>KN839895.1:49463-70050 GCA_000827185.1 Hydnomerulius pinastri MD-312 | reverse complement strand
GCTGCTCAATCTTGGGTTTGGGCGTTACTCCTGCGCCATTCTCTATGGGTGAAGGACCCGAATCTCCCTGAACAACAAAAGTGTGGACTTTGGGGGTACGACTCCGAGGCTGGATTTTCAAGCTGCTAACTGTCCTGGGAGCTTTTTGATTGATGGAGGAGCGTGGAGTTCGATGGATGGACATGACATTGAAATCCAATGATTTTGCCCTAGCATGTTGCTTGATAGCGGAGGACCCAGACGGCATAGAAGCAAACACAGGTGAGTTGCAGTTGGAGAAAAGCGAGCCAAGTTAACGCAAAGTGGGCGCCGATTTAGGTTGTCACTCGCGAACACTGACAGGCTGGTACTACCATATTTGTGAATATTTAGATTCAATACGGGGCAACAGGAGGGCAACAGCATGGCGCTGAAGGTGACCCGAAACGGATTATGCCTGAATTCCGCTGTCCTGACTGCGGTAAACGCTTCGAATCTACTGCTCAAGTGGAAAGACACTGCCGACAACCTCACTCTTCTTGTCAGATAAAGGCTGGTATTCTTGTTGATCCCTCATGACTGCTCGACCTCGACCTTCTTCGAGTTCATGGAATCCCAGAGCGTCGGGCTCGACCCATCCGAAGGTCCTATAACCCACGTCGTCCAACCATTGAGTCCGATGATGAGGTGCCAGAATTTGACTTGGACCCCTTGGCACCAGCACCTGTGAAGACTGTTGAGTTCTTCAATGGCGCATCCACTGCTTATGATGCATGTGGCACGACATTCATGGAGGCATTCGACGCTGATCAATTCGCTGATATTCGGAATCAAGAAAATCTCCACTACCCTTTTGCGGATCGCCGGGACTGGGAAGTTGGAAGCTTCCTTCTAACGTCTTCCCTCAGCATGAAGGCCATCGACAAATTCCTTTCACTTGATTTGGTATGTTTTTCATACAAACCGTGAATGCGACGATGTAGCTGAAAAATCCAAGATAAAGTCTTTGCCGCTGTCTTTCCGGTCGGCTAGAGAGCTCCGAGGTCTCGCAGAGCTTCTTCCCCAGCTTGGACCTCGCTGGCGCTGCAAAACCATGGAGACATCTTGCGAAACAAAACGCCCTGCCCGACTGTTCTACAGGGATGCAGTGGATTGCCTAGCATATCTCTTCAGCAACCCGCTCTTCAAAGACTGGCTTGAGCTCTCCCCATATCGTGTTTTTGAGACTGCAGAGCGTCTGGTCAGGGTTTATAGTGAATGGATGTCAGCGGGCGTGGCATGGGGTATGCAGGTGCGTACACAGCTGCCGCTATGCCATGCAATATTGTCTCATGGATGGCAGGAGGAGTTGCCGGATGGTGCCACGCTTCTCGGGGCCATTCTATCGTCGGACAAAACCAATATCACCAACATGTGTGGTGGCAGGGTTGCCCATCCGCTTCTGATTGGGCTTGCCAACATCTCATTGGCGATCTGCAATAAGGCATCCTCGAATGCTTTCCTCCTCACTGCCCTTCTTCCCATTGTCGAATTTATCCACCCAGTCAAGCGGATGCAAACTCTTCTCGCGGATCGGCTATATCACGATAGCGTGGAGTTTGTCATTGAACCTCTGAAGATTGCAGCTCGCATCAGTATCATGCTGTCCGACCCGGCTGGCAATAGCCGGTACTGCTTCACACCGCTGGCATCATGCATTGTTGACACTCCGGAGGCATGCACCATCACATGCGTCAGGGGAAAAACATCTCCAACGACGCTTGCCAATTATACCCATTTCAGAGACCCTCTCCGCCACCCGCCTCGCACCAAAGCCACTACCTTGGCCTCCATCGCGGCCGTCGAGACTGATCCCAATGATCTCCAGGCTTATTTCAAGGCCTGTGCCAAAGACCGTCTCAACGGTGTACAAAAGCCTTTTTGGGACGATTGGGAACGCTCAGACCCCACCAATTTCCTCACCCCAGAGCCTCTCCACCACTGGCACCGTGAGTTCTATGACCATGATATTTGGTGGTGTATGAACACCGTTGGGAATGCAGAGATCAACTTCCGCTTCTCCATCATGCAGCGTATCACTGGGCAACGCCACTTCGCTAAAGGCATAACAACCCTCAAGCAAGTCACCGGGAGGGTCCAACGTGACCTACAACGTTACATCGTTGGTGTTATTGCAGGAGCGGCCCCCGCTGGGGTAGTAAGAGCCATTCGTGCGCTCATGGACTTCCGCTACCTAGCTCAAGCACCGATCATCAATGATGATGGCTGTAAAGCTATCCAGCGCGCGCTCTCCGAGTTTCACTGCTACAAACAATCTATCATAGCTGCTGGCGCTCATTGTGGAGAAAGCGGCAATGTTCTGGAACACTGGCAGATACCCAAGCTCGAGCTCATGCAGAGCGTTGTGCCCAGCATTCCCGACAGCGGCCCCGCCATCCAATGGACTGCGGATACTACGGAACGAGCCCATATCGACCTCATCAAGATCCTGCTTCATCAACCAATAATCGAGAGTATGAAGCTCAGATATGCCGCGCTCTGGACCGATTGGAGAAGTGCCGGGGCTTTGAGCTTGCCACCCGCATCCAGGAATGGGAGCGTGGAATGGCACCAACTGCTGCTGCCGATGGAGATGGTTCTGATGATTAAATCGTCTATAACACTGACTCAGAAGATGACGACACAGATTCTGGCCTACCTCTGGATGGCCTCACAGACAACCGACGAATATCCGACTATTTTCTCAAGGCACGCCAACCTGGTGGCGGGCAAGAGCTTCGACCGCCGAGAACTTTTGTCGATGGACCCACAGCCTTCCAACTCAACTTTGACCCCGCCATCAGATCAGCGAAAATTGATGACATAGCTGAGACCTACGGCCTTCCCGATCTCTGTGCAGCACTGGGGGACTACCTTGCTTGCGCTCGCGCTGGCCAAACCTTTACTGTCGAGGGACAACGGCGGTCACGACAAGATGTGGCGCTACCCTTTGAGTGAATGCAAATCTGGCAGAAGGCTCGAATTCAACAAAAGTCATATCACGACGGCAACATTGTTCTTCCTCCTCAAACGTTGGTCGCACATCCCGCAAAGAGAGACTGGCCTCATGGCCGCTATGATAGCGTAGTGGTCAATGTTGATGATCGGTTTACATGGCCCAACAGCAGCCTAAAAGGTCTCCCATTCGTCTCTTTTGTTAAAAGCTATGAATCTAACGTTGCAGCATAGGCCATACGGTGTGTGAACTATGCCTCATCTTCCGCCTCACCCCGCCTCCAAACCAGACTCCTTGGTGGTCTAATCAGTTTCTGACATATGTTCACCGCTTTGATGTTGTCCCGCACAGTGCTAACGACGGTGTTGATCCAATCACACGTTTGACAAAATTGAAACGCGCAGCCAGGGCTGCTGGTGATGCTTTCGGGGATGTCGTTCCTTTAAGTCAGATTCGCTCATTTGCACATATAATTCCGCAGTTTGGGGATACTGCTGATGTTCGTTTCACACCAAGCAATTCTGCGCATTACTCTACTTCGTTCTACCTCAACTGTTACTTCAACAAGGAGTTTTATTATGCCCTAACTTCAACTTGCTAAAGCTAGACTCGGATTCACTGTATGCTATAGGTAGCTCAAATGCTCATTGATTTGATTGAGGATCTTCTGGATCATTGACTCAATAGAACTCGAACTTGAAGTGAAATATTTCTGTTGAAATTGAGGTTACTTTTTGTAGAGGTACAGAGCAATGCTCTGTGTTTTACTGTGGCTCTGTACACTCTGTACATCAGACGCTACTCTGTACAGAGTCTGTGTGGCTGTGGCTCTATGCCAGATTAGGTGATTTGCTGATGGAGGATGCCTTTGAGGAGGATGTATCTGATCATCACCCCATCCACCCCGCTACACTGGCAGGCCCAGGGAACCCTGGTTCTACCTTTCCGGACACTGTCACTGTGCAACAAGTACTCGAGGACTTGTGCTACAACTATAACCCACATGGCCAAGCCCCCCGCACCTTCCTCTTGCCTCCCCAACCCATCGTGGAGACGACTAGTGGAGAAAATTGAAGACTGGGTCTTCAAGGGTAGAGAGGGGGTAATGTTATGGTAAATGATCTTGTTACACTCCCCCACTCACTTCTTCTCCTCACCTTTACCTCGTGTACATCATGAACTATCTTTCTCTCCCTTTTCGTTTACCCATGCTTCCTCCTCATGTTTCCTTATCGCCCACGCTACCTCCTCATGTTCTCTTATCACCATCTACATGCGTTAGAAGCATGGACACTTTCCCCTTAACCCTAGTACATGCATAGACCACATGTTACTTGTACAACGTATTTAGTCTCACAGCTCAAGTGTAGGAAACCCTAACTTGAGCTACGCAATCTTACCTTTTACTTGACTCCTCTCTGAACTCCTGAACCTTAGAGAACCTCTAGGGAAGACTCCCTAGAGAACTAAGGCCGGCAACTAGAAGCCTCAAGAGCTCGTTGCCTAGCAACTCGCAGTCTCAAGAACTTGTTGCAGAACAGACCCTCCTGAACTCGGACCTCTTGCGTAACAGCCTCTGCTGCAATCAGACTTCGAGTCTTGGTGGTTCATCGTGCAGCTAGACTTCGTGTCACTGCACTGATTCCTGCCAGGCTGCGGTCTCCATTCTGACCCAATGTCCAAATAGCTCATTCTTCTCTATATTCTCCGCCAATTCACAAGATTCATAATCCTCAAGTAAGTTTATTGTCTCCCTTGATTCAAACCTTTCTGACGTTGCTAGTTTGATCAGTCGCTCCTTACCAGTCATGTCAACTGCATCCTCCTCCTCCATACGCTACACTATCCGACAGCAGTGGAATGGTATGTGCACGTTCCCCACAACCCTACACGCACCTGCGCTGACAACGGGTGGGTACGCAGGCTTCGATGCTTCTGATGCCAATGTGCTGTACCACGAGACACCCTGGGTGATAACCACCCCAAACGCTCACCACATTCCCCGCTTATTCCATTGGGAAGATGAAGACGTTCAAGCTCATGCTGATGGACGATTTGGCTACATCGATCTTTTCCAGTGGCCCCAGATGATAGACGTCCAGTATCCTTGGTCTGTTACTGTACCACGTCCAAGCATCTACACTTCAACACAGCCCCTGCATTGGGCCTTCTTCACACCTAAATACGAAGACTTTGCTCCAATCCCCAACTCCAACCTCGCTGTCGGATTTCTCGTGCAAGATAAGCTCGCCAAACTCCAAATTCTCTTCAACTTTGCCCTCAAACGCAACCGTCAGTTCAACCAAAAATTGCCCCACCTCGACGCGAATGCTTCTCGTGGTGCAAGTTCTATGCAGAGCACACGCCTGTGCTTCAACCACCTTCAACGTTTCCCTCTCACCTGGCACAATCTTGTCGCATCAGTCGCAGAGTCTCAGCGAAGCACGTTGGAGTGCTACACTATCATGGACTATTTCGAGCACGTCCAGCCCCATGTCCTAAAGCCTACCCTGCCGTACCCTGACGTTAACCAATTTTGGATCGGCGGATTCACCACCGAACATCACATCACGGACAAAATGTTCGCTGCTGGGGTGCCTGTGTGGCTCGTGCGCCGCAATGAGTTGGTGCCCCCAACATCAATTACGGTCCGCCATTTCGAGAACAAGGCGGAACAGCCCAGCGTCATGCTGAGCCATTTCGTGGATCCGCAGAACCGGTTCGCCAAGCCCTTCCCGCTTCGTTGGCGCGGTCCTGGTGGGACGGCTCAACAAGTCAAAGTCCGCGAGTACAACTTCATCCAAGACCTGGAAACATTCCAGGATACCCACGAGAGTGAGGCTGGCCCTGCGAAGTCATGCGGCGATAAGCGAGGCGGGCAATCCAAGCCATGTAAGTCAATCACACATGGCTACTTGACGTTGCTAAATTGCTATTTTGTCTTAGATCAACAATCATCTCGGAAGGTGGCCGCCACTGACGCTAACCCCGCCGGCCGGGAACACAACAAGTGGGTCGATACAGACGTTAGCAAGATGCCTCCCCGCATCGAGTCCTGGAGCTCTGCGTTGAGTTGTGCTAGACACGACAACACCATGCTCAAGGACCCCCGCATGCCCAGTGGATACCGATTCCCGGAGCCCGCCCTCTTCGCCCACGTCCTGTCGGCCGACAGTCTCAAGCAGTACCTTGCCAATTGGGTGGTGCTCCACCCCTTCTGGCTCGGTCAAGTCACTTCCAACCCGGTTGGCCAAAGCCCAGGCCCGAAGCTCTGGTGCGCGTTCCTCAACAGCTCCCCAGGTGATGCAGCTCCCGGTCCTTCAACCGAAGGACTAACTCGATCTGCGGCTGAGAAGGTGGCTGCATGGGAGATGTTCGGCGGCTCACTGAGCAACAACATCACGGGTGCGACTTGGGCTGGCGACGACGGCGTTGACATCTCATTCCGAGGGATGTTCACGCGGGTGGCGAATCTTGGTGAGCCCTCCCTGCCATTCATTCACGCATTGCTCTGGGAGCTCTCCGAGCTCCACTTCCACTATGACCTCCTCACCCTCGACCGCTTCATCAATGCGGCGATGTGACAGAATCCGGATGCACGTGCGAGCCGGCAAGCAGCGTACAACGCCATTTTCCCGGGAGAGGTGGTTGGAGGGACGTGGGACGGCCCACTGACGGGGGTTGAGGTGGGGCTTTTCCTTGGCAACACGACGAACTCCGACTATGTCGCGCACGTCAATGCCTTCCGCGTCTTTGTTGCTACCTGGCCCAATGCCCCCACCACGTTTTCAGAAGAGCTGATGACGAGTTCTCCGGAGGCTAGGGCTCATGATGTGAGCGCCTCCTTGCAGATATTCTATGTTGAGACTTTTTTTGCATATACTGGTAGACCTCCTGTCATCCCTCGTTGCATCCCAGTTAGCGGGTGATTGTTGCCAGTGGTGTTGTTTTTTTTTTTTTGCGATGTCATGAATATTTTTGCTGCGTTCCTGCTCTGGCCCCTTTTTTCTCATCCCCATATGGACCATGTGATCTCTTTCCCCTTCTTTTTGCACAATAGTAATGATTTGGAGTCTTGTTGCTTTACTCTACTTAGTCCACCCTTACCACCCCATAAGTGATTCCCCCAATTGTTGTCGAAGGTTTGTGGTCACAACCCTGGAGCGTCTCACACATTCTCTGCTGCTTTCATCTTCACGCTTCACTCATACAGGCACCATCTGTCTCGTGTACGACTGGGACTTCGTGTCTCACTAGTATCTATCGCTATCGGACTACAGGTCCCAGCGTTGAGTGGTAGCTTGAAGGACTTCGAGTCCGGATTGCACTATCTCTCCGGCAGCACCAATCACCAATTTCCTGTTTGCCCTATCTATAGCCTCTTACATGTCCTTTACGCCCTCATGGCAGTCCCTCGCCTCCGCGTCAAAAAAACCAAGCGCCCGCGTGCAACCTCTAACTCGGCCTCATCCCAAGCCCCAGCCCCAGCCCCTATTCCTCCGTCTATATGGCCCTCAGCCCCGTCCTCCGCTTCCAATTCAACAGCCGCCTCGACTCAGACTATCGTGGTCCAGCCTTGGATGGCTCGGCAGTTTACAAACTACCGACGGCCACACAAATCCAAGTCTCTGAATCTGCCAGGACCTGACCGACCCGAACCTATCATCGTCCTCCCTGGACGGCAGCGCTTGGCCGAGGTCTCCATCTCCCGTGGCGGCCGTCCTCCTCCCTCTGCCTCTCGCCCAACTTCCCCTGCCGCAAGTGTTCCACACTGGGGAAATTCTAACTTCAGCGATTCAATTTTTACCCCTGACGACCCGCATGTGCCGCCTGGCTCCACTAACTGTCAGAAGAAAGCCAATCAATGGAGACAGTGGTCTTCTGAGGTCATTCCCTCGCTGCTGCCAGTTTTTCGTGCCTACCTACGTTTATCCGAATCTCTCCGACTGCCTGCTGACCTGCAAACCATGGCACGTCCACTTAATTGCGAGTGTGAAGGGCGAATGCTCTCCATAGCATGTATTTTGTTTGACCATGAGTCCGACACCGTTGTTATCATGCTGATGGACTTACATGCGCCATCAGGCATGGAGCATATTGACTTATGGTGCTGCTCTTGCACATCAGCCCCCTCCCGACTGTTGTCGATGGGCTTATTTGCATGTGCCCCAGTCACTCCTTCGCTCGCTGTGGATCTGCGGGTGCTCGACCTTGTCAGAGCTTTTTTTGTCCGTATGTCTCCGAATACCACCGCGTGGTGCGAAGCCTTGGAGGCTTTCCTATCCGAGCGAGGGTACCAGTTGAACACCAAGGTAAGTTGTCGTTGCACATCGTGTAGTGGTCCGTGCATGACCTTAACCACCTTCACTCTACAGGACAGCTTACGACGATGCTTCAGCAACGCTTATCATTGGTATTGTGTGCTGACAATCAAGAATGACCAATACGTCAACGAACTCATCTCGGCCGCTCGCCCTACCCCTGATCCTGAACAAAATGGAAATCGTCAACAGCCTAGCGACTACCTACATGATCGATGCGCAGCGTGCTTTGGGGGGAGGGACTGGCGCGGTGCGCGTTCCGCTGCTCAGAAGTAAGTCATTACTATTTTACACCGTTCCGAACTCAGCTGACCATTATTTATTGCAAGGTTGGATTGTATAGTCTGTATCAATGCATGCTTCACACAGAAACGTTCCAAGAACCCCCGCGGTGCTGAGGGACCCGATCCCCCCAATGCAACAAAGTCCTTTTTCATTCCGGCGAATGAAGTCGAAGTCATGGAAGCCCACGCAAATTGTTGTCGAGGTCGCGGTCGGAATCGAGAGCGGCAAAACTTGTTTGCGGTGGCAGACGAGGACTCAATCGAGGAAGGGATGAAGATTTCTGTGTCCGTGTTAGAAGAATGTGGTGAATCCTTCAGCGCTGCAGACGAAAAAAAGGCAAAAGGCGAGCACCCAATTTTTTTCTGACACTGGTCTAATGGCCATGCTTTGTCACCATGACCGTGTACTGTGGCTAGTGAACTTGACCTCGGCCGGAGAAAAACAACATTACGCGCTGGCTCTCATGGACAAACTGAAGAATCATATTCCCGATGACATGACTGTGGGCCTACTCTATGATATAGGATGTCAACTCGAACGTAGCTGCCACAAGTGGGGGTTCTTTGAACCCCCTGTCCTGTCCTGTTTCGAGTTTGTGATCTTGGTCTTCCATGCCTACGGACATCAGTGGCCTTGTCAAGTCGTTTATCACCCTCGTAAGCGCGAAGGTTTTGGTCTGTCAGATGGAGAGGGGTGCGAGCATTTGTGGAGTTCACTGAAACTGCTCATATCCCCGTTGAGGGTCTCTGGTGTGCATTATTGCTTTATCATTTTTTTTATTTGTGAGCTCACGACCTTTACAGTTCCACCAACGCATGTTCGTGCTCAATATGCAAGTACGCCACCTCGATCGCAAGTCTATCGCTACACTCGGGCAGTGGCTCCTTCGCCGCTGGAAGGGCTGCCAATCATGCAAGGAATTGGTCGAGCGGGCGCTGGGGGCTATCGGTGTGGATGAAGAGGTTTTGCAGGCAGAATGGAAGGCGCAGGTACAGCATCAGACGAAGCCCGCTCCCCATGCGTCTTTTCCCCAGTTGCCCATGTGGGTCCTGTCTCGCGAGTGACTAACAGTTGTCTCTGCAGGTCGATCAAAGAAGAAAGGCGAGCAGGAAATCACCAAGGTTCTCAAACTCGAAGAGCTTGTGGCCGCTCGCTCACAGACTATATCATCCCTCGAAATACAGCTCATGATTGGCAGAGTCAATGACATCACAACATTCAATATCGAAGTTGCCGAGGCGTGCTCTCAGCTGGACAAACTCAAGGACACCTTACGAAGATGTCGTGCGGCATTGGGAGTCGACGATAGAGCCAACCTCGCCCGGCTCAAAACGAACAAGTATCTTCATATCCAGATGAATGCCCTCGCGCTGAAGACTCGCCTGCGCGATCGTCTCCATCAGCGCAAGTTTGAACGGGAACACCTTGAGCGGTCTTACCACCAGGGTCTTAGCAGTTTTTTTTTTGATATTCCTTCGCCAACTCGGGCTAATATTTATTCATATTCAGAGCAAAGGCTACATACACATGCAGAGAGCGCACTCCAACGCCGTGAACCAACCATTCTCCACCTCATCTCCTCCTACAACTCTCTCTGCGACCAGCTCAAGGCTCTCATTCGCCAGCGTAGGCACCCGCATGGTACGGTGGCCCCTCACCACATCTCTCGTGAAGGTATTTTTAACTTAGATGGTGATGACGATATCTGGAAAGATGTGGGCCTTGGGGATGATGTTGGTGATCCTCCGGCGTGGTTGTCAGATGAAGACGTGCGTGCTGGGATCAGGCTTTTGCTGGAGAAGGATCGTTGCTCAGAGGAGGAAGAGAGGCTTCGTAGGGAGCGTTGTCACATTCAAGAATGGGTTATGGATGAGTTGCATGTGGTGAATGTAGTGAGGGCCAGACAAAGTAAGTTGCCCCTGGTCATCTCATAGTGTAAACTCACAGGGTTGTTGTTACGATTTGCCTAAGCCCCTATTTCTTTTCCTCTACTTGTATCACGTGACCTTCCCAATCGGTTCAACCCGCGACATTTCCTCTTTTGTACAACAAAGCCAGTGACCCAAGGCAAAACCCTTGGGCTGCGCGTTTCCTTCATATTCCATAACATTCTGTCCAATAGCCATTTTCTCTCTACATGGTCCGTGCGCCGTTTCCGTTTGTATAAATACAGTAGCTACAGCTAGGTTGTACCTTAAGCTAAACCTACTCAATCTATCGCTTACTCTTGATCTCAAACTGCTTCTAAGGCTTCCACCTTAGAACCTCTCTTAGAACACTTTAAGTCCTCTATATCATAGAGGCCGATTGACCCAAGACAGCATAGCCTTATTGAAGGGCTTGGGATCGGAACGACAACTCAGACTTCTCCTTTGAGTTTACACTTGTATTTCATACAAGCGTAACAGTTGTACCCAGTGGAGCTTGGGGATGCAGGAGCAATGTATATACCTGATGTTCGGTGGGAGGAACTCAGGCGATTGGCGGCGCTGGCAAGTCGAAGTCCAGTCGATTTTGCCTGCATGGTCTGTGCCAGACAGCTGGGGGGTTGAGGCTAGAGGTGAATGGATGGGTGGGGATGATAGGGGGGAAGCTGTTGGTGAGGATGACTGGGAATCCGAGGACGGAGGGAGGGAGGATGATGATTTATTAGATGCCTTGGAGGACTTGGGGCTGGTGGAGCAATACATGTACAACCAAGAAGGGGACTCTGATGAGGGGGAGAATTTTGTAGATGTACAGTCCTCCCCTGTCCGAAGATGAATTTTCTTTGCTTCATCTACCTAAAAGTTCGAGAACTCTGTAGTTGCCAAGTCTTTGGTGAGAGTATGCACTTACCTTATTCCTGAGTAAGGTGACTTAGGTAAGGGGGCTGGGTTAACCTGGATTAGATAGTTTGATGCCTGTGGGTTAATCTATGGGCACTACTAGTTAGCCCCTAGTAGTGCCTGTGGATTAACCCATGGGAGTACTGTATTGAGCATGGGTTAATCTATGGGCACTACTAGTTAGCCCCTAGTAGTGCCTGTGGATTAACCCATGGGAGTACTGTATTGAGCATGGGTTAACCCAGGGGACCACAGTAGTGCCTGTGGGTTAACCCAGGAGTGTACTGTAGTGAACATGGGTTAATTCAGAGGACCACAGTAGTACCTGTGGGTTAACCCAGGAGAGTACTGTAGTGAACATGGGTTAACCCAGGGGACCACAGTAGTGGGCATGGGTTAACCCAGGAGAGTACTGTAGTGCCTGTGGGTTAACCCAGGAGAGTACTGTAGTGAGTGTGGGTTAACCCAGGGGACCAAGTAGTGAGCATGAATTAACCCAGGAGAGTACTGTAGTGAGCATGGGTTAACCCAGGGGACCACAGTAGTGGGCATGGGTTAACCCAGGAGAGTACTGTAGTGCCTGTGGGTTATCCCAGGAAAGTATTGTATTGACCATGGGTTAACCCAGGAGAGTACTGTAGTGAGTGTGGGTTAACCCAGGGGACCAAGTAGTGGGCATGAATTAACCCAGGAGAGTACTGTAGTGAGCATGGGTTAACCCAGGGGACCACAGTGGTGGGTGTGGTTAACCCAGGGGATTACTGTAGTGCTGGTGGGTGTACTGTATAGTGTATGTGTTATAGGTTGTCCAAGTTCCATGCCCCAAATCAAAGCCATTTTGTATGGCTACCACTTAGGCTTATTTCTGTTAACAGTGAAGCTAATTTATGAAGAGTAGTATTTTGGAAGCTATGATACTCAGATTGACTTGAAGGTAGGTTCATATATTTATAGTGGCTCTAATGATACAACAAGAATAATAGGAGCCAGAGACTCTGTAACCTAAAAACCACTAGCATACAAGAACTAGCAGGTAGTATACATATATAGACCCAAGACTGCTAATGAGGTGCCCATTTGGCTGGGCTGCTCCAGGCTTTGGCTATCCATTACTGACAGGGACCGCTGCTAGAAACTACTAGCATATGAGAACTAGTAGGTAGTATACATATGTAGGTCTCAGACTGCTGATGAAGAAGCCCAAGGATGCCTATTTGGCTGGGCTGCCCCAGCTTTTGGCCATCCATTACTGATGGGGACCCCTGGCACCTGAATGATCATGGGTTAAACCCTATAGGGTGGGTCAATATAATGGATGCATTGGGTTAACCCGAGGCTAGAGGGTTAAATTTGTGATTGTCCCAGGAAAAGTCCCTCAATTGCTGGTCAGACCATGCCCAGGGTACCTCTTAGGTATATACATGACCCATATTTATTATACCTAAGAGGTGGTCAAAGGGGGTTGACTGAAGTGGATGAACCGATGACGTTTTTGCAGAAAATTTGTTGTGTAGTCATTGATGCAGCTACATCAATGTCGAACTAAGTCTTGAAACTTGCTCGCGCATCTGTAACACTCTCAAGGAGGATTTCCATGCACATCATTCACTCGAGCGCATATCCTACTTCACAATTACTCCGTATCATCAAATGTATTGATACCATACCCCTAGGCATCCTCTTTGTCACAAATGCACATCTACATAGTTATTAACTACAACTACGCCCACCAATGCCTCCCATGATCTACATATAGAGTGAGCCCCTGAAATCTGATATGCTTAGAAAGGTCCACTTGATCAGCGACCTGAGAATGTGTGAAAGAAATCTCGACTTACATTACTTTCGAGACAGGTTAATATGACTCATTGCATCGCTGAGGTCATCAAGCTGAGACCACAGCTCATCCGTATCTGAAGGGGGGGTCACGCGGCGCTTGGGAAATAACTTGCTGGAGCGTGGCTGCACATCTAGTTCGCCATTGTAGTATGCCTGGGTATAGTCCCGCATGGCTTCTTCGTAGGTGTTGCAGTGGTAATGAGTTGCACCGCTGACGTAGTTGACACGTGGAGTGATGTCTTTCCTAAATATGAAACAAGTCTTGGGTGGTTCGCACTTTGAGTCAATGAATAGGACGTACCATTGAAAGTATATTCCAACCTCATGTCCAACTATAATAATGTAAAACTTCTTGCAGTCGTCAGGAGGATGCGGGAGGTTGGATGGATGAGGGACGCTTGAAGGATAGAAAGGTGATCTGGGATGCTGAGCTGCTGTTTTCCGTCATTTCGACGAGGTAGACGGGGCCCCTATAATGGGGTTGGTCGATGTCGTGCCGGCGCGAGAAGACAAACTAGGGGAGGGACTAGCTGGCGCAGAGACTGGTGCATGACTATGCGATGGAGGGGGAAGGGAGGGGGTCGGTGCGTTCGTGTTACAGGACTGACTGTCCTTTGTCCCGACCGTCTTGGAAGTAACTTGGACACCAGTGCCGTCCGCATTCCAGACGTCAGTCTCTCGGTCTTGATAGTGGTTTCAGAAATAACCTGTTTCACTGTGTTTCCGGTTAGCACACAGATTCAGAGATATAAAAGTAGAAGGGGACTTCCCTCGAGTTCCCTTTGTCATGACGCTGCCAGATGGTATGTATCAAGCTGCTCAGTAAGTAATGACGGTAGCAAGATTATCAGTTATCGGGATCATATGTCGGAGTCGACATTGCAACCCACTTTCCGTTGTTGTCACGTGTCTCCGTGGTACGCGTCAAGCAAACTTGTTTACCGTCACCGCATCCTGCTAGTAAATATGAGAGCAGCGCACACTCGGAGCTCGAAACGTCCACAGAATAAGACAGGATTGACGACCGGTTGTATCCAGCATGTGCGATCCTCTACCAATCCAATGTTGAGGGGCAAGGGGCCATACCGCGAGTCTGTCGGACCAAGGAAGTTAGCTGACCAGGTGATACAGAGGAGTCAGCAGCAGAAAACCCGCGTTCAAGGTTAGTTTTTTACCTGTAGACATACATATTTGTGGAGACTGATCTACGCATAGGAATGTCCACGAGAGAAAAGCAAGGCTTGGCTGACCTCCGAGGAACTCCTGACGGCGACGAGCTGATAGAGGACCCTGGGACTCAAAGCTTCTTCAAGGATTACTCGAGAAGCATTCTTGATGGTGACAAGCCAATGGACATCAGCCATGCCAGTGGAGAGTTTGATGAACTCACAAAAGAACTCCTAGGTGACTTCTGGAAACTGTGAGTGACTGATTGAAAGGTTCTTTATTAATATCAAATTGACCTCATCATCCTCATGCCATCAACTAGCAAACTACGAAAGTTTATAAGCAGCGCACCACGCCGTGACTACCATACGAGGTGCGACAGAGCTGGCAGGCTCACTGCAGCATTTGCAAAACAGCTCCCCGATATGGTGGAAGCCTACTTAAACTGGACTATGGCTCGAGATCAAGGTAACCAACAGGGATTTTTCGAGGAACACCGTCACCCTCAGTCAGATGAACGGGCGCACGCTGGCTCCAACTTGAAGGATATCATGGTCGTTGATCTGTTTCGTGAGTACTTATCTTTTCATCGAAGTGCCTTACTAAACGTTTCATGACATAGACGCTGAGAATCTTCCCATCGACATCCAGCCCTCTGGTGTTGCGGCCTCGTTCATGCACCAAGGTCTTCTTCCTTGCGCCCCTCTCAAACCAACAACGGCCGTCACCCTCGAGCTTCTTGAGTTCTACCGAGTTGCTCACCAATGCAACCCACGCTTCTCAGTTCAGGCATTTGTCAAAACAATATGCAATTTACAAGGGGTAAGCACCATTTGCTTAGGCTCCCACTAAACCAGTTCATTCTCTCCTTAGGTTACATATCGGAGCTACCTCACACGCCAACTCTCTATCTCCCTCGATGTTTACCTTCAAATCCTGTCGAACATCAATACCCTCGTGGACTACGCGCTATGTCTGTTATTGGAGGTGATTTCGCATCTTCATATGTTAATTATCATTCCCATCAATTCCCCTGACAACCATATATCACCATCACTCCTTACTCCGCATTTCCTCCCATCTGTTCCCACAGATGTCACTCATATATTGTGCACTTGATGTGCACCGCAGTTTTCCTTCCCACTGTTATATATCTTTGACAGATGGTACCTTACTGCTAGAATACTTAAGTAGAGGGTCCAGAGGTCGGTTTCCCCCAGTTATTGACTCTGGACCAAAGGTATGCTAGCTCACTGTACTATTCCCTAATATCAGTTATTGACTCTGGACCAAAGTCCCTAGCTATTAGGTCGCTACTAAGGTCTCCCTAGCGCTCCAATATTAACAATGTCGTGATGCCACTGACTGGCAGTTGAAGCATATGTGCCCGGCATGCACGTATACCCTCCAGGGAGAGCCGACGCTTCGCTTTAGCATGCTGTATGCCATGGACGGCAACGACTCTCTCAAGCGCGTCAAGAAACAAGTTGTTGATGAAACGTTTGAGGATATGGAGCCCCCTTCATTTTCAACTAACACTTCTGCCTCTTCTGCTTCTTTCCAGAGTTCTCTATATCTAACCAAGGAGGAGGTTGATGAATTTGCACGCGAGGCAGAGGACGACTTGCATGACGACTCGGTGAGTACGAGGCTCAAAGAAAGGAGTATCACACTGATCGCCTCGAAAGATCAACAACAACAACCCCTGTGCGGGCCGTTGGAAAAATATGAAGGACGACGAGACAAAAAGGATGTGGGGTGTGTTTGACGAAGTGGGCATATTCGTGGCCATTTGCCGCCATGGTTTTGCCCTCGCGCTGGCAGACATGATTCAAAGTGGGGAACAGTAAGTTAATCTTCGTCAGCCGTCAGGCTGCCAAAGTTTCATGCTCACAAAACGGACTTTTAGGGCGAAGTACCCCTTAGCAATTGTCTCAAGACTTCTCGACGCATTTGGAAACGATCTTGGTGGGGGGTACGACATCGGGTGTCGTTTCAAGACTACTCTGTCAAAGAGTTCACTCGGGAGGCACGCGCGTGGAAAGAACCACACATGTCTCGTCAATGCGTTCCACGGACACGCCCACAACCGACTTTGCCAGCTCGACAACCTCGTGACTTACGTTCCGGGGCTCGGCCTAGAAGACCTCGAGGGATGTGAGCGTACGTTCTCGCAGTCCAATGCTCTCGCTCCCACCACCCGTTACTCGACTGCATTCCACCGCCGTCAAGCGATTTCAAACTACTTCGATCACCACAATGAACTTGAAGTATATGCCAACCTCGGTAAGTGATACATCGGACCTCATAAAGTAAAGCTACTAAAAAACCCCTTGCCAGCAAAATTCCTTCTGAATAACTACAAACAGGCACTAGAAATCCTCTACAACAGCAAGACCACGCTGCCACTGCTCAAGCGTGAGCTCAGTATAACTGCCGACTCTGTTTTCGACTCGTGGCTGGAAGAAGAACGTGCCTACCTCAAGTCCTTGCGTCGTGAGCCAGAGGCTGAAACCCTGAAGATAGAATACTGGGAGAGACTTGTGAAGTTGAACGAAAGCAAGTAAGTAGTTAGGTACTGTTTCTGAGGCAACACTAATTGGGGCTTAGGAAGAAACTCAAAGATGTCCAGGACGCATGGGGTGTTACAAACTCATTTACTGTCCATGTGGCGGTCAGCTCCACCCGAAAGGCAGAAACCACGCGACGGCACGCCCTTGAGAACTATGAGAAGGTGTTGGTGCAGGTACAGTTGTTAGAACAGAAACTCGAAATTGGAGAAAACCGCTGGAAACCTGAGTCCCCTGAGTGGGTTTCAACAGCGTACCTCATCGCTAAACGCAAGTATCAGCGCGCCCTGGATGACCTTGAGCGCTTAGTGGTGTCCCAGATCTTTGAACTCACGAAGATGAATCGTGCGGGTACGGGTGAGTTTTTTTTAGTATATCCAACGTATTATCCATTAAACCATTGTCGGACAGGATACAAGCTGCGTAAGCACATCAGCAAGGCCCTTCAGGTTCGTTCTGCGGCCATCCGATCGGCACTTGAATGATACAATACAGCAGCGAAGGGTCTCTGCCCTCCACATCATACCTTGCGCTTCAAGGAAGTTGTCAAATATGCATTCCTTTCCGACTTCGACTTGCTACGTGACGCATGCCAAGACATGTCCCAGCGCCCGTGGGCAACACCTTGAGGCCGACTGGCCATGGACACCTACTTCAAGACATGTCGGGCAAAAGAGGAAATAGAACGGCTCAATATTGAGATACGGCAGGTACTGACATATCTACACAACGAGGAAAGATACTTGTGTGCATGTGCAGCACAGCTCCAACCTGACCACCCCTCCCTTTGTCATCAAATCCTTCAACGTCTGAAGGTTCGAGCTCGGTTCACACCCGAGCATCTCTTCACTCTGCAGAAACTTACCTCCCTGAAAGGTTTCAGCGGGTCTCTCACCATTGGCCAGAGCGCTAGGTGCGAGCTTGGGGACAGCGCGAGCACCCCGAAAGCTCGTGTTCCCACACAACACGATGTCTCAATCCCACAAGCGGTATCCGATGAACCCGGCGACTTCGATGAGGGCTGGGAGGAGGAGGAGGAGGAGGAGGAGGAGCTTGCCGAGCATGTTGAGACCTTGCATAACATTCTTCAGATTTCCGACGACCATCACCACCCTCACAACACTGATGACAGCTCTGACATTATGTAGATCATTGTTTTACCCTCTATTCCCTGCTCTATGGTACATAATAGCTTCCTCTTATGTAGTCAAACATTAGCGCACAAACGCGCGCCTCGTACGTGCAAAAACGAGTGAGTTATGAACGATATACGTGCTCGCTGTGGCACACAGCGAGCAGAAGGGCCTCGGCAACGTTGGGAACAGCGACCGGAAAGATTCGACGTCACGGGATGAGTGGGAACAGCCAGCCGATTCTGCCGAGCCCCTCTGTCTTTAATTGGTAAGCAGCACATGGACAGACACGGGTATGTTTGGCATTCCCTGCCGAGTACCTGCCTCCACCACCAAAGGGACCGGTTTATTCAACAATTATTCATTTGGCTGAGAGAGCACTCTTGACTATCTATTTAGATCCGTCATACTACTAATCTGTCAGGTCTAATAAGGTTTATTAAGTGGGTGTCCCAGGTGAAAAGCAAAAACTGCATTCGTGCTTTCTCACTTTTGCGAGTTGCAGATGGACACCTGAGGTACCCACTTTACTAGTCGTATTAGACAAGACAAGGGTAGTGTTATGAACTATCTAATGTGACCGGTTTGAGGTGTCTTCCAGCCAAATGAATAATTATTGAATAGCTCCGAGACTTTGCAGCGTGGTGAGAGGCTGTCGGCAAGGTCATGCCGGTGTATAGCTGAGTCCTATTATAGTTACTGCTACCGATGGTCAGCAGACGTCATCACGCCGTCGGTACCTGTCGGACACAGCTCCTGAACATCGTGCCGACCCCTTTGCTCGCTGTCAGCGACAGTGAGCTCCCTTATCTTGGTCATTTCACGTCGTACGACCACCGGACTTGAGCGCTCTTACTTCCCCAGTAATATATAGACTAAAGAACGCTACAAACACTCAGTGCGATGCGTGATAACGGGGATATGATGCAGATGTATGCCTAATAGAGGGACAACAGACTTACCCATCCCCCGCAACGTGCAGGAGGCAATGCACACCCTCTGCATGCTCCAGGATCTCCTCTTCTATCTCCTCTGCTCCATCGTCACCCTCTTCTTCCTCTGCATTGCCCTCTGCGTCATCAAAGTCAGCGCCAGATAAGGGTGCTCCTTGAACCATGGACACCAAGGAAGTAGGTACACGGGCACGGGGAATGCTCGCACTCTCTCCTGGTGCTGTCTTGACGCTTTCTCCCCGTGAAAGGGTCCCGCTGAAGCCCGGCAGCTTGGCTACTTGATGGAGACGCTCAAGGTGGTGGTTATGAAACCGGCGGTGGACACCTCGCAGGCATGCGACCTGGCGGGCAAGCGGAGGATGTACAGCGTGTAGCTGTGCTTCACACTCGAGTAGATACTTGTCTTCGTTGTACAGATAGGTCGAGAAATGCCGCAGTTCTACGTTGAGTCGAGTGATTTCTTCTGCAGCACGGCACATCTTGAAGTGGGTATCCATGGCCAGTCGGGCGGTAGGTGTAGCCCATGGGCATTGTGAGATATCTTGACGCACGTCACGAAGTAGGTTGAAGTCAGATAGGAAGGCATATTTGACGACTTCGTCGAATGTGAGCGTGCGTCGGGGAGGCGAAAGGGCTTTGGCCACCGCATTGTAATGGTCAAGGGCAGTGCGAATTGCGGCTGAGCGTGCTTGTAGTGCCTTTCCGATATGCTTGCACATCTTGTAACCTAAGGGTACATCAGAGAAAAGAAAAATTGAGAGGGGGGGATTACTTAGCTGTGCCCACACGATTCATCTTCGTGAGCTTGAAGATGTGGCTGACCACAAGGCGCTCCAAGTTATCGAGAGCCCGTTGATACTTGCGATTAGCTACGAGACGTGCAGCTGTGTTCCACTCTTCGTCACCCGGCTGCCAGCGCTCATTGATTTGGAGTTTAAGCTCGAGATCCTGGACAATTTTGAGGTCCTTCTCATAGTTCTCCTGAGCGTGGCGACGTGTGGTCTCTGTCCTGGAAGTGTGGCTTGCGTCTCTGCCATAAGTCCCCTGCATTGTCTCAGGGGTAATCACATGGAAGTCCTGAGATGTGGCCTCAAAGTCCCGCCTAATGGAGGGTCAAAATTTATGAGGAAACCAACGAGATATTAACCTACTTGCTATTTATAAGGATGACAAGGCGTTGCCAGTACTGCATCTGCAATGTTTCTTCCTCTGGCTCACGGAGCAGTGACTTAAGGTAGGCGCACTCCTCGGACAGCCAAGATTCGAAAATACCTGTGTCTTCAATGCCTAGTTCGCGCATTAGGCACGGTAGCATCGTTTTTCCATTTGCTAAGATGTCGAGAGCTTGCTTGTAGTTATTGAAGAGGAAGGTGGCTGAAAAAGACTTAGTAGTTTAATTCACAGGTGTCAGTAGTACTTACAAACATCAGTAAATCACCCCCTGGGTGTACAGACATGTACAGTACTGTACACCATTGTACAACCGTACAGTGCTACAGAAGGGTCCCATCTGTACA
>KN839895.1:38985-49363 GCA_000827185.1 Hydnomerulius pinastri MD-312 | reverse complement strand
ACCTCTATCACCAAGCTCACCTCCTCCAACTATTCCACATGGAAGGGGGAGATGAAGGCCTATCTCCGCACCAGAGGCTTATGGCTCCTTGTCAATGGCACAGAGAAGCGTCCTGCTGACTCTGATGATGAGGGCCAAGCCAAATGGGACATCAAAGCGGACAAGGCTGCTGGTGAACTGTACCTAGCCTGCTCTGTGGAGCAGAGGGTCCACATTGAGGCTGTTCAGGACGATCCAGTCAAGATCTGGTCAACCCTCTCCTCCATCCACGTCCAGGAGTGCCCTGGAACTTGTTTCAACGCTTGGGACGACTTCATCTCCATCAGACATCAGTCTGGAGACTCCCTGAGCACTCTCATTGCCAGGATTGAGGAGTCCATGTCAAAAATCCAGGAGTTGCGTCCCAAGAGCTCTGAGAAGCCTTACACCCTTGCTGATTTGGACAATGAGCTGGTCTGCATGACCATGATCAAGTCCTTGGGTGATGAGTACTCCAATTTCACGTCTTCTTTGCTCCTTCTCAAGTCTTTGGACAAAGAGGAGATCAAGGCTGCCTTCTTGGCTGAGGAGACCAACAGGAGACGTCGTGCCGACGCTTCTGACGACTCTGCCCTCTCTACCACCTCCGGAGCTTGCAGGTGCAGCCCTAATGCGCCCTGTGACTTCTGTGAGAAAACTGGGCATTGCTCCCATCGCTGTTTCGCTCTGCAGCATGCCAAGGACGCCCTGAAGACGTCTCAAGCCCAGAAGAAGACTGGCAAGCGATCCAAGAACGCCAACAAGGCTTCTGAAGCATCCCAACCCTCTTCTACCTCGTCCTCTGCCTCTGATACTGCCCATTCTGCATCCACTCCCAACTCTGCCACTGCACAAAGCGCCCAAAGCTCTATGGAATTCGCTGGAAATGCAAGTCTCCGTTCCCTTACTCCCTCCGACCCTGTCTGCTCCTCCCAGATCGATGCTGACATTGACTGGAATGCAGACACAGGTGCCACTTCTCATATGACCCCACATCGCCATTGGATGCGCAATTATGCCCCCAAACGCGTTCCCATCCGCTTGGCTGATCACACTGTGGTCTACTCTGCTGGAATTGGGTCTGTGGTCTTCAATCCTGTGGTCGGAGGTAGGCCTTCTAGGCCTGTAGAGTTTACTAGAGTCTTGCATGTTCCTGAGCTGCGCGATAATCTACTTTCTGTGCTTCACCTCACCAAGAATTGTGGCTTTGTTGTGGACATCAACTCGACGCATATGACCTTTTCAAGGCCTGCTGGTACTCCCCTTTTCGTCGCTCCAATCACTTCTAGCAGTGCTGCGTTCCTAGATGGCTCTACAGCCCCTGGGACTGAGTCTGCTAATGCTGCGACCACATTGCCATTAGATCTCGCTCTATGGCACAGGAGGCTTGCCCACCATCATTTGGCAGGTGTTAGGACGCTAATTGACCATGATTTGGTCACTGGACTTCGTTTAGAGTCCAAATCCGCCCCTGATCCCGTCTGTGAGCCATGCCTTGCAGGCAAGATGCATGCCAATCCATTCCTATCCACTCAATATCGCGCAAATCGTCCTCTTGAACTCGTCCACACTGATGTCCATCAAGTGTCCCATCCCTCTATGTCTGGCTTTTGCTACTGGGTCACTTTCATCGACGACTTCTCGCGCTATCGCTTTGTTCTACCCATCAAGCGCAAATCTGATGTCTTTGAAGCATTCAAGACGTTCAAAGCATATGCTGAGAACCAATCTGAGCGCAAGATCAAGACTCTGCGCGACGATAAGGGTGGTGAGTACATGAGCAACGCTTTCCTTGATTTCACTACCCAGTGTGGCATTATGCGTCAGCATACTGTCCGGGCTCGACCCCAGCAGAACGGTGTTGCAGAGAGAGCCAATAGGTTGCTTGATGAACGCATCACCACTATGTTGGACGAGTCTGGCCTTGAGAAAGGCTTCTGGGGTGATGCATTAGCTGCGCTTGTGCATGTCTGGAATAGGTGCCCCACTGATGCAGTGGACAATGCTACTCCCTATGAGTTGTGGCATGGCCGAAAACCAGATGTCTCCCACCTTCGAGTCTGGGGCTGTACTGCCTATGTGCATGTACAGAAGGACAAGCGTCCTAGGTTTGGCTCTTATTATGAGAAATGCATCTTCATTGGCTATCCAGATGGCTACAAGGGCTGGAAATTCTATAACCCGGTCACCAAGCGAGCAGTTATCTCTGAGCGCGCTGATTTCGATGAGAGATACTTCCCTCTGTCGAAGCGCCCTCAGGATGCTCGCCCACCCTCTTCTGGCCGTCTTGGTGTGCCTCCAGCTCCCTCCCCTATGTCTTCCAATGACCAGTATCACCTTGCTGATTTGGACTCTGAGTCTGATGATGCACTGGATCATGGGGGGGAAGTGCGTCCACCAGAGCGTCCAGCTCACCAGCCTGTGTGTCCACTTGCTCCTCCTGCACTTCCTGTGTGTCCTGCAGCGCCCCCAGTTGTGCCTCCTGAGCCTGCTGGCGACCCAGTCATCCCAGGTGGTCTGGATGATGATCCTGGTGTTCTAGGGCCTGCTCCAGTACCTGCTCAGCCTCGCAATCATCGTCCTGAATCTCCTGTTGGCATTGGTGCCAGACTGCCTCCAAGGAGAAGGCAGAAGCCACGAGAGTGGTGGAAGCTTTCCAGTAGGCAGTTAGAGGATGACATTGACGATGATGATGAGGATGAGGACGCTGATATGGCCTTCTCGAGCTCCACTGCAGAACCTCGCACTTATGCTGAGGCAATGCGGCGTCCTGCCAATGCTGAGAAATGGCATGAAGCAACTCTCACTGAGATTGGTGCGCACCAAGGGCATGGAACATGGCGCATAGTGCGCAGACCCACAGGCCGCAAGGTCATAGGTTCTAGGTGGGTGTTCAAGGTGAAACACAATGCTGATGGATCCATCGAGCGCTATAAGGCGCGCTTGGTAGCCAAAGGCTGTGGACAACGACCTGGACAAGAGTTTGTGGACATATTTGCGCCCACTGCACGTCTAACCACTCTCAGGACTGTGCTTGCCCTATCTGCCATCCATGACCTTCATCTGTGCTCTGTGGATATCTCCAATGCATACTTAAACGGTGAAATGGACTGTGAAGTCTACATGGAGCAGCCAGAGGGATTTGCTGAAGGCGACCCCAAGGAGTTTGTCTGCTTGCTGGATAAGGCCTTGTATGGCACCAAGCAAGGGGGTAATCGCTGGAATCGCAAAATGCGCTCTGTCCTCGAGACAATTGGTTTTGTGCAGACTTACTCAGATGCGGCCATCTATGTCTACACTCGAGGTGATGTCCGCATCATCCTGCCTGTCTTTGTGGATGATATGACCTTCGCTTCAAAGTCTCTTGAGGCTATTGAGCAGATCATCTCTGAACTGTCCAAGCACTTCAAGTTGCGTGACTTAGGTCCTACCACTCAGCTTCTGGGCATCAAGATCGATCGAGACCGCTCCAAGCGCTCCCTCACCCTCTCCCAGCGCCAGTACTGCCTTGACATGCTCGAGTGCTATGGCATGGCTGATTGCAAGCCTGTCACCACCCCTATGACGCCTGGACTCGTTCTCTCTCGTGATCGGTGCCCTCAGAACGCTGAGGAAGCCACTTTCATGCGCTCAGTTGACTAATCCTGCTGCCATTGGTTCTCTGCAGTACCTTGCCACTACTACTCGACCAGACCAATCATTCCCAGTAGGTCAACTGGCTCGCTTCACTGCTAATCCAGGAATACCTCACTGGAATGCGGTCAAGCATGTCTTCCGCTATGTCCAAGGCACCCTCAACTATGGTATCACCTATGCTCCTGACCCCAGCTCATCAGAGCTATTCTCAACCTTCACTGATGTGAACCATGGCGGTTGCAAGGACACTGGACAGTCCACTGGCGCATATGTGGTGAAGATAGGCACTGGCATCGTCTCTTGGAGCTCGAAGCTTCAACCGATCATCGCTCTATCCACCACTGAAGCAGAGTATGTTGCTGCTGTGGAGGCAGGCAAGGAGATTGTCTGGTTCCGCAATTTGCTGCATGAGATTGGATTCTCTACAGCATTGCCTTCTGTGCTTCGCATAGATAACCAGTCTGCCATACAGGTAGCCAAGAATCCAGAGCATCATGGTCGCATGAAGCACTTGGATTTGTGATGGTTCTGGCTGTGAAATGTGGTAGACAGAGGAGTCATTTCTCCTCATTTTGCGCCCACTGATGCCATGCCAGCTGATCTATTGACCAAGGCATTGGCTCGAGTCAAAGTGACTCAGTTCTGTGATATGTTGGGACTCGGACCAACAGGGGGAAGTTGAGATTGCAAGAGTTGCGCAATCAGGGGGAAGTGTTATTGGAGGTGATTTCGCATCTTCATATGTTAATTATCATTCCCATCAATTCCCCTGACAACCATATATCACCATCACTCCTTACTCCGCATTTCCTCCCATCTGTTCCCACAGATGTCACTCATATATTGTGCACTTGATGTGCACCGCAGTTTTCCTTCCCACTGTTATATATCTTTGACAGATGGTACCTTACTGCTAGAATACTTAAGTAGAGGGTCCAGAGGTCGGTTTCCCCCAGTTATTGACTCTGGACCAAAGGTATGCTAGCTCACTGTACTATTCCCTAATATCAGTTATTGACTCTGGACCAAAGTCCCTAGCTATTAGGTCGCTACTAAGGTCTCCCTAGCGCTCCAATATTAACAATGTCGTGATGCCACTGACTGGCAGTTGAAGCATATGTGCCCGGCATGCACGTATACCCTCCAGGGAGAGCCGACGCTTCGCTTTAGCATGCTGTATGCCATGGACGGCAACGACTCTCTCAAGCGCGTCAAGAAACAAGTTGTTGATGAAACGTTTGAGGATATGGAGCCCCCTTCATTTTCAACTAACACTTCTGCCTCTTCTGCTTCTTTCCAGAGTTCTCTATATCTAACCAAGGAGGAGGTTGATGAATTTGCACGCGAGGCAGAGGACGACTTGCATGACGACTCGGTGAGTACGAGGCTCAAAGAAAGGAGTATCACACTGATCGCCTCGAAAGATCAACAACAACAACCCCTGTGCGGGCCGTTGGAAAAATATGAAGGACGACGAGACAAAAAGGATGTGGGGTGTGTTTGACGAAGTGGGCATATTCGTGGCCATTTGCCGCCATGGTTTTGCCCTCGCGCTGGCAGACATGATTCAAAGTGGGGAACAGTAAGTTAATCTTCGTCAGCCGTCAGGCTGCCAAAGTTTCATGCTCACAAAACGGACTTTTAGGGCGAAGTACCCCTTAGCAATTGTCTCAAGACTTCTCGACGCATTTGGAAACGATCTTGGTGGGGGGTACGACATCGGGTGTCGTTTCAAGACTACTCTGTCAAAGAGTTCACTCGGGAGGCACGCGCGTGGAAAGAACCACACATGTCTCGTCAATGCGTTCCACGGACACGCCCACAACCGACTTTGCCAGCTCGACAACCTCGTGACTTACGTTCCGGGGCTCGGCCTAGAAGACCTCGAGGGATGTGAGCGTACGTTCTCGCAGTCCAATGCTCTCGCTCCCACCACCCGTTACTCGACTGCATTCCACCGCCGTCAAGCGATTTCAAACTACTTCGATCACCACAATGAACTTGAAGTATATGCCAACCTCGGTAAGTGATACATCGGACCTCATAAAGTAAAGCTACTAAAAAACCCCTTGCCAGCAAAATTCCTTCTGAATAACTACAAACAGGCACTAGAAATCCTCTACAACAGCAAGACCACGCTGCCACTGCTCAAGCGTGAGCTCAGTATAACTGCCGACTCTGTTTTCGACTCGTGGCTGGAAGAAGAACGTGCCTACCTCAAGTCCTTGCGTCGTGAGCCAGAGGCTGAAACCCTGAAGATAGAATACTGGGAGAGACTTGTGAAGTTGAACGAAAGCAAGTAAGTAGTTAGGTACTGTTTCTGAGGCAACACTAATTGGGGCTTAGGAAGAAACTCAAAGATGTCCAGGACGCATGGGGTGTTACAAACTCATTTACTGTCCATGTGGCGGTCAGCTCCACCCGAAAGGCAGAAACCACGCGACGGCACGCCCTTGAGAACTATGAGAAGGTGTTGGTGCAGGTACAGTTGTTAGAACAGAAACTCGAAATTGGAGAAAACCGCTGGAAACCTGAGTCCCCTGAGTGGGTTTCAACAGCGTACCTCATCGCTAAACGCAAGTATCAGCGCGCCCTGGATGACCTTGAGCGCTTAGTGGTGTCCCAGATCTTTGAACTCACGAAGATGAATCGTGCGGGTACGGGTGAGTTTTTTTTAGTATATCCAACGTATTATCCATTAAACCATTGTCGGACAGGATACAAGCTGCGTAAGCACATCAGCAAGGCCCTTCAGGTTCGTTCTGCGGCCATCCGATCGGCACTTGAATGATACAATACAGCAGCGAAGGGTCTCTGCCCTCCACATCATACCTTGCGCTTCAAGGAAGTTGTCAAATATGCATTCCTTTCCGACTTCGACTTGCTACGTGACGCATGCCAAGACATGTCCCAGCGCCCGTGGGCAACACCTTGAGGCCGACTGGCCATGGACACCTACTTCAAGACATGTCGGGCAAAAGAGGAAATAGAACGGCTCAATATTGAGATACGGCAGGTACTGACATATCTACACAACGAGGAAAGATACTTGTGTGCATGTGCAGCACAGCTCCAACCTGACCACCCCTCCCTTTGTCATCAAATCCTTCAACGTCTGAAGGTTCGAGCTCGGTTCACACCCGAGCATCTCTTCACTCTGCAGAAACTTACCTCCCTGAAAGGTTTCAGCGGGTCTCTCACCATTGGCCAGAGCGCTAGGTGCGAGCTTGGGGACAGCGCGAGCACCCCGAAAGCTCGTGTTCCCACACAACACGATGTCTCAATCCCACAAGCGGTATCCGATGAACCCGGCGACTTCGATGAGGGCTGGGAGGAGGAGGAGGAGGAGGAGGAGGAGCTTGCCGAGCATGTTGAGACCTTGCATAACATTCTTCAGATTTCCGACGACCATCACCACCCTCACAACACTGATGACAGCTCTGACATTATGTAGATCATTGTTTTACCCTCTATTCCCTGCTCTATGGTACATAATAGCTTCCTCTTATGTAGTCAAACATTAGCGCACAAACGCGCGCCTCGTACGTGCAAAAACGAGTGAGTTATGAACGATATACGTGCTCGCTGTGGCACACAGCGAGCAGAAGGGCCTCGGCAACGTTGGGAACAGCGACCGGAAAGATTCGACGTCACGGGATGAGTGGGAACAGCCAGCCGATTCTGCCGAGCCCCTCTGTCTTTAATTGGTAAGCAGCACATGGACAGACACGGGTATGTTTGGCATTCCCTGCCGAGTACCTGCCTCCACCACCAAAGGGACCGGTTTATTCAACAATTATTCATTTGGCTGAGAGAGCACTCTTGACTATCTATTTAGATCCGTCATACTACTAATCTGTCAGGTCTAATAAGGTTTATTAAGTGGGTGTCCCAGGTGAAAAGCAAAAACTGCATTCGTGCTTTCTCACTTTTGCGAGTTGCAGATGGACACCTGAGGTACCCACTTTACTAGTCGTATTAGACAAGACAAGGGTAGTGTTATGAACTATCTAATGTGACCGGTTTGAGGTGTCTTCCAGCCAAATGAATAATTATTGAATAGCTCCGAGACTTTGCAGCGTGGTGAGAGGCTGTCGGCAAGGTCATGCCGGTGTATAGCTGAGTCCTATTATAGTTACTGCTACCGATGGTCAGCAGACGTCATCACGCCGTCGGTACCTGTCGGACACAGCTCCTGAACATCGTGCCGACCCCTTTGCTCGCTGTCAGCGACAGTGAGCTCCCTTATCTTGGTCATTTCACGTCGTACGACCACCGGACTTGAGCGCTCTTACTTCCCCAGTAATATATAGACTAAAGAACGCTACAAACACTCAGTGCGATGCGTGATAACGGGGATATGATGCAGATGTATGCCTAATAGAGGGACAACAGACTTACCCATCCCCCGCAACGTGCAGGAGGCAATGCACACCCTCTGCATGCTCCAGGATCTCCTCTTCTATCTCCTCTGCTCCATCGTCACCCTCTTCTTCCTCTGCATTGCCCTCTGCGTCATCAAAGTCAGCGCCAGATAAGGGTGCTCCTTGAACCATGGACACCAAGGAAGTAGGTACACGGGCACGGGGAATGCTCGCACTCTCTCCTGGTGCTGTCTTGACGCTTTCTCCCCGTGAAAGGGTCCCGCTGAAGCCCGGCAGCTTGGCTACTTGATGGAGACGCTCAAGGTGGTGGTTATGAAACCGGCGGTGGACACCTCGCAGGCATGCGACCTGGCGGGCAAGCGGAGGATGTACAGCGTGTAGCTGTGCTTCACACTCGAGTAGATACTTGTCTTCGTTGTACAGATAGGTCGAGAAATGCCGCAGTTCTACGTTGAGTCGAGTGATTTCTTCTGCAGCACGGCACATCTTGAAGTGGGTATCCATGGCCAGTCGGGCGGTAGGTGTAGCCCATGGGCATTGTGAGATATCTTGACGCACGTCACGAAGTAGGTTGAAGTCAGATAGGAAGGCATATTTGACGACTTCGTCGAATGTGAGCGTGCGTCGGGGAGGCGAAAGGGCTTTGGCCACCGCATTGTAATGGTCAAGGGCAGTGCGAATTGCGGCTGAGCGTGCTTGTAGTGCCTTTCCGATATGCTTGCACATCTTGTAACCTAAGGGTACATCAGAGAAAAGAAAAATTGAGAGGGGGGGATTACTTAGCTGTGCCCACACGATTCATCTTCGTGAGCTTGAAGATGTGGCTGACCACAAGGCGCTCCAAGTTATCGAGAGCCCGTTGATACTTGCGATTAGCTACGAGACGTGCAGCTGTGTTCCACTCTTCGTCACCCGGCTGCCAGCGCTCATTGATTTGGAGTTTAAGCTCGAGATCCTGGACAATTTTGAGGTCCTTCTCATAGTTCTCCTGAGCGTGGCGACGTGTGGTCTCTGTCCTGGAAGTGTGGCTTGCGTCTCTGCCATAAGTCCCCTGCATTGTCTCAGGGGTAATCACATGGAAGTCCTGAGATGTGGCCTCAAAGTCCCGCCTAATGGAGGGTCAAAATTTATGAGGAAACCAACGAGATATTAACCTACTTGCTATTTATAAGGATGACAAGGCGTTGCCAGTACTGCATCTGCAATGTTTCTTCCTCTGGCTCACGGAGCAGTGACTTAAGGTAGGCGCACTCCTCGGACAGCCAAGATTCGAAAATACCTGTGTCTTCAATGCCTAGTTCGCGCATTAGGCACGGTAGCATCGTTTTTCCATTTGCTAAGATGTCGAGAGCTTGCTTGTAGTTATTGAAGAGGAAGGTGGCTGAAAAAGACTTAGTAGTTTAATTCACAGGTGTCAGTAGTACTTACAAACATCAGTAAATCACCCCCTGGGTGTACAGACATGTACAGTACTGTACACCATTGTACAACCGTACAGTGCTACAGAAGGGTCCCATCTGTACAGAGATGTACAGACACCGTACAGAGTTTTACAACATTGTACAGCATTGTACAGTGTCCATGTACAACACAATACAGTATTGTACAGAGGTACACAGGGGTGTATAGAGGTGTACAGAAATGTATAGAGGTGTATAGAGATGTACAGGGGTGTACAGGGCTGTACAGGGCTGTATATAACCTTTTAGTGGTAGCACTCCCTTGATTTCTCAGTCAAATAATCATATTAGATATATTAAATACTATCTAATTTATGCAAAGGCACTCGGGTGGCGATGAGGGCATTCGGGGGGGTGAGGGCATTCGGGAGGCACTCAGGTGGTGGTTTGGACGTTTGGGTGGCGACGAGGGCGTTTGGGCGGCAACAAGGGCGTTCAGGTGGCGAAGAGGGCATTTGGGTGGGGCGAGGGCATTTGGGAGGCACTCGGGTGGTGATTGGGACGTTTGGGTGGCGATGGGGGCGTTCGGGTGGCGACAAGGGCATTTGGGTGGGGCGAGGGCGTTCGGGAGGTGCTCGGGTGGTTTCTGGGGTGCTCGGATGGCGATTTGGGGCGTTGGGGGTGTTTTGAGGTGCTTGGGTGTGTTTTGAGGGCGTTCAGGTGGTGACGAGGGTGTTTGGGTGGGGCGAGGGCATTCGGGAGGTGCTCGGGTGGTGGTTGGGTCATTCGGGAGGTGGCGAGGGTGCTCGGGTGGTTTCTGGGGTGCTCGGATGGCGATTTGGGGCGTCGGGGGTGTTTTGAGGTGCTCGGGTGCGTTTCCAGGGCGTTTGGGTGGCAACGAGGGCGTTTGGGTGGGGCAAGGGCATTCAGGAGGTGGCG
>KN839894.1:41518-67349 GCA_000827185.1 Hydnomerulius pinastri MD-312 | reverse complement strand
GAATCGCGTCGACAGTGCATTCGCAAGGTTGTTGAGCGGTAATGAGCGATGCGAGTGACCCGCAGGCATCAGCTGCAGTGCGGCTCGGTGGTGCTGGATTGCCTCGTCGAGGTCATTCCCATCACCTCGCTGCGAGAATCGCGTCCACAGTGCAGAAGCAAGGTTGTTGAGCAAAGCTGAGCGATGCGGGTGACCCGCAGGCGTCAGCTGCTGTGCAACTCGGAAGTGCTGGATCGCCTCGTCGAGGTCATTCCCATCACCTCGCTGCGAGAATCGCGTCCACAGTGCAGAAGCAAGGTTGTTAATTATTACGGGTTCGTTGGGGCAGCTGAGGCTGAGCACTCGCCCACGTTGGATCGATTCTTCGAGGTCCTGCACTCGTCCTTGTCGCTCGAAGCGTATGTTGAGTGCTGCAATAAGATTGTTCTGTAGCACAACCCACTCTCGCCCATCCGCAATCAAATAGTTCTCGGCAGCAAGGTGCTGCGCAATGACATCATCCAGAAGTCGTGGATCATCTCGCGTCTGGCACTCTTCGAACAAACGCGCGAGTTCGTTCACAGATGATGGCAGCCGCCAACTCCCCGACGAGGCTGGCGCTGAAACCCGGGGGACAGGCCGGTTGCCTTCCCGGCTGTGACAGCTGAAAGCGATCACAAGGACCGCTGCTTTGTATGCATGACTATCTGCAGGGCAGATGGCCAAAACCCCCCGCAGCAATTCCTCCGCGTCATCGGCGTCCGCGAGCGTGATATGCCCTCGTCCACGAAAACGAGCCAAAAGAGCGATACTGAGATTGATCAGGGTACATGGACGGTCGGGATGATCATGCGGACGCAGGTCCAGTGCCTCTCGGAACAAAGAGATAGGTTCGTCCAGATCCAGGTAGGCTTCCCTCACTTGGCAGCTGATGAATTTCGCCATAGCCAAGTTCGACAGTGCCGCGCTACGACCGGGGTGGCCGGACGGACAGTGATCGACCACCCGCTTGAATTCACTTATGGCTTGATCCAACCGGGACTCTTGCCAATTCTTGTAGTAGTGGTGCATGTGGTTGTGGCCCACATCTGTAGCCTGAGCGAGGAATAGCTCCTCATGAGGTCTTGTCTCGACACGTGCCTAGACCAATGTCAGTTATCCCTGAGGTATCAAAAGGCTCGAAGATCACAAACCGCAGCTGGACGATGAAGAACGTCGTCTGAAGGTAAAAGTTCTTCCACCGTCACCTCAAGGGAAGTACATGGGGACACGACCTCTCCCTCCCTTGCACTGAAGACAATGGCTGTGGTCCAGAATGAGCATCTCTTGAAGATCAAGTGTGAGGTGCAAACTTACGGCGCGAACTCCGACTGCGTTCAAGTAACTCGCCGACTGTAATTGAGAACTTGCGAAGGACCTCTCCCTGTCCGAGCGTATAACCCAACTCAAAGGACGCATAAATCCGTATATGTACTTCAGCAGATACGTCCGAGGGCCTGGATACTCGATCAGTAACGAGGAAATAAGAGCGCGCAGAGCGTTCTCACAGATTGATGAGATCGTTCCACTCAGTAGTCCCACTAATCGGATATGCGGGCTTGTTCGTTGTTTTCCAATTATCATTGCCGATGGATACGCTGACGTAGAATCCGGCAGGCATTCGTCTGAGGCCAGCAGCAACATTTGTGGCCTTGAGGTCTGCGAGGACAACGTGAGTATACTGCAACCGGATGTGCACTCGAGTCACGCACTTGTGATCATTACGCGTTGGTCGGGCGCAACTGTCTTAGCACGCTTAGCAGGGGAGCCATCCATGGACGGACTTTCGTCGACACTGGCACGTTTCATCAGATGGAAGTTTGGGTCGTTTGCTCGAGAGGATGGTAGAGTAATGGGTGACGAGGGAGACAGTAGGAATCGGCCAGGATATTATAGCAAAGAGAGCGCTGAACACAGCAGCATACAGCTAGAACAGTATGGAACGAACACGAGGCAAGCATGTTACCCATAACATGTGCCTCCGAGTCCTGCGGTAATTGAATACAATGAGGCTGTCGAAGGTGGAGTAACTCGCCACGACGATCTATGCTGGGGAGTAGGACATGCGATGGAGACGACGAGGCGGTGGGTAAGGGAGTTGACAGCACGGAAAGAAGAACATGCGTGGAAGAAACAATATGGGCGCCGCCATTCCGATGATGAAGCCTCTGCAGTACCGACAGAACAACTTGGTAGTTCCAGATTTCCACCTTGTTCGCCGTAGACCACGTGGAAGAACGAAATGGGCGCGTCAATTCCAATCATTAAACCTTGTTGGCCGGGGGTATTCACAAACAACACGACCGCGAGTGCACGAGCCCAGCAGACTTCACCGGCGGTGCAGAAAACTTGAAGTGGTCAGGCATCGCCCGTGGAGTCGTCGGAATGAACTGACGCACTTTAATGTAGGATTGATGATAGGCGCTGGGTGGATCTCGTCTGATGATGTTGGCATTGGCGTTGCTGCTTAGCGCTTAGCCTTGGTGTCGTTTCATTTGGTCGCATCACTATGATAGGCGAAAACTCACCGTTCTTTCGTTCTTCGTATCAGAGCCTGAAGTGACGCCGGCGCTAATACCACATTGTTTTCCATCTCTGATAGTGACGTGAGCCGGGAATGAAGAAGTGTGGTGGGGCTGCGCAGTGCGCACGCATACTAGGTGAGGCATGCAAGGTTCATGTTGGTCGGGGGCTGCGCTTGCTGTTTGGAGGCTGTGCAGGACAAAATGAACTATTATATTTCGAAGTTGATACTCGGCCTTCACTATGAAAAAAACACAGGTCTGATGATGACCTTGGCTTCAAAATGCTGTCACCTTGCTTGTGGCAATTGGCACGGAAGAAGTTCTCGACCAGTTAGCGTGCAACCAGTAGATCACACGCTGCGGACCATTGCTTCTCAGGGGCTAATTCGCTAATTGTAGGTACACAAATAGGACACAACAACACCTGCTAATAGCCGACCCGCACGTTGCAAGAACAAAAGAGATCAAACTGATCGGAGGCATCTCGACAACGAAATTGCTTCGAATTTTCAGAGTGTCCCTTGACTCTTTGTTCGTTGCGTTGCTTTATAACAAGACAATGCACTGAGCGGCAAAATCTCCCGTTTGACCATTACTTCTTGCTTTGAGCCGCCTCTGGAGGCGTTTGCTCCATCTTACTATCTCCCATCTTACTCTTCTGCTGCTCGGGTCTCTGGGAGATCTGTCTATTCACTGTGCTTGAAGCTGCTTTCACGAATCGACGAAATTACCACCACGCTACACGCTGAGAACCGGTACTCTTCACCCCTGTTTCGAATACGCTCACTATCACGACCATGGAGTCTTTCCCGATCTTCTTCAAAGTTCGCGCTGTCACTTTCAGTACGCCGATCCCTCATATTCTCTCTCCTTGCATTTCCCTGTACTGACTTATCTTGGCATTATCAGCTTGTATTATCATACTCAGTTTCCTATGGCTCGTACTTCTATCAGTAGAGATATTCACTCGTTGGGATATATCGGATCGTACCAGTCGTGAGTCCATTGTCTTATAGTGTGTGTGGCATGGGCTGAATGAGAGCGCCACTTTATAGGATCGTTAATGACGGTGTTCATGTTAACAAACACCACTACTATTATTATGTTACCTATTCTGTGAGTGCAAGCTCCTTTCAGAGTCTTTTCTGTGGGGCTAATCTGGTGGTTGTCAGATTATTGGTCGAATTTCGAGTATGGTTGGATGCAGCTCGGGTTTTTCTCTTGCTGGTGGCACAAATTGGTATGTATGAAGTGGAAGGATCAAGTGGACAACATTTGACTCTCGATACTAGGTTCAGCTGCTGCGTTCACTTACTGGAACCCGCAAATCCAGTGTCCTGATCAAAGTGAGTGAGCCACTAGTTGCAAACGGCCGTTTGTTAAACGAGTATTATCATCACAGCCGCTGATGACATCGGGGTTTGCAAGCTGATAAACGTCTACACCATGATGGGATGTTGGATCATTCCCGCTCTCCGTGAGTGCATCACCCCCAACACTCATTCTCTCCTTGACTACACCCCTTTACGCATTGCTGACTCGTGGCCTACAGTGGTCCTCTATTCAACCTACTTCGCCATCATGGTTTACCGCCAATCCCGCATCCCAGTCGTCGTAGACCTAGAACCGCACCAAGGACGCCCATCCATGTTACCTATGATGACGGATCCTGAGATGGCTGGGGAAAGACGTCCTTCGACCGGATCGTTCTCGTCTGAGATCGACAGTGAATCCAAGGGAAATGTGAAAGCGCATGTCTTCGAAGCGCCTCCTGAGGTCGTGCAGATGCCGCCGCTGCCACTGTCTGTGCCGATAACGATTCCACAGCGTCAGTCGACGCTTCCGCCTCCGCCACGTCGTCAGTCGACTCTTCCTCCACCTCCGAGGCGCCAGTCAACGCTCCCACCGTCTCCAAAGCGGCAGTCGACTTTCCCGCCTCCACTTCCATCCACGCATGCCCCGCCCGTCCCTCCACTCCCCCCGATTGCACAGAGGCATATGTCTCTCCCCCATCTGAAGCACGGTCGTGGGTCTGGCTCGCGCCATGCGATCACAGTTACCGTACCTGCACCTCTAGCACCCCAATCGCAGTTGCAATCCCCATCACACTCACGTTCACAGTCATCTCTTTCCCCGTCTTCGTCCCACCCAGTGAATCTGCAGCCTGGCGCTGTAGATCCCCGGGTGTCAAGACAGGGCGCAAGGCATCTTTCTATGATGCCCCCGCCATCCTCGTTTGGTGGAGGGAGCGGATCTTGGGGGAGCTCACTTGTTGAGGGCAGCCCGACGAGTCGGTCGGGTACGAGGCTTTCGAAGCCTATTCCTGCTTATCTTATGTAGCACCACCAAGCACCCGCATCGAAATCGTGTCCTTGTTTTTGTATCAGTAGTATCTGTTGTATTGGGATTTTAGCAAAAGTAGCACTCTACCATCATTAGAAAAATGTAGCTTTTTTTGATTCACGCTCGTCCGCAGTATTGCGACCCGGAGAAGACATCCCGCAAATAGAACGGGGGCAGACCTGACAAGCGCCGTGCGCCCGAGTTAATTTTGACATCAGCCGTCAACACTACCGCACTGCCAGGTTTCGACATCACCAAGTCAAACTTGAAGGATTCATGACTACCCCCACCATTGGGACCCACACGACGCTATACCCTTGACCACTGCGAATACACGACCGCCTTGGCGTCTGTTCTTTCAACAACCGTTCTACTGGGCAAGCTGTGGTTAGAGAATAACACGTAGCGTTAACGTTTGGAAGGAATAGAAATGGCGAGTTGGGACCCAGTCGCGTTTAAGGTAGGTTTTCTTTGTCCTCCGACTCACGAAGAGCACTACTCATCAACCAACCAACCTCATTCAACTCAACGTCCACCCCACTCTCCCCAACCCCCAACCCCGCACCAGACCCTCCTTCGAACAACCTCCCAGCGCCTGGGCCAGTTGCAAGAGCGCAAAGACTCCCAAGGACAAATAACACGACGTGACATCGCGACACTCCTCTCACAAGGAAACCTCGGTCTCGCGCGTGCAAAAGCTGCGAATTTGATACAGGAAGATGGGGATGGGGATCTGTTGGAGGAGTTGGAGATGCTCGTGGGTGTGATTGGGGGATGTGTGGGGGAGTTGGAAGGGGTTGGGAGTGGGTGAGTGTGGTTTTGGCTGCAGGAGGTAAGAGGGGTGAAGTGACTGACGTGTGGTGGGTTTGGGGAATAGGAAAACGCTAAGTCCGGTTCTCGTAGAAGCTGCGGCAACCATCATACACGTAGCTCCGAGTACAGAGTCGAAAGGTAAGCCCAGGCCTAACGAAATCACCGCTCCTCGTCCGCCCTGTCCCTTAATAACCCTGAAATCCCTTCTTTACCCCGCTCTTCTTTCAAAGACCTCAACACAGTCCGCGAGATCCTCACCCAGCGCCTCGGACCCGCATTCGCTCAAGTAGCTTCAAGAAGCAGGAATAAGCACGTCTCTCCGCGCGTATGCACTCATTTCATGTTCCTTTGTGCGCACTTTTGACGTGACCTGGATTGAAATCGGGAACATAGGTGATGCAAATCCTGGCTACCCCACCACCTTCAGCGTCCAAGATGGACGACTGCCTCCTCAACATCGCGAATACGTACGGGGTAAAATGGACACCTGAGCCTCGCCGACAAGATATGTGCGTCGCACCTTTTTACATACTTTGTATTCCAGGCACCAGGTGCTGACGATTGACTTTGGCTCACTCTGCTGACTTTTGTCGACGCATATGTGTGTATACACAGTCTGAATTCGATATCGGAGATTCTGGATACGGACCCGGGGTCAGCGCCTATCGTGGATCTTCCGCGGTTGCGCAAGCTTTGTTCGCAAGGTATGTGCTTGAAGGGAGGGATACGATGTGCGGAATATGGTAACTAAACCGACTTTTTATCTGGGGTTGTAGGTCTACCTGATGATCCTCCGTGGATACGACCTCGGATTTGGAGGTGAGTGGGCGCATGTTTTGCGAGTATAGCGGCCTGGTATGAACAGATGATTTGGCTAGGTTACTGTTTGGTACACTTCCGGTGTTGAAGACAACATGGGAGAAGGAGAATCAGAAGCAGAGAGATAGTTACTATGTGAGTTATACTTCCATCTGCGACATCCATTATACAAGAGCATGTGTGCTGAGCGATGTTGATGTAGGACCTTGTCCGCCGTGTGCTAGACCCTCTCACTTCCCTCCCCCCTCCGACAACCCCTCTCTCACCAACCGACACTACAATTTCCGCCATCTCCGAGTCCCTCTTCCGCCTCCCGCCCGATCTATTCTCCATGCTCGAAGGCGAACCCGGGAGCGCCAGCCCAAGAATATCTCCGCTCGACCTAAGTGCACCTGACGACGTGCGCATCGACTGTGCATTAAACCTCGATAAACGGCTAGAGCTCATCAGAGCTGAGAATGACGACGGTTCTCCAACCGGTATCCCCGAGATCCGATTAGAACCCGAAGCCCACTCTCCACCCGCATCCTCTTCAACCTCAACTTTTACCGTGCCCTCGACACCAGACCCCTCCTCCCTCTCCGCCCGCCGCCCAAACGCCCCCACCACCCTGCTCCACTCCAGACCCTACTCCACACCCCCCGCACACCACACCCACCTCACCGCCCTCCACCGCCTCCTCTACCTCCACTCCGCCCTCAACCCCGCCAACCAGTCCCCACACATCCCCTCCCTCCTCGTGCCCCTCTATTCAGCGCTGGTCGGGGAGGTAGAGAGGGCGGAGGTGGCGCATGCGGAGGCGGATACATTTTGGCTGTTTGAGGCACTTGTTGGAGAGGTCGGGGAGATGGAGGAGCAAGAGGGGGGAAAGGTTTGGATGAAGAGGTTCAGTGAAAGGGTTGGGTGGGCTGACGGGGAATTGGCTGATAGTTTGGTCAGTGGGCTTTGCTTGGCATCTCCCTCGCTTTCTTGTTGAGCTGATTGATCGACGTCTCATAGCACTCGAAAAGCCTCGATCCGATCCTTCCGCATTACTCGTAGTATGTGCTCGCCTTTACCTTCAGCGTTGGCCGCTCACTCACTATGAACTTGTAGTCGCTGGCTCGCACCCCTCCTAACACAAACCCTCCCTCTATCCTCCGTATTCCCAGTCTGGGATGTCATCTTCGCGTGTCCCATGAGGACACGCGATTCAAACCCTAAACTCGAATACCTCGTTGATATATGCACTGCTCTCCTCATCCGCGCTCGGACGCCTCTCTTCCGGTGAGTTCGAGCTCTATTCCTATATGATAACGATCTACAACGCTCTGTATAATGCTTTGTCTAGACTTGGCAAACCAGGCCGCAAATCCCCCGGTCTCTGGGCCCAAGAACATGCCGCTCTCCCCCCGCTCTCCCCCCTCCGTCCCTGGGAACTAAGCGACGCATTCATGGAAGGCATGGCCCTCCTCACCACCTACCCCATCGACGCAGCAGGCGGGATCGACCGAGTCCTACAAACAGCTTTAGACCTCGCTCAAAAACGGATAGAGGAGAAAGATCGAGAGAAGGAGAGAGAGCGGGAGAGAGTTAATGGGGGCTTTGGAGCGAGGATTAGGGAGAGGGTTTGGAAGGGATTTACGAATCAGGTTGCGGATGGGGAAGAGGAGGAAGAGGGGGAGGAAGAGACTGAAGAGGAGGAGGAGGAAACGGAGGAGGAGAGCGGGGAGGAGCATGATGATGGGAATGAGACGGAGACGCCTGCCGCGCCTACGCTCACCTCGAGGCTTGCAAATACGGTGTGGAGGGGTATCACGAACCAAAGTTCGATGGAAGACGAGATGCCCTCCCCACCTTCCCCATCCTCGCCGTCGCGTTCACGCTCACCGTCCCCCCCGCCACCCAAAGACCCGTATGCTGAGAAGCCTCTACCAGTCCCGTCCACACCACCACCAACACAACAGACAAGTATCTGGGGGTATGCGGGGAAACTGAAGGACTCGGATACGGTTGCTACATTTGCAAAAGTCGGCACGAATTGGCGCGCAAAGGCCATGGATGCATGGAGCGTTCGAAGAGGGAGCAACGCCTCCGCACCTGGCCCATCTCCAGACTCTAGGGGAAACTCGCATTCGGTATCGGGGATACCTTCACCTTCAAGCGTAGCTTCAGATTTACCGCCTCAAAAGAGCGGTTGGCCATCGTTGGGCGGGTTCTCTGATACCCCAAGCCCTCGACGTGGCTCGCTTCCTGGCTTGCCAGACCGTGAAAATGCGATGAATCCTCCTCGACCCGCTTTCTTCCGCTCACCCCGGGAAAGCTTCCTTCCTCAACCCCGCAGACAAAATTCCACTGCTCCCCCTAGCCCTCATCTGTCGGCGGTAGACCGCTACGACTCAGAGGACGACCAAAGTTCAAGTTCGTTCGTGCATAAAGCAAAGGCATCGCTAGCATCGTTCGCTGCATTCCAGGCACAGTCTTCGCCACCCGTCCCGCCTGCGAAGAGCGGACCGCGACCGCTTATGCTAAACTCGCGTGAGCTGATGACGTCGAAACCACAGTCGTCGGCACGTTCAGATGGGGGCACGCCGTTACAAAGACAAGGTCAATGGTCTGACGTGCTACTTGCCAAAGGACATGTTTTGCGACAAGAATCGATCTCGTCAACCACTTCGTTGCCCCCTTCTGATGCCCTGAGCAGGCCATACCAACACCCGCGCAGTGCAGGTACGGGGCCACGCTCTGACTACGACTCGGATGGAGGCAGCAGGCGCATACCGCTTAACCGCAAATCCATCTCCCCGATGGCTGTTGTTTCTCGGTCGCCCCGCCTTCCATGGGCTGCATCACCCTCTTCGGGACACTCCTCGGATAATGGGATGACCAGCCTACGGGGACACCCATTATCTAACGGGAGTATAGCAGAAGAAACAACTTCAGAACACGGTTGGAGGAACTTCGAATCGACTGCGCTAGATTCCCCCACAACGATATCGTCCCCGCCCATACCCCCTACTCCTATCACATCTACGACCCCCTCAGAGGGCGTGCGCGTCGTGAACAACGGCCACATGGGCTCAGGCTCGATATCTATGATCAGCGAGGAAGGTGGGCCACTCGAGGCCCCCGCTCAGAGTAGGCTGCTGATCAGGAAGAAAACACCTCCGCCTGCCAGCGCCGACGTAGAAGGGACGGACACATCTGAAGACTCGACTTCAGTCTCCCGTACGCCATCTTCCGCTACCAAGACGACCCCTTCGCGCATCCGCTCGAAGAGGTACGTAGCTCGTCCTGCCAACCTCCGCATACGAGACAACAGCCTCCGCGCGAATGCGAATACGGTGGTGGAGCAGAGGGCTCCGAGCCCGAATACGCTTGCGCCAGAGTGGCCTGAGGAGCAGGAGCTTGCTACCACGCCCAGGGTAGGGGATTTTGGTCCGAGCAGTGAGCCGGAGAGCGCTAGCGAGAGCCCGACGTTGTCACGTCGTCTGCCTGCAAGGAAGACTTCGGGAGACACGGATCGCCCAAGGAAGGCATTGGTGGATGGAGGTGTGAGGGCACGGAAGGTGTCTACGGGCAGCAGGGAAGTGAGGCGGACTAGGGATAGTGGTGCTGAGGAAGGAGACGACGAGGGGTATGATGATTTGTTAAGTGCTTACGAGAGCGAGGAGGGGAGCAGGGAATGAGTGAGACGATATTTATGATGACGATACAAGGCAGTATTCTCGCTGCTGGCAGAGAGGAAAACAATTTGCCCATGGAATGAATATAGAATACGATAACTATCATCTTGAAGTCTTTAAGTCCATTTGGATGGTCAACAACTATTTTTCATTGTGAACTGTGTGGGTAATGATGTGGTTGTGCTTGGGTATAATGTGTAAACTGGTATGTCAAGAGTCTTGTAGATTCGGGCCGGGAAACATGGCATTCTGTACACCAATATATACCTCCTGTAGCACTGGAAAATAAGGTAAGATGTTCTGTTGAAGGGCGTCAATAACAGACCTGAAAGAGTATCATCTTACACACCTCGAAGGCGACTTGGATCGAGAGGCCGCCATTGCTTGACCGCTTGATCGCTGCCAAGTAATACCGAACATCCCATCTGCGAAGACCTTCATGGATCACAAAGTCTTCCAGGGATGACGCGTGAATGAAACGCCTAGAGACAAAAAGCGGTTCCAAAGATGGATGACCACGGTGACTTTCTAACTGGATACCCAGTGTAGGGAATACAAGGACGGATTCTACATGGCATTCTAGTAAGAGGGATTTAGAAACATGATCACTCGACGCACCATGTAACACTTGGTTACATCGTGACCATACGAACAAAACCAGTGTGATTCCGATGAGAAGATACGCTACAAGACTGCCCTACGAGTGGGATTAACACTTTGCCCTTGTCACGAAATACAGAACTTACTTTTGACCAGGCAAGCGAAAAAATCACTGGTACACATGGATCTAGCCAAGACCAGGTTGTCGCCCCGCGAATAATCTTACCGCTCCCATTACGAGCCAAGCGCCAATTTTCGACTCTGTATTCGGAGAACCCAGGCCATTCGATCACGGAAAACTCAGGGTGTAAATCGAGGAGAGGTCGGGTTTGTCGCATTCATTGAACAACGTTTTCGCCAATTAGACGGCCGTGTTTAGTTGGCGGGTGAATATATTTTGGAGGCAGCTCGATGGAAGCTCGATGGTTAGAGGAAACCTGCCAGTACTAAATCGGTGCTTATGTATTTTCAATTACGTACGCAAGCAAGTTCTCTCAGGGGCTCAACAGGGGTTACTACTCTTTTTGCTCACAGCACCCACTTTGCAAGAAACCTGAACACGCTTCAGGTTTTGATAATGCACTCTAGATCGACAGTATCCAGTTTGCTGACTCTATTACTGATCACAATTTCCTTTGAAGCAGCGCAAAACTACACTCGCAAAGGTCTACTACATCTAGCTAACCAGGGTCGATGCAAACAGCTCCGAGTCGCCTCGCAGCGCAGCGAATATTCTTACCACAGAATTTGCATGTGGGAGTTTGGACTAGTACTAGAAAAGAAGAGTAAAGTGACTCGGTCACTTGCCCGTTGTATATGGTCTGAGCTACCACATTCAACGGGAAGGAGGGCCAGACCAGTATCCAATCTGACCATCTGCGTCTCTCTTCATCTGCCAAGGTACGTTCACCGGAACAGGAAACCTGAGGGGCGACTTTCATGACGATTATGAACTCTGAATCCTTTACCTCCCTCCTTCGCGCTTTGGGCTTGGTTCAAGGGTCATACAAACCTGCTCCGAATGTGGCACTGATGGGAAATGGAACCATCGCTTCAATAGCTTTCTCCACTTTCTTCGGAGCCCCGAATAACACGATTACCTCCCTGGATCCAGGAAGCCTTTATAATGCAGATAGAAATACTACAATCTTCGACTTTTTACCCACGTTTCGTCCTAATGCTCTGGATGACGATGCCTCAGCAGGCTCTCAATGCAGCGTCCTGCCATATAACCCTACGCTTATCGTCGACCCGACCTTTCCGCCGTTCGATTTCTCCATGGCTAACGTATATCGCTACCGGCGACAGCAGTCTGTCAACTTTGGCTCTTGGTACGTTGCCCGGTTATCTTCTAAGTTCCCTCACGCTTTCTCAATCTTTTGAATAGGTTCGTGCAAGAAAACTGGATGGTTCCCTCCCTCTTTACCTGCGCTTCTGGTCCTCAAGCGGCTGAAATCGACGTTACCTCTGGTTGGGGCTCGACCGATAACGCTCGTGCTGTACTGGAACACCACTGGGATACGTTCATCAACCAGACCGATTTCGAGTACCTCGCAAGCATCGGCATCAATACCGTCCGTCTGCCGATTGGATACTGGTCCTTGGGTTCCTTGTTCCTTGAGGGCACACCGTTCGAGCCATATGCTAGCGTGTATAAGAATTCGTGGCCCCGAATCGTACGAGCGATCAATACGGCTGCTCAATCTGGGATTGGCGTTTTGGTGGACCTGCATGGCGCAGTTGGAAGCCAAAACGGGCAGTCACATTCTGGTATATCGGACGGTCAGACAAGGATGTTCAACAATCCGGTATATATGAACAAAACGCTTGGAGTTCTGACCTTTTTGGCGCAAGAGCTGCAAAATGCCACCAACGTCGTCGGTATCCAGATCTTGAACGAACCCGAAAATGTTCCCGAGCTGGCGGATTTTTGTACGCATTCGGTCTACTGCCTGCCATTTACGCTAGCTGAATTCACCTTCGCAGACTCCCAGGCGATCGAAATCATAAGACAGAAAACTTCCTCAGGATCCAATTTTCCTCTCTATATTCACGACGCCTTCGACCTCGAACGCTTTAGCGACTTCATCGCCAACCGTACGGATTTCATTGTCGAAGACCACCATTCTTACTTCGTCTTCACGCCACAAGATGACTCCGAGCCAGCAGCTCAGCACACGGGCGATGTCGAGGGGCCGATCGCTGCAGAGCTGAGCGAAGCCGCTTTAAAGAATCGCGGAAATCTTGTCATCGACGAGTGGTCGTGTGCGTTGACTGATAAGAGTTTATCAACGCAGCGCAACCCGAAGGAAGCTCGTAAGGAGTTTTGTACTGGTCAAATGAACGTTTACGCGAACACGAGTGCGGGGTGGGGGTTTTGGTGTAAGTCCCTGCCTTCCTCCCTTCTTTAGAAGATCATGGTTTGACGATCTGAGGGCTCGGCGGTATCAACGCAGCATATTACAAGGAAGGCTGCGAGACAGACGCCGGGTGGTGTTTCAAATCTGCCATCGGACAAAGTCTCCCAACCACGTTCTTTTCATACGGTAAGCCCCCGCCAACGGACCAAGCCCAACTCCAGCACATCTACACGGCCGTGGCGAGCATGACAGTCCCACCCGACCCCGATGTCCTCCACAAACTCGACAACTCCACACAATCCCAGACGCGACCCGACCAGGGGAACAGAAAACGCGATGACGATAGCAGCTCGAGGAACTTGACGTCCACGCAGGAACAATCATTCATCAAGGGTTATTCCGACGGTTTTCTGACGGCCAAGATCTTTGCGCAGCAAGGGTGGTCGAAACTTGGGTTTAAAGGGCAGTATATCGAGGACAGTTTGAGGGTATTGGGTACTTTGATCGCGCTGGGGAGCGAGGACTATTATCGGAATGGGTTCAAGGTGGGATTGGGAGACGGAGAGACATTCATCATGGATGTTCTTGCTTGAACCACTATTTCCGTGTGCGTCACGAGTTATTTTCAGGGCTGGTACTCGGTCTCCACTCTGAACTTCGTCTGATGTACCTCTGGCTGTTCGACGCCACGATAAATGATGCGTGACTGTAGTAGCCAGTGTATGATCGTTACAATTTGCAACCAAGTTCGAAGGGGGAAGAGATGATAGATTGCGGGAAGAAAATCGCGGCACGTTGGCAGAGGAAGTAAGAGATATGGTCGAAGCGAGCGTAGCAAGATAAATATGAGTGAAGGGGTGAAGCAGAATGGTCTAAGCAAAATGAAACTCATTACACCAGCCTTAGCCTCGCAGTATAGGAATAATATCGAGCGTTAATGTACACCGTTCCACAACCACGAATTGATGGAAGGGGATGGCCTCGCGCAAAACGAAGCAAAGCAAGCAGTGCTGTCGGAGCGTTGTGGCCAAGTCACTCCGACAGGCGGTGGCTTGAGAGCGGACGTTCCGGATTTGTGTCAATAACCCCTCCATGTACGAAGCTGTCAACCCCTCGTTTTCTCCCGTAAGGGGTTGTGCCCAAACAAGTGCAGGCGGACTCTCAAGATGCCTAGCGCGTCAACAGCCGCTTCGTTTAAGACTGGCACAACGGCGAGGACGACATGCTCGGAATCGAAGACTACGGTAGCGACGCCGAGAGTGGCGACGAAACTCAGCCACGGACGTCTACAGTTACTCCGGCGACTACGTCATTAGCTGCGAAACTTCCACCACCAGCATCGAAATCAACATTCTCACTTCCACCGCCCAAATCTTTGTCCTCGTCCTCGTCCTCCCTTTCCCTCCCTGCGCCTTCAGGTTCGAAGGGAACCACATCTTTCTCCGGAAGCGGCTCCACGGCTGTCAAAGCCAAACGAACCAAGAAAATAGCCATAAACCTCCCCTCACTGCCCCCTCCGGAAGACGATGAGGATGATCGACCACCAGCGAAGAAGCCTCGTATCGCCCCCAGTGCAGGCTCAGGGAAATCGTCACTTCTCGGTGTGCTGCCTGCTCCGAAGCAACCCGTGCCTGTGAAAGAGAAGAAAGAAGAACGCGTGCTCGGAGGTGGGGGTGGACCTGGGTTGGTGTTTCGTGCAGCAAGAAGCGCCCCGCAGAGCGATGAAATGGGGCATGCTGAGGGCGTGAACGAGGACGCTGTCGAAGATGGCGGCGAAGTTGAAGTTGAAGCTGCAGCACCAGCAGGTCCATCAACGTCTTTCCTTCCCCCTTCTCTCAAGAAAGGCAGGACCAATATTTCCCTTGATAGTGAGGGTCCATCGAAGGCCCCTCCTTCAGTACCCAAACAGCCTGCCAAATCATCAGCGCCAGCCATGGACTTCTTCTCACTAGGTTCCACCATGACGTCTTCTAAACCCACGCCATCTGTATCAACTTCTAGCGCACCGACTACATCAATATCTGCATCCTCAGCACCTTCGATCCCCACTTTCCGTCCTCCCTCGCCGACGCTAGATGACCCTTACCCTGGATATTACCAGCTACCATCCGGGGCATACGCCCCGTACGATCCCACGTACTACGCTTCCTACGCCCACAAATGGAAAGCAGACTACGACAAACAAATTCGCGCTCTCGAGAAATCCCAATTTGAGGCAGAAGGTGCGCAAGACGTGGACATGGCTGCAGAAATGGAAAAGGCACGCCGGGAGATCAAGGAGCGCGAAGAAAGGAAGGCCTTGACGACGGGTAAGGCCGGGCAGAAGGAAGACGGGGAACCTGAGATGCCGAAGATGAATGTGAAGGGTGCGAAATTGGGAGCTACGGCGAGGTCGAGACATCAGTTGACGACGTTGTTGACGGAGGCGTATCTGAATCGGGAAGCCTTGGAGGAAAGGATCGCACAAGGGAGGAGGAATCGGAAAGAAGCTGGGAACAAGTATGGTGAGTGTTCGTACCTTTGCGGCCAGTTTGAGAAGCTGAAGATTTGCGTGGTAGGCTTCTGATGGTTTCTGGTGAAGGCTGTGGTTATTGGACGGTGGCATGGTGGCAGGTGGTGTATGGTACGACACTAGGGGTATGTATAATATTTACGTGATATGGAAAGTGATGCTATGCTACAGATGTCGGTTATTGCTGTATATCCTCTATGCGGCACTATCTTGAATAGTTCAGATACATCATGCGTGGTACGTAGTCGTTGGTCAGCTTCTTTAACGTCCAGCGGAGAACTCTGCAAACTCATGTTTAGGAAGTTCAACTCTCGGAAGTGGATTAATACGCACTGGTGACGCTCTTAGTGCCCTCGCTGATAGCGTGTTTGGCCAGCTCGCCCGGCAGAATGAGCCGTACCGCGGTCTGTATCTCTCGTGAGGAGATGGTTGACTTTTTAGAGTACCCGGCAAGTTCTATATCACCACAGAAGTTCAAGATGAACTCATGAAGTATCAATCATAAATTGAAACAGGGAAACTCACTGCTCGCCTCATTCGCGATCCTCTCGAACAAGTCGTTTACGAACGAGTTAAGGACAGACATGCCCTTATTCGAGATGCCCGTATCAGGGTGCACCTGCCTCAGCACTACACGTCCAAAGTCCTCAGTATTTCTCCGAAATCGCGATACCCGCCTCGGATAGAAAAAGATGCGGACCTTTGTAAATGTAACTGCTGTATGTTTCCTTTCTCGCCTTCTTCCTCTTCTTCTTCTCTTCTCCACCACCGCCATTTTTGGAGCTGAACCCGCGCGAGGCTTTAGATGGAGCTGCAGAAGTAGGGGCAGCGGAGGCTGGGGCTTTCGATGCCTTGGATACAGGCGCCTTTGCTGCTTTGGATGCAGGAGCGCCGGATTCGGTCGTCTTAAGAGTTTGGGGGTGGGGATAACGGTAAGTGAGCAAACTTTGAGAAAAGTGCAGTTGTTACCTTAGCGGCTACAGCCATAATATCTCAGACACGTCGAACTGGCAGAATAAAAGCTGGGAGGGCGAGAGGGAAAGAGGAAAGAGAGCAAAGGGTGGGTACGATGGGACGCGACGCGTTTATAAGACGCGTCGGAGCGGAGTTGGAATCAAGCGCATCCGAAATAGGAAGCACCGACCCCCGACCCTATCCCGGGCCACCCACGACCTGGACACTAAGGTAAGTTATGTATCGTCCAAGGTTCGAGAGATGGAGCAAGGGGCTACATCCCCCTGCCTTCGTTGCATGGATCTCGAGTGTCCGTTTGATAGATACCCAGGTTCCTATGCTCCATTTGTGATTTAAAGCTGCTAACTTGGTACTTCAGTCACCACAAGTCTCTCATGACTTGTGCTAGAGATAGGACGGCCGTCGCCTCCACCATTTATAGGTCACATATGAACAACATATGAACGTATCGATGAGCTCCCAACGTACGATCCATGCCTTATTAAATACTGGTTCTACGATTCCAATCGGTCGGGTGGCACCACCAGTCCGAGTTGGCATTCGATGCATTGCATTAATGCTAAAGGATTTACTGAGAGGTTCGTTTGGATTATATTCCCCCTCTCATCCTGGAGGCGCGCGCCAACTTGTAATCCCCGCCTTCTTGTACAATCGCATTCTCGACCGTACCCTTCAACTTGAAATCATCGCACGAACTTTCCCAGTAGAATGCCCGCCCGTAGTTCCATCCTCTCCGTTGTCTCCCTCATTGGCTTGTTCTGTCTCGCGACGCTTTTGCCCATAACTGGTGCCAACTCAGAGTCGCATCGACACACCCACAACCTCGGCATCCGTGGGCATATGGGCGCCCATACTCATGGACAAGGCATATTCGAGAAGCGTCAGCGCGGCGGGTCTAATTCTCTTTCTAAGCGCTGCGGGCTGAAATCCCTGGTACCGACGACCACGAGCGCCCCTGGACTCTCGCCGACTTCTTCGCAAGCCGCTGCGTCCCTGCCCAAACCGGATCTAACAGCTGATGGAGGGTCCAAGAAGTGGGGTCTGGCATGGCCCAATGGCGACGCCAATTATCTCGGGAACTTTGCGCGCCCTAAAGTCCGCTAGTCAGATTTCCTTTTCTTTACTTCATCCGCGAATCACGCTGACGACGCCTAGCTTGTACACCTGGAGCCCTGAACTCCCTCCCAATGCCGCCGAGCTTGGGCTTGTAACTGTGCCTATGCTCTGGGGGTGGAACCAGGTGGACGATTTCAAGAGGCTGGTAGTCCAAGGATATGCAACGCATGTCCTTGGGATGAACGAGTATGTCCCTGTTCCCATCTGCCCCACCTTCCCTGACGGAACCACACTAGACCGAACGAACCCTCTCAGTCGAACATGAGTCCTCAAGATGGCGCCTCGCTTTGGAAGCAGTATATTGACCCGCTCAAATACCAAGAATACTATCTCATCTCCCCGGCGTGCACAAATGATCAAGCTGGGCTTGATTGGATGAAGAACTTCGTCCAGGCTTGTGATGGCTGCACAGTAATTTTTCATTTTGCGAGTCTTGGATGTGAAGAAATGATCAACTTTTCTGATATCAGATTGACGCGGTCGCGTTCCACTTTTATGGTACGGACCCTGCATCCTTCATCGAGCACGCCACAATCCTGCATAACATGTATAATAAGCCAATCTGGGTCACCGAATTTGCGGATCAGGTGCGGGCATTTTTCGTCCTGCCTAAAGATCTCCTACCACGATACCATATCCATCGTCGTAGAACTTCAGTGGCATCGGCGGTCAAGCATCCATGGACGAGATCTACGCGTTTCAGAGCGCGGTTGTGGCTTTTGTAGAGAATACGCCATGGATTGAGGCCGCCTTTCCATTTGGTATGTTTGGTATGTTGAGTATTTCGTTGCTTACTGACGACTCGGGCTCAGGGGTTATGTATGACTTACAGGGTGTAAATGAGGGAAACGCATTATTGGCGGGAGATGGGTTGCCAACTGCACTCGGTTATAACTATTTTGGGTAGTGACAAGGACTGACAGGGCACGGCAGCAGGTGCCTTCGCGAATCACATACTCATGTTAAGTCCTTGAGTTGTCGGACGGTTGCACCGCTAGAAACTTAGCATCATACACTCTTTTCGATTGGACATACGAATCTTACTCCCCCCAAAACGCACAAGTTACTTTTGTTATGTGCAGGCAACTTTGTTCGTAACCAAGAAAGTCAAGTTCTCGAGCCCCGTCTACACGTCAGGCTTTTTTTCTTCCTAGAGTCCGAGTCTTTTCAGTCTTCTAAAAAGACGCGAAATCAAACGCGTGACCGTGACATAACGCGACGCGTTCAATTTCCCAGGATTTCAACAAATGAGCTCATCCCCACTCGCGTTAGTGGAACATAGACTGACACTACAAAGTACTTTCAATAAGCTTGTACTCGCAAGACATGACAGAATTATCGGCATAGTAGGTTTCCGGAATACTAAAGCTAGCAACAGATATTCTGACTCTTTATTCATCAGTGAACAGGAACGCGAGGCCAACATCGTCCGCAACCGCGCTCTACTCGAACAGCTCGATCTCAAGGATGCAGTATCATCCCTGGGCGTACCAGCTAAACCAAAACCTGCACCGAAACCAAAGGCAAAGCCGATACAGCCCTCCAAGAAATTCAAGCGTGAGCCAATCGCAGAAGCCCCTCGTCGACAGAGTGCACGCTTAAAGAAAGAGGTGATCGACCCTAACGAAAGCCCTGAAAAGAAACGCAAGCGAGAGGCAGAGGCTGAAGAACGGAGGGCGAAGGAGGCAGAGGAACGACTTCAGGCGGAGGTGCAGGCGCGTCTGGCCAAGCGCCCTCGGACGCATGATCTCGACATCTCCGCCCTCGCTGCCGAGGAACTCAGTGACAAGGATATGGGATCGCTGAGAGGGTCACTACAAGCTGTCACGAATGCAGCAATTCCAAGACGTGTGGGAGATATCGATGCATGGGTTTTTGACGACGACAAGAAGGATGAGAAAGAAGTGGAGTCGCTGAGGAAGAGGCTCGGGAAGATGAAAGTAGTCGCTAGAGCAAAGGTGACTCAGGATAGGATATACAGCGCTGCATATCATCCAGAGCCAACGAAAGACCTTGTCTTTTTCGGGGGTGAGTGAGTTTCACTGTCCCCACCACGTCTCCTGACGCCCTCGAAGACAAGCACGGGCAACTTGGCATCTGGGATGCACGGGCTCCCCCCGAAGACGTGGCCGATGAGGACGGCGATGTCACTCCTGCGGACGAGAAAGAGGGAGGTAAATATTGGCGCCTACAGCAACACTGGCCAGCAACCTCCAAGTCCTCCATTTCATCGGTCAAGATAGACCCCATAGACTCGCACAGCGTACGTATTTTATTCGCAAGTATTCTTGTACCTCGAAGCACCTTGGCACTTAGTACTATTAAACGGTGCAGGTATTCACGACCTCATATGACTGTACCATCCGACAACTGTCATTCGTTTCCGGCATCTCACAGCAAATCTTCTCTTCCTCTGACGTTCTCATCACTTGTCTTGACATGCCCCCATCAGGGCATGAGCTCTGGATCTCCGATGCTGCCGGCGGACTTACTCACCTCGACCTTCGAGAGAGTGCAAATAAGGCTCAGTGGTACGAACTATCAGACCAGAAAATTGGCAGTGTCAGTGTTAATCCGACCAGCCCACATTTACTGCTGACGGCGTCGAATAATCGCTTGCTGAAGTAAGTGAATCCTCATTATTTACAGCGTGGTTTTGTTCCCTTCCCTGATCACTTGGTGTGCACAGGATATGGGACACACGAAAACTTGATACGCTCACCCTCGGTAAAGACGCAAAGCGGGGCGAAGCCGCGCCCATGACGCCCCCACTTGCCTCCCCTTCTGCTAGCGCAGCCGCTAAGCCGAGTGTTTCAAAGCCGGTAGAATACGACTTTGACACAGTTCAAGAGTTTGTCGAGTCCAAGCGGGGCCGCGGTTTGCTTCGTGGCGAGTTCGCCCATGGAAAGTCCGTCAGCTCGGCGTACTGGGATCCCAGAGGGAGAAGTGTAGTGAGCACCAGCTACGACGACACTTTGAGGCGTGTGTACCTATCCTGCGTTATTATGCTGAGCAATGTAAAACTGACGACGCCATCAACAGTGTGGGAGCTAGACGCAGGGAAATATGATTCTTCTTCGGTCTTTCCTTCTTTTACGCCATTCAGTCGGATGAAGCACAATTGCCAAACTGTATGTGGACCCGCTGTTATATACCAGCTAGCCACTCACGCACATATTCTCAGGGGAAATGGCTTACCATCCTCCGCGCGGTGTGGAATCCAAATCCAGATGTTTACCCCCATTTTACGGTATGTCCCGCCTTTTCGTGTTCAAGTGACGTGCTAACTGAATGTCGATAGATTGGAAACCTGGAGCATTCGCTCGATATATTTTCGTGCAAGGTGGGTTTTCTCCCTTCTGAGGCTGCAGTTGCGCGACCTTTGACGCCTTACCTTTAGGGAGACCTCATTGCAAGGCTGTCAGATCGCCAGCGGTATGTTCAGTTACTCTCCCGATCCGCTATACCACACTCATCTGTTATCGTAGCATTACCGCAACTCAAGCTGTTACATGTTCACACCCGAGCATCGTTGAGAGGTGTGCGACAGGGAACGGGAGTGGGCGCTGCGTGCTATGGGCGCCGCCCGATTTGTAGTGACTTTAGCGGCACTCCTCAGAATTTTATCTAGCTACCGGAAAATCGTTCGTCACAGGAACGTACGCACTTCAGGCCTCCAGACCGGCTCTCTACGACTGCGATCTGGGACTTTATTGTGATTGTATTAGGAAACAAAGTATCACTCCCTCTACTCATTCAGAGTTTAAAGCTCCGGCCTTTGTACGGCCTCCGAGGGTAGCCTGCATCCCGAGTTGTACAAGAACCGCGTTCTTGGTCGTTTGATTTTAAGAGAAAGGCGTTGATTGAACTTGAATACCACGGCGGATGGCACAACCCATGGGAGCCAACTCAGGCTGCTACCATAACACCGTTTTACATGCTGTCAGAAACATTCTACTGACACGCGCTCCCGAGAGGCTCTCGTAAGGAAACCTACACTTTCTGCACATTCGCCTCGCGTTCAATCGCCTCCATCTCTTCTACTGCCTCCTTCGCCAAAACTTTTGTCGCTTCCCTGACTTGATCAAAGAGCTGGATCTGCGCAAAACGTTGCTTCCAGAACTTCCAGCGCTCCAATGATAACCCCTGTCCTTTGAAGTTGCGACCTCCCTTGGTAGCGTCGTAATCAGCCCGTTCGTCTTTATCTGAGCTCTGGCATGACTCATACAAAACGCGCCCTGACACAAGGATCCACTCAACCGCAGCGGGCATTTGAGCGTCCAACGTGGGACCTTGGGTATGGTAAGCTCTAGCACGGGAATCTGGTTCTTCTTCCAGCGCATAACGCAAGGCCCATATCGCAAAGATTGGCTCAGGCTGCGTTTTGTCACTGGTCAAACGGGCGATGAAAGCGATGAAACTTTGCCAGCGCTCGCGCTTCTCCTCGTTTGTATGAAGTTCTTGAAGGTTGAACGCTAGTGCAAGATACGAAAAAACCATGAGAAATAGATTTAGCTGATAATAAACGATTCATACGTACTATTCCCAGTTTCTAAGATTTGCTGATGCAGCAAGGGCAGATCCTCCCATAACTTCCTCTCGATCCCCCAAATATCGACTCTGGTGCCACTGTTCAAATCCCTGAGTGCTTTGACCAGCTCAGCGAGTTTATCTTGCGAGGGGTGTTTGTATGGGACTTGCTGAGCCACTCTCACTACTAGATCCCACATCTCCCAGAGAAAACTCTCTGGTTCCTCCCCTTTACTCTCTTCTCCGTCCTGCTCCACAATGCCATCATCATCCGCACGATGGAGGGGGAAACAATCATTGAGACCTTGTGCAGCCTGTGCAGAAGTCATTTGACTGGACGGCTGGAGAAAGTCATTGAGCGTGTCAAACATGCGTTGCTCGATGACCCATGGCTCGCTGTCAGCGCGACATTCGATACGGAGAGGAAGAGTAGCCATGATTATTTGTAGGAGTAGTATCGCTGTGTCAGAGAACAAAAACTTGAACGTGCTAGGACGTCTGTTCGCGCGACTCAGTTGAAATACTAGCTCCAGTCTAAGTGAAGCATAAATCTGGGTTACTACATTCAGAGCCTCCACAGTCGGCTGTGTTCCTGGATCAGAGTTTGAAGGATGAGATCAATGTAAAGGTGATACCAGTGATGGGCATTCCGAATAGACATGCACAGCCGAGCTCCGAGGGAACAAGTGTTTCAGAGTCCAATCCCACCTGCTGGAGACCGCGACGTGAGAGAGACCGAGTATGACGGGGAGGTCGCGTCGCCTGACCATTATTAGAAGTTAATAGAACGTTCGAGCTTGAGGTCACACAATGAGAGCGGGCGAGAAGTCTAGCCCCTGCCAGTGCGCATGTGTGTGATTTAAAATACCAACATCAACAGCGTCGGCGATCAAGAAGAGAGAGAGAGAGTTTCTATATTTGTATACCGCTACAAACAATGGAGACTGTTAAGACGCGGTGCTCAGGGGCAGTAATATGTAAAAGTAGAGTATGTATTTTGTGTGGTGTGTGGCGAAGAGTGGGCTGTATGCGTTTTGGTCTGTATAGTACGAGTGTTTATAAACATTCCGTCGTGATTTTGATGTTGTGGTTTGATAATATTTTATAATGAAAAAAGGGGAAAAAGGAAAAAGGAAAAAAAAATGGGGGAGCGACTCGGGGGTATTCGGGTTGTTACGGGGAGGGGGTAGGATGTTGGGGTGCTTCGTCACGGGTGCGTTTTTTGAAGGCTCCGGATTTCCGAATGAATTCGGTGAGCGCTTCAATGCCTGCTGTGGTTCCAAGGATATCGGGGATGACTAAGTCTTCTGAGGCTTCTCGTAGGATGTCTCGGTGTTCCTCATATAGAGGGCAATCGACTAGAATGTGTTCCCGTGATTGGGTGGGTTCTCCGCATTGGCAGCTGACGTCCTCTGATGGTACGAACGAGGCATAGTATTCGCCGAAGAAGCCATGTCCTGTTCTGCATTGTGTGAGACGTCCGTAGACTTCGCGTGCGGTTTGGGTGAAGTGGCGATCAAGAAGAGACTTTGGAGGCTATTACAAGACCCCCGCAATTGATCAGACGCGTGTGGTTGTGAGCGCGGCGAGCCACGTGACGCTACCGCCGGATAATCCTGTGGACTTCCACAACCTCGAACTTGAAACCATCTGTTGTAGCGACGTGCGGGACCTACAAATAAAAGTGTGCAGATCGTTGTGCACTTCTCCTTTGAACTCCGAACCACAATGGATGGCTTCGAGACTACACCCAAATAACAACGAGCAAGGACCGCCGAAAATTCAAGTGACACATAATTCCCTAGTTCCAATCCATCACCTGCCACTTCTCCAACCGGTTCGACGTCGTCTAGACCATCGGTGGCCAATCTAATTTTATCAAAGTGCTTGCTAAATTCAAGCTGCAGGTGCAGGGATTTTCGTGATGGGCGTCATTTGAGCGCGTATATGGGACGGGATTAACGTCGCCCGTGTTGGTGCCCTTCTGCGCGCTGGTCCGAGCACTTCGCAAGCTGAGGCAGGCTCCTGCGGCCCTGGGCTCCCCAGATATCTTAAGAGGCCCCAATCCCCGGAGCAACAGCTCTTCCTTATGCTTCTCATCGCTTTTTTTCTTTACGCAGCCTTGAATGCGTTCCACAGCAACTGATTTCCCGATATACCACGCAAGATCCTGCCACTCACCTCGTATTGTTGTCGCTTTTAACAACCTGCCGCTCAGGTACAAGTCGCTGTGGCGGAGTCTGACCACCAACAACCAGCTTATGCCCCAATCCGGCACGGAGATAAGCTTTGGCGCCCATGCTGTGAGCAATTGTTCTTGGCAGTGCAGTCTGAGGACATGCGCCACGAATGGATCGTGACGCAGGTAACTGACATCGGCGCGTCGGCGCCGCTCAAATGCGAAGGATAAATACCCTGTTACTGGGAATTACTTTCATCCCGGATCCCAAGAGCTCCGCTTACCCACCCACCACCATCAATGACTCTCCGTAACAGGTTCTCAAATCTTATCCCCAATATCCGAGCGTCTACTTCCCAACATGCAAAGAATGCTAGCTCGAACCATGAGGAACTGATACTTGGCGTATGGCGCGTTCTAATCGCCAAAGGCACGCGCTTCTGGCTGCCAGGTTTAAAGTGGGATGCCATCAGCACCAACCTCCCACTCCTCCGACGCGCGTTCTGGGATGTATATGCCATTAGCCCCCCTCTGTTCATATTTACCATCCTGACGCATATGTGGTACGCCATCGAAGAGCCATTGTCGCTCTACTTTTCAAATCGGCTATTGTTCTTTGTGAGCTTTGTGTTCTTTCAGTGGTTTTACTACTAATGCAGGGTTGTCAGATTGAGAGGAGGATCGTAGAGGGACCAGGTGATGGTCAGTCCGCAACTGATTTGTATTGGGCTACGATTGTCCGTGTTATGTGTTCCGTGTTCACTGGTTTGGTGAAACGGGCTTCGTAAGTCTGCAACATCTACAAGTACAAATCAGGCTATTCACGAACTAGCAGCGAAGGGCGAAAGCAAGCGTATTCTGCAAGGGTAAAATACGAATTCCAAGCTCGGCTCTTCGCAGGTAAGTTCCCTATATGCTATCACCGATAGCATCGAGTCAACGTGTTACCATCCTAGCCAAGCTGGCCCGTGATCTACCAACATCTCAAGGTAAGCGAGGTATTACACCCTCAAGTATAACTTTGCGCTGAGCCTGGGTTCAGAAAATGCCACGCGCTCCCAGGTAGATGCAGACTCAGTATACGACTGCCTCGAACGAACCCTCGAGATGATCAAGACAATGGCATCTTTCCTTCTTCAGCTCCGACTCATCATGCATATCATCGGTACTGGCCTCGGCGTCGGAGGGCCGATTTTCATTACGCTCTCCGTACTTCCTCTATTGGCAAGAAGCGTGCTAGGAGAGGAGCTCTGGGGAAGGGGTAAGTGTCGAGTCTGAGTCTGAAGCTAATCGACTGATTTCATTGACCAATTCGGAACCCGCGGTCTGTAGCCTACGTTGTACAGGCAGTGAACAAGTTTTACCTTCGCAAGTGC
>KN839894.1:11741-33935 GCA_000827185.1 Hydnomerulius pinastri MD-312 | reverse complement strand
AGGAGCTACGAAGTGGGATTGCGGTGCTGACTCAAGAACATCAACTCTTCCCACTTTCCGTCGAGGAAAACATAGCGCTTGGCGCATGTGAGGAGGACGTGATGGTGGATAAGGAGATGTTGAGGGAGTCTGCGAGGCTTTCTGGGGCGGAAGGGATCGTGAAGAATTTCAAGGATGGATTCGACACGGTGCTGGAACCTGTGTCTACGGGGTATTTGAGCTATTCGGGGAATGGAAACGAGGAGCTGGAAGAGATATATAAGAATATGGAAAAATCGGCCAACGTGTCAGGTGAGTCTCAGGATTCCGTCTTAGTAGTGATGGCGGCTTGGCTGATGCCTGCATTACAGGAGGAGAGAAACAGAGACTCGTTGCGTGAGCATAACCATCCGTTTCCCCCCTCTCCCTCAACAATATTGACCATTTTCCAAACCCAGCGCGCGCACATTCATGCGCCTTCTGTCTTCCCCAGTAAAGCTGGTGACTGTGGACGAGCCCAGTTCTGCCCTCGATCCAGAGGGAGAATACCAGCTGTTCGCGAAGCTCAGGGAAGCAAGGAAAGGTCGGACGATGATCTTCGTGACGCATCGGTTTGGACATCTGACGAGATATGCCGATTTGATTGTGTGAGTGGGCCCGTCCTCTTATCATACCTCGCGATGGTGGTTGTGGGCGAGTGTGCTGACCAATGTTCGTTTTCAGGTGCATTAAGGATGGTGCAGTCGTAGAGACCGGGACGCATGGAGATTTGCTGGCTCAAGCTGGAGAATATGCACATTTGTACAATGTGCAAGCTCAGGCGTTCACCGCGGTGTGAAGAATACGGACAGAGCGCGGACTGTGGGCTTCACTTCAGGGGCCATTGTCACATGAATTCTAAACAGCACACAAAACATCTTACAAAAACAAGGAATTGTACTTTGTCGTCTTATCTGTCTGCAACTTTGAGTCAACGCATATGTCCGTCGCCAAAAGTTCGTCTTAGTAATTCACCAACGCGTCAAAGCAACTCGTCACTCGATAACAAATGGTGAAATATCTACAAATTCCCGTAAAGTCTTTGATCGAAGTCTCATGGTGTTCAAACACCAGTCCACGTCGCCGCGCAAGCAAAGCACTGACCTGTCCAAGTCCTATGATATGCACGTAACGTCACCTCCATTCTTCCCCCCCTTCGTACCTATTTTAAACGGTCGTAGCATTGGAGTTAGAGATCCCGTGCGAGGCGAAGAACTCCGCTAGAGTAACAAGGCCACGCAGCGTCAAAGATTGCATGTAGAAACACAAGACAAGAGTGAACACACATAATGCATATGCAGAGCGTTTATAAGTCCTCTCGAGTGTCGTGTAGTTCACGTGTTGAATGCCGAATCTAAGTGATTGGTTCAAGACATGTCAGAGCGGTCCGAAGAGGGTGACAGGATCTAGACGTCGAACGTACTTCGGCTCCAAGCCGTAGTTCCATTCAGCATTGTCGATCATGCCCCAGGAGAATGTTCCCATGAGTGGGATGCCGTCTTCGTGAATCGCCAGAAGAGCTTCACCGAGGTTGGTCATGAAATAGTCTGGTGCGATTGGTGGTAGCAGGTTAGCGTGATATTCTTCACAATGTAGCAGAGAAGGAAACACGGGAGAGACATACTCGTTGTAGTAGAATCCTCGAGGATCTGGAACATCTCCGTGCGCATGCTCTCATATGGCTCGTCCATACCGAACTCGGAGATATACTGAAGACCGCCATAAAATCAGCGCTATCCTCACTTCAAATTTCCAACCCAAGCAAACACATACCAATTTATCACTAGGCCACCTCTCCACCAACTCCTTTAAGTACCCCCTCAACATTTGCGGCGTCGCCTGCAACCATGAATTACTAGCTGGATCCGGGCTCGGACCAACCGCCCAACCCGCATTCGAATCGTACAGCACGACGCTGTTGCAGGCGGGCCATGCGGGATCGGACATGTTGGCCTGGCAGCCGGCGGTGCCGGATGGAGGAGCGGCGACGTATTGGGAAGCGTAGGAGTCGATGGCGAAGAAGTCCGCTGAGCCTGGGTGGGGGTTAGTGAGTGAGGTCAGTTGGAGATGGCTGAGAGAGGTGTGTGTGTGTGTGTACCTTTGAGATCGGCCATTTCTTCTTCTGTGAAGCGGGGCAGATAACTCTCTGGGAGCGTGTCTTTGACAATCTGGGGCCAGTCTCCGTTGACGTAGACTGGGTTGGCGTAGAGTCCAATACCGAAGGATGCATGACGTTCGACGGCTTCGATATCGTCGGTTGTGTTTGACCTCCAGGGGAGGCCGCTGTGTTAGATATTAGATGAATAGCTAGGCTCAAAAGACAGGAGAGGAGAGGACATACACGAAGTCATTGTTCTTGTATGCAATCTCTCCCTGGATACCCATCTCGCGGAACGCTTTAACAGCACCAGCATGGGCCTTCACTGTTCAGCGCGTCAAATTTTCCATGCTGGTCTATACTTCACGAAACGCATGTACGCACGCAAGTTATAAGCACATTGGTAGGGTGCCGTCGAGATATTGACTCCGGGGGCCATCGACGCGTCTGAGTAAGTTATGTCAGCGACAGTGTGCGCAGAGTGGGGGTGGGAGTACGTACTGAATGGGTACTGTGAGGTCGATCCACATGAGACGCTGGGCTCGTTGAAAGTGTACCACGTCTTTACGCGTCCGTTGTAAGCCTGGAACACAGTTTTGGCATAGCTGGAGTATCAAGGTATGTTAACCGCAGGGTGGGTTTTAATTAGAAGTAAGACTTACTTGACAAAGTCATCTACGATCTGTGGGGATGTGAACCCGCCGTAGTAAGCGTCGAGCGCCAGTGGGGTATCCCAGTGGTCTGTGCCACGTCCAAGCGGTCAATGACGACGTCACGCGCCGGGGGGCTTAAGACTTACAGAGAGTAACAACTGGGTCGACGCCGACTGCCAGGTGGGAGTCAATGACTAAGGAGCATGATATCCATGAGTGATTCCCATAACAAGGTTTGCAAAGAAGGGTGAGCTTACCGTCAGAGTAATGATCTAGGCCTTCCTGGTTAAGAGGGGATCCAGCAACACCGAACGGATAGATGCGGGCCCAGGAGATACTGAATGAGTGCAGTTAAGATAGCCGTGGATGCTCGATGCTCAGGAAATTGCTTACGAGAAGGAATGAGCAGTAACACCAATGGCAGCCGCACGCGCAGCATCCTCTTTGTAGAGATAATAATTGAGGTCAGTGATATCGGCTGTACGACACTATTTTCAGTCCATATATCAAGTACTGGAGGGCTGCACTGACCAGTCGTGTTATCCTGGATAAATCCAGGCTGCCTACTGGCCCAGTCCCAGTTGGTGGGACCCTTGCCCTCCATCTTCGTAGCGCCCTCGACTTGATAGGCACTCGTGGCGACACCGAAAATGAAGCCTTCCGGAAGGGAGAGGTTTGGGAAGATGGCAGAAGGGGCAGGGGCATACCAAGAGGGGTAGAGGGCTGGTGGTGGGGATGGAACGGGGATGGGGAGGGAGGGTTCACGAGTCGTAGTGAATGGCGGCGGTTCGACCGATCCAACCTATCACATGTAATCAGCGATCAGATGGTGGGGATGAAGAGAAAGGCACGAACAAGACTCCATAATTCCTCTAGCCCCTGAGGCGAAAAGTCCCTCGGGATGGAGCCCACAGCAGGGAAAGTGACGGTGGGGCTGGCAGCGGGCGCGGTAGGAGAGGCTGCTGTAGCCGCTGGGACGGAAGATGCGGTTGTGGTAGTTGCCCAACGCGCAGCAGGCTGAACGACAGACGCTCGAGAGAGCTTGGCTGCGAGAAGCAGCGAGGGAAGAGCAAGAAGTTTCATAGCTAGTACTTGAAACTGGCTCTAACACAGGCTCTGTGGGGTCATTTGAGCGGGTACTTATAGGTAAAATTGGGGTACATCTACACGCGCTGGAAACATGTCTTCCGTGAGATTATGCAGATGATCATACCTAGACAATGTGCAGCTGAAGTCATCGATGAGATAGACCCGTGATCGAAACGGACCGCCGAGCGGCGATAGCAGTCAAAGTTTACGAATTGAAAAATGGCGAGCCGCTCCCCGTGCCCGACATATGACCTTGAATTTTCTCGGAATTCTGAACACGAGTTGTTGGAGAAGTTCCAGGAATAACGCTCGTTTAACCGAGAAATCCAACTCAGCTGAGCCTTGACCTGTAGAAATGTGAATATCACTCAGAATAGAATGACTACTCCGAGGCCTTTGTGCATATACGGTACCGCTGCTCGACGTCGTTCTACACGATGTTCTCTCAGGCTGGAGTAGGCGTTCGACGTGATGCGTGATGCCGAGGCTATTTGTTCGTATTTGCCACCGCGACGCGTTCATTATGTCATCGGATTCGTTACCTCCCTTCTCCCGCCTTCCCCTTGTCTGCTTTGACCGAGGACTATCAGCTTATAAGTTTAGCCCGCGCAAGTATATAGGAGCGAAAGAGCAAAATGTCATCCAAAGGCACTAAACGCAAGCACGAAGAAGACTGGGACGTTGTAGACTTCACAGGCCCAACCCCAGTCTACTCCAAGTCAGCCTCGAAATCCGGTGCTTCGCGCCCGAGCGCGAAATCCAAATCGGTATCTCAGCCTCAGGCCCAAGCCATCCCCGCGACCGCACCGGCTCCTACCACATCCAAAGTTAAACCCCTTCAAGCTGACCCTTACACCTCCAACTACGATTCCTTCTTCGACAGCCTGAATAGGCCCCCCGCCAAGTCATCCGTAAACCATCAACCTTCCGGTACTTCGATGTACGCGCCACCTGCAACTTCCAATTATGCTCCCCAATCCGCTAGTTACTCGTACGCGTCGTATCCCTACGGAGGCGGGACACATGCCGGGTCTAGCATGGTTTCCCCTTCGTCAGTCCCTGAGGCTCTCCCCCCACCCGCCAAGAAGGCGCGTAAAGGAAAAGGAAAAGCTGCTGACGGGGCAGCGGACGAAGAGAAGCCCGAAAAGCGCGGTGCCATCACCAAGAAGAAATGCCCCAACAACATCCTTGATAGGGTAGACAGAGTGATGTCACAGAGGTGTGTCCGTTCCTTTGTCGTGTTTCGCAGCTGATATATTGGCGGGTGCAATGGTAGGTTCTTCATGATCGATAGAAGGAGGAAAAACGGCGAGCTAAGAGAGGAGTTCAGCGTGCTTGGTTCGACTGGCAACGTGAGCCCCCCATCTCTTCTATTAACACATCACCCATATACTCGAACAGGTATATACCGTCATCATTGACAAAACACCCTCGTGCAACTGTAAGTCCCCTCTCCTCGTCTCTTCTGACACGGCACTTAGCCCCTGTGTTCTGCACAGGTCCTGATGCGACGAAAGGAAATCATTGCAAACACATCGTGAGTGCTATGGTCTCAAACCCGAAACATTTCATTTACTTGATTTTTTCCATACAGCTTTTCATCTATCTCAAAGGTCTGCACTGGCGTTTTCGGCCGCTCTACGCAGCCACTAACAAACGTCGTCCGTACAGTTCTCCAAGTGCCTCAGCATTCGCATGTCTGGTATCAAAAGTCAGCAATCCTTTCTCATCATGCGCTCCAATAATATGATAACAATGCCCAGAGCCCTGCTTACATCCGAGCTCGCATCCATCTTCGCCGACGCTCCTCCAGCTCCCAACTCACGTGCTCAGAAACGCGTGCAAGAGGCCTATGCCCGAGCCACCGGAAAGGCTCCGAATACCGAGGCTTCAGGGTCCAGTTCCAGTAGCAAGGCAGCGGACCTTGCTAAACCACCCCGCCGCCAGCCGACTGCAGACGACGACTGTCCGATCTGTTATGAGGGGATGCACGGTGCGGCGGAGAGCACGCTCGTGTGGTGCGAGACGTGTGGGAATGCGGTTCATAAGGGGTGTTTCTCAGAATGTGAGGCCTAACCCTTTTCAAATCCCCGGTATTTCGTGGTTCTTGATTCTGACGCGCCGTTGCATAGGGGCGAAATCATCACCCAACAACCTCACCTGCGTCTTCTGCCGTGCTCCTTGGGCTGACCCTTCTTCGGGAGGCAAGGGGAAAGGCAAGCGCGGTGCAGGTGCAGGTGCAGGTGCATCCGTTTCGGAAGGGTATCTCAACCTTGGCGCTGTCGCTGGGTTGAGCAGGGAGAGGGATACGAGTACCTGTGAGTTCTTGGACTCTAATTGACGCGAAGGTCGAGCTGGACTGACGTTGAACGCGCACTAGATTATCAAGGCCCGAGACGTGGGTCTCGGTATTATGGGTATCAGGAGTACGATGTTTCGTTTTGAGGTGGGTGACTACCTGCGGGAGTCTCGGGGAGGTATATGATGCGATTTACATATGTCTTGTCTCGTCTTGTAATATTTCTTTTTGGATTTGGTGCACGGCTTGTGCTTCCGCTACCTTATTTTTTGCATTATTGGCTTGGATACCATATACGAGACAGACGTGGAGTTAATGATTTGATCTTGTCGATTTGTAGATACAATGGTGTATAGTCTTGGGTTGGGGATATTTTGCCCTACTACTGCTTGAAGAATTCGAAGATACGCTGCCTGATCAAAGGCGCGCTGAGGAACGGGATGGAAGAGAGGGTGCCATGGGAAGTTATCCCGGGTCACCTGATCAAACGCGCGATGTGGATGCGGGTGGATGTACGACTTCACGCCGAAACTTCCACTGCAAGATGCGGCTTGTGCAAATCATTGGATGGTCACATTGTTGATCGCTGGGGGCTAACCGGAAGACATCGAATATCATAGGATGTGAGTGCAGAAGGCTATCGAGCGGCAGTACTCTCTACCCCTTTCAGCCTGCAAACTAACATCATTATTGGTAATAAATAATATGAACATAGTACAAAGGCCTGCAAAGCGCTTACTTTCCTCCCTTTGACAGAACCCTAAGCACACGGGCCCCGAGTGTAATTGTTAACGTCCGCGGAACGCTTCGCCGCCAGCCACCGATGCTGTTCATATCGCGTCATAAGGAACGGAGTTGTTCCTTAGAATTTCGTGTCTTTATGTGACCTGCCAGTCAGCGACGTAAATAGTCGTCTGCCGTAGAATGATTCATTGATTGACAGTTACCATGGCCAGGCGGGGAACTTTCGGCGCGATGTTTTGCAAGCCACTGGCTGCGCTCCAAGTACCTTCGTAAGCGTTGCATTCTCCGGTCTTCAGACTATGTTTCACCGTACGTCACGGAATTGATCATAGCTTTGGACGGCGAAGTTCAAAATTCCGTGGATGCCGCTTCAGCGCCCGGCGAGGTTCCCAACATAGCGCATGCCGGAATGCAACGGTGTTGTTAACGGCTCCGTTGCACGGTTCATTCCACGAGCGCCCTTGCATCAGATAAAAGGAGGGGCGTTGAGCAAGCTACTTCCAAAACATTGAAATCAACTTCCCCGAAGATGTACGCTCTCACCTTGCTTTCGACTGCGCTATTCGCAGGTGCCGCCTTTGGCCAGACACACATAACGGCGCCTGCTGCTGGGTCCACCGTTACCGCGGGCAGCGAGATCACAGTCCAAGTCACAGTGGTGGTAAGTGGAGGGCATCACTCTGGCGGGGAAGGACACTAATCCAATGCCCAACCAAACTCAGGGCAGCCTTCTCAACTTCGACGAGATAAGCGTTGCCATTGGGTTGCAATCTTGCCCCGATGGCTCTTGTAATCCCACCGACCAGTACCTAGGAACTATACTGTACCAAGGATCCTACAGTCCGCAGGCGAGCGGTGTAGGTAACAATCTTTTTGAGAACTTCACGGTTACAATTCCGGCCTCTACGGCCTCCGGACAAGCTACCTTGGGCGTCGCAAACTTCTATCTCGCCGGGGTGCGTTCATTTTCTTGATAGAATTTGACCTTTGCTGAAAACGATCAACTGTAGGGTGGTTTCGGGCCATACCTGGATGTCGTCAGCGAGACCTTGAACATTGCCAGTGCCTGAATAAGGCAGATATAAACGGGGAGAACCTGAAAAAGAGTGCAAGTGCTATGGGGAAGCCTTAGAGTTAAATGTGATGAGCTTTGATATGGCAGTGCGATATAGCAATACATCGATGGGACGAACTGGGGAGCTCTCTGTAGTGGTAGGGATGACAGGTTTCCTGCTGCGCGAACGTATTAGGTACCAGTGTGATCCATCTGTTAATATATCAGTCAGAAACAGCACAATCGGCCAGCAGGACAAGGCATCGCACCAAGTGAGCCCATCCCATCGGCATCTACTCATCATCCAGGAGTTCAACCTCCAATTTCGTAGGGTCCTCCGCCAGCTGCGCGAATATGGCCTCACGACCCTGTGGCGACTTGATGTACGCTCCGTCCTGGCGGGACATATTCCACATATAATGTTTGGAATCTGCCTCAAAGATATAACGTGTACCACTATCATCCGTGAGCAACACCTTGTCGACGTTCAACTCGGTTGAATCGATGAGCATCGTCTTGATTGTTTTTACCGTGCCTTCACTGCCGATTTTATCAGTCCATCCAGGCGGGACTGTAGCACCCTGGGTTGGGTCAGTTCTGGATGGTAGTACGTCCTACGAGAAAGTTAGGAGGCCTTTCCCGAAAGGGACATGAATATCACTCTACCCGTGCTTCACTTGCAGTAGTGCCGTTACGGAACTATAGACGATATCAATTCTGGAGTAATGTAGGGATAGAATGCAACTTACGCTGGCAGTCATGACGAGTCTTTGAAAGCGAGGCTGCAGTGTACGTCCGTGGCTCTTTATAGAGAACATGCTGCGCGGAAGTGGCCGAATACAGCGTCATGCAGGTGCTGTTAATAGTGCCGCTTGGGAGTGACAGCGGCAATGACTCAGAAGGCGTAGAGACACTACCAAACTTATTGATGGGCCAGACGTCAATCGTCACTACAAAGAGTCTACATTATCCCACTGTCCACAACCACCTCCCCGCGAAAATACGAGACGCGGATAGGGGAACCGCAGTCGTAGAATCCGTGGACCGGAGATTCAGAGGCATCGGGGCGATCGTGAGTTTTGTCGTAGTGAGCGTAAGCTCGAGCAGGACCGAGAAACAAGTTCCCTTCAAAGTATCGGGCTGTGCTCGACACGCTTCGAGTGGTGCTTGGATATCGTATGATACTCATCATTTGTAAAAACCACGTATCTGAGTCTCCACTTCGTCTGACGACAACTTGATGTCTGAGAAAAGAAAGGCGGGGATCAGTAACTGCAGCACCGCTGCTTGCAATGATACGTACATTTCTGTGGGTCTGTCGAAGAGCGAGTATATCGGTCAGCACGACATGATTTCCGCTCAGGAAGGCTCCTTACTTTTGCTGAACTCCTTGTCTTTCTGCTTCTGGGTAAACCGCTGCAAACTCGGAACGACCAACTTCACGACTTCCTCCCCAACTGCCTTCCGACCTTCCTCGTCCTCCTCCAATACTTTCGCCATCCGATGCCTCTCACCAACCTCCTCGAATAGATCATAAAACCTCGTGAACTTCTCCTTCGTGGCTGCCCGCCACGCGCTGCTTCCAACCTTCTCCTTCTCTCTATCTTCGCTCAATGTCTGCATCAAAGGAGAAAAGTTAGCATCAAAGTACCCCGCTTTCGCCGTCCGGAAAGCTGAGACAAGGACATCTGAAGTCGGCTTCGTGACGAGAGCAGCGAGGCCAGGATGCGTGGGTTTGAGCATAATCCGGGTGTGGAAATAGAAGATGTTGTTGAGCAGGAAGATTGACCCGAAAGCGCCTCGGCGCTGCGTACGAGAGAGCGTAGTTAAACTGCTTATCGTAGTGTTCACGACGTCGACTTTGAGGGTGTTAGTATAGCCTGTTAGGGGGCAGGAAGAAGAGGCCGTACAAACGTAATGTTGTATCAGCGTTTTCTCGTTCACTTCGCTTGTTGATGGGTTTGGCGTCTTTCCTACTCGCTTACCATCGCCCATCTTCCAGTTTCCGTCACCCAACGCAAGGAGCGCTGACCCGACCGCCTCCTGGACCTCCGGGATCCTATCCATATACTGTACAGTCTATAGGGGATCATGACATTTGACTCCAAACACTTGTGATAATGCCAATGCACTCACCGAAACTGTGAAGTCGGCCAAACCCACACTCAGCTCTCCGCCCTTGCCTGCTCCGGTAGCCGCCAGCTTCAAGTCGGCCAAAAACTCGGGGAAACTCCTCAAACACACGCCCCTAACTGCATTTAGTCCATCCCTTAGTTCGTTTGTCTCCCTCCGTCCCTCTCCTCTCCGTGCGAGAAGAGTTTCCCAGCGACTCTGGGAAGATGAAAGAGCAGAGTAGGTGGCAAGTGCGTGGAAGGTATATTTGTGAAGAGATCGTTTGATGAGAGAAGTCAACGAGGAAAGGGTATCAGTGAAGAGTGCGAGGAGGGGACTGAGGAGGGTATCGTATGTAGATGCTAGGAGTGAGGCGCTAGAGAGAGGGGCGAGATCGGTAAGGAGCGTGTATTCGGTCTACCCATATGTCAATGTTATGATTTCATGAGTGATTGGGTGTCAACTCACCTCCGCAATCCGAAGTAGGTTATCAACCCATGTCCCAAACTCCTTACCTGCAATGACCCCGTCCAGGGTTTCAGCACGATCAACGACTCGTTTTGCATGAGTCTCTATTGATTTGCGGTTCCAATTTCCACGCATGTCGGCGTACCCTCTCTGTGCGTCCTTTAATGTAGCGAGAATAGCTTGGGCGGCAGGGTGAGATGGGTGAGTTGACGGAAGAGGAAGAGTGCGCAGAAATGCAACAAGTGGTTTAAGTGACGCAAGGAGTGAAGGGGGGAACATGACCGGAGTAAAGTCAAGGCCTGCTATCGGGGGCGACCCAGATGATCCCTCGGCCACAAGCTTGGTATACAGCTGGGTAAGCTTCTTGGCCCCGGTTTCAACCAAGCGAGCCTGTGGGGAGTTGGTCAGTACTGAAGCCAGAGAAATCACATCGGTCGCACCGTTTCACGTGAGTCCGCGTCGGATGCCTTAAACGCGATAGCTGCGTTCAAGCGTTCGAGGGTATCCATATACACCTCCAGTTGCCCTGGTTGAGGACTATCATGCTGTCAGATCACGTCGGGTAACAGAATTATCAAGATACCTTACCCTCGCAAGATTAGGCCCTCTTCCGCAGCGATACCCTCCTGGCTACTCGCAACTTCATCGATCTTGGATAGCGCGCGGTCGATATCTGGTCTTATCATGTTAGGCCCCAGACAGCCAGAGACATCTCAAAGCGCACTGTGTGATCTCTGGTTAAGCTTTTGCGTTGCCGTGTATAGTGGTAGGATGGATTTCTCTAGTTTCACCAAACGTGAATCGAAGTTGGTCAAGATGGCTGGTTGAATCAGCCTCAAGCAGGAACGTGTAAGGTAAGTTGACATACATGTCATCCGCTGCGATATCTGGTGCGTCTTATTCAAGTTCTGCTCGAGCTATTCATCGCAACTCCAAGTCAACTATTCTGTCGCAAGGAGACGAGACGCAACTTGCTAACCAGCTCTATCTCTGCGCTGTCGTCATCCATCGTGGATAATGCTGGGTATAGATCGTGTTACTAGTGGTGTTAAAGAACGTATCGGTGCGCCCTCAAGGCAAGCCTTGCCAGTGGTCGAATTGCAAGAGTCAAACGTGATGGTTCCGCTGGTGCCAGCGCCGGTTGTCGTACTAGTGGCTGTCTCCAACCACCGGAATCGAAAGCTAACACCGAAGTTAGGGTTAGGGTCCCTGTTCTCGACCAATACCCCCTGACTGCCGAGCTCTCAGGCTGTTCCTATCACCTGTCGAAATTTAACACTATGTACACAACCAGACTAGACAGTAATGATCAAGGAATGGACAGGGGCAAGGTTGCCTCCGGTTCGGTGTCGTAGTTTGGAGGAGCGTTTGAGTCGGTGATCAGCAGACTAATGGCTGAGTTTCGTGCAACTCTAGATTGTATTGACTTCCGTATCGATACCTTCGTGTCAATAGGAGTATCCGACTCCTCATCCGCTGCGCCATCGACGAATACGAACGCTGTGTGTAGAGTCCCTCGCATCCCCCTCAACGCCAAACATGGTAACATCCTACGTAACGGGGACGATTCCTCGGAATTCGCCCTTACTGCCCACCAATGATGTGCCGCCAGACTCAGATATCGAGACGGATATCCTGACCGCCGAGCTTCTTCTCGCGGATATCGAGGCTTTTGACGCCTCGCAGACAGCATCGCAGGGTGCTGGGAGTCGTCCAGTTCCTGAATCTGCATCCTCTCTACGCTCTCAGGTGGACAACCTGCGCGAGCTTCTCCGCCAGCTGAGGGCTCAGCAGCATTCGACTGTGGCTCCTAGTTCAAGCTCCAGTAAAGATGATGAAGATAAACCCAAAGCCAGCTCGGAAGCGAGGGAGTTTTTGAGGCAGCTGGCGCTTCTGGCAGAGGGAGAGCTCGATGACCGCCGAGCTGCCTTGGCGCTTGGGAGAGGAGAGTCGCTCCCTGCACCCACGACAGCTCAGCGGGCGCTGGAGTCAGCTTCCATATTGAATCTGCTGCAAGTTCCTTTACTGGACATTGTTACCCGTAGATACTGATATTGCGGTATACAGGCGGTCCAGGACACCAGGTGCCGACGGAGCAATTACCCCTAAAGTCCAGACTGGACTGCCTGGACCCTCAAACAGAGCTGCAGCTAAACTATCATCATCACAGAAGGCCCGATCAAAAAGGTAACTAGCCCGATACAACGTTAACAAGACTCTTACCTTACCATGTTGTCCCTCAGCATTGAGTGTGTGGTCTGTGCTGACGCCTTCGAGGACGCGGACTGCCTCCATGCCCCATGCTTGCACTACTTCTGTCGCCAGTGCTTGATGAACATGGCGGAAGCCGCAAATCGGGATGAATCGCTTCTCCCACTTCAGTGCTGTCACAAACAACTCCCGACAGAGACGTTCCTCCAGTTCTTGCCTGAATCCGTCCGCGCGGCATTCTACGCCAAGTCTGCGGAAGCATCTACGCCGCCACCGCAACGGTTGTACTGCCCCAACAAAAAATGCTCGATATTCCTTGGCAAATCGTCTGGGGAAGGGTCTTTGCACGATATAGCATGTCCGGAATGCAGTACTGCGGTGTGCTCTGGTTGTAAAACCAGAGCACATCCGCGCGAAGATTGCAAAGAAAATGAGCTCGCTATCGAGGCCAGGGCTCTCGCCACCGCGAAGGGGTGGCAAACCTGTCCAGGGTGCAAGGCAATAGTGGAGCTGAAGGACGGGTGCTATCACATGACTTGTCGATGCCAGACGCAGTTTTGCTACGGCTGCGGCGCAAAGTGGAAGACCTGTGGATGTTAGTAAGCTAGAGCGTCACCATACTGAGAATATGACCGAGTATCAATTGTGTCCATCTTCTTGCACAGACGTTAGCCTTTTGCTTCTTTCAGTTCGTAGATTTTACACCGAAAAGGTCATACACGCATGCACTCCAAGGATACTGTCGGTTACCTGATCGCCCAACTTTAGTCTCTTTAGACCTTCTCTCGCATGATGGCGTGCTACAGGGAGTGGTGCGCCTTATTGGGGCCCCTGACATCCGGTGAAAGCACATTCATCGCAAGCAATAGATGAGAGGCACGGAGAAGTGCGTCGGAGACGATGATCAACATAGCCAACACTGTGTCGATATTCATGGTCAGTGATGGTGGCAGACTTCAGGCAGAGATATAGCATACCGCCAATCAATAAGGCTTAAAACGGCGAGATTCCTTCAACTTCTCTATTCGAGCTTTATCTGCCTCGAAGTTCTTCTTAAGATCCATGACCGCTAGATTCCAGAACCTTAGCAGCAACATGTGTTTAAGGGAACCTCGTCTCACCTTTCCTCTGTTTCTCCGCTTTTTGGAACGCGTAGAATGTCTCCTTTTCTTTAGGCTCCTTCTTCTTCCTGCTCCCAGTCCTACCTGTAGCCTGGAATCTTTTGTTTGCCACACCGACTCCGCCACCAAGAGTTTGACCGTATGCTCCACCTCGCGTAACAAGCGTGAACCCATCCTCATCTATGATTGCTTCTCCTTTGCGGTAGGCTGATTGTTGCTTGCTCTTCGCAAGCTCGAATTCGAAGAGATCCATCGAGCTGTCTGCGTGAGCTTTCACAGCATCAAGGGGCGGTCTTCGAGAATCATAGAGTGCGGCATAGCGCGCGAGGCCTTTTGGCTCTTCCGATGACGGCCATAGACGCGGTTTTGGAGGAGGTGCAAGCGCTTTCGCAAGAGATGAGGCATCGAGGAAGATAAGGTGGGCATTGTTGCCTGTTTTTCGAAGTGTTCGGAGGGGGACAGTAGGTAGAGGCACCACTGTTGGAGCAACGGGCTTTTCTTTGGCATCCTTTTGGCCTTTGCGTTTTTTTCGAGGTTGTCCTTCATTCTTTTCGGAAGCGTCCACATCCATGGATGACTCTGCTTCTTCGTCCTCGTCACCACTATCCTCCGTTTCATCCCCAGCCTGCTCCTCATCTAATGCATCCCGATCATACACCACCCGTTCCACTGTCCCGCAGTGCTTGAAGAAAAGCGAAATCTCACGATCTGTTGCATCTACCGGTACATTGACAAGGAAGAGCGTCCTGTCTACCGGAAAGGCAGAGTTTTTGGATTTGGCCGAGGTATGGGCGCGGGCATAGATGATATGTGTGGAATGCGCGTAGGAAACCGGTAAGACTGTGAAGCCCGACAAGAGTTTCGGAAGATTTGCCATCGAATACTCTGTTGCTAGTCCCCGATGAGGGTAGAATGTATCACAGGGTGCAACTGTACAAAGGCACTACGGCTGGGAGGACTTTAACCTCCTTTGGGGGTAGGAGCTGGCCCAGATGTATGTAGTGGTTGTTTGGGACGGAAGCCTTTGCCAAACAAAGGAACAACGTCAATCAATTGCGTACTAACCTGACAGAGGCGAGCACGTCCAGACTACCAGTATGCTGCATGCAATGATCAAACTCTACACAGATGCTCGCCCAGTATTGATAGCTTATAAGGAAGAGATGAAATCCCCTATCAAAAGATGGCAGGATTAAGAGATTAGGGTCTACTGTAGAATAGTACATCAAGGAAAGAGGAGGCTACAATTGCACATAGGCAATGCATGTTGCAACAAATCAAAGAACAAAAACAAGGAAAACATCTCGTATATCAACCCTAGTAAGCGATGCTAACGGTTTTCCCTTCCCATTCATCCCAATTTTTCACTACGCCTTCGACGAGGAAGTGTGCGACATCCTTCCTCGATACCGTCCAGCTGCTATCAACATCACCCTCGTTCACCCGATAAGCTTTCTTCCGTTTTGATGACTGCTGATCAGCTCTGCATTCGCCGTCTGTCAGCATTGCAGGCCGCACGACAACGATCTTCTTCAGTTCCCCAGGGATCGGTATCCCAGCTTTCCAGTTGCTCCCCAGAATATCCACTCCTGGACTGTCTTGTGCGTCCCAGGACCAGCCGGCGCTGTGAGCGACAACTTCTTCGGCACCGCACTTGTCCCTGTGCGGAACTGCGAGTAAGTACCCATATATGGGCTTTAGAAGAAGTGGCAGCTTCTGGTGCGAGGCGTGCGTCAAGCCGGTCGAGGAGATTGTGATGATTTTTGGAGCGGGTGATGGAAGGGTCTCCAAGCAGTTTATCAAGGACTGGGTGACAAGATTGGGAGGTGATATCACAAATCCTTTCGTTAGCTCGAAGTGAGGTGTGCCGCCTGTTGGAAGCAGGTGGCCCTTGGTCAGAAAGGAGAATTCAGAAGAATGCTTTGTGCACATACCGACCGTGAAGAGGAGAGTATCAACGGGTTTGTCGTCGTCTCCTTTGGCAGCTTCAGCCCAAGCACGCTTGACGTCGTCTTTAACAAGGGCATCTCCTTGGATGAGTCGAGCTTTGCCAGAGCGGATATACTTCTGAATACTTTCGTCGTTATCGAACACCTTGGGCGTTCTCAGCAGGAAGGTGACAGTAGCCCCTAAATCTGTGACGAGGGTCAGATATGGCTTTCTTTTCAAACATCCCCAGCCCGACGACGTACCAAGAAGCCTTATTGACGAGAAGTAGCCGATGTTCCTCGACCCTCCGATGGCAAGGACTTTGGTGTTGTTCATGGTGATTGAGTTAAGGTTAGTCTTGGAGTTTATGCATCATATCAAACGCTTGAAACCTCTTATATATGACGTCCGTGCGTGTCCGTTGGCTTACTATAGACGGTGCCTGATCCAAATCCGACTCCATCGCAGACAACGCGCAACCAGAACTCTGCCCGCAGTACGCGCCGCACGGACACGCGGTAGGTACTGGCCGGATAGCTACGTGTTGGGCATTACGTTTTTGGGAACTACTTTGCGCTGGTAATTGTGAACAGCCGACCCTTCATCCGTTTATAACCTTGCAGGGCCTGCACATCACGCATCGCCTTCAGCTACGAGGGATGTACCTATGTAGTAGTCCTGTTATGAATGCGCAGGAGCCGATAAGTACAGCCCCCGCACAGGAAATGCCAGCGTCTATCGATAAACTCTAACGTCTCATTGGTCGGTGGACGAAAGGGGACAATGGGGCGCCGCGGCACAAGTGTATATCATGAGCGATGGACCAAGAAAGACGTGTGTACCTTGGGCGTTGACGTCGGATGGCCGCTCGAGATAAAATTATTGCGACGCAGGTAGCACATTGACGACTTGGCCGTCGTCACAAAGTACTCGGAATCGCACTGCAAGACGTCAATGAACAGGCAAGACCTGAATATAAAAGAACGTACGAGTTGTGAACCGTTCTCCTTTCGCTTTTCGAATACTGGTAAAGTACAATGTTCCACTCCCTGTCGGGGTGTCAGGAAATATCACATGAAAAGGAGTTTATGCTGACCCTTATGTCCCTTTAGCCGGAAGCTCACGTCGACGTTGCCTTGAGGCAGGTTGATCTGCAAAATGCACTCAGGAAAAGCGAAATCATCTACGAGGACTTTTGCGTACTGAACCGCTTATCCAGGGGCTCCCATTGAGGTACCATGCAGGTTCAAACCGGATAGCATCACCGAAGACGTTCTTCAGCTCTTCATTGTCTCGAGCAGTTTGCAAGATCTGTCTCACAACCGAGCTGGACAATCTCTCCTGGTTCATTGCAACAAGTAGGAACGCCGCCCACCCGGATACGCCAAGTGCGGCAAAGGCGAGGATGAAGGGCCACCGTTTCTAACGGATTGGTTCGGGCTTCAGTTTCGTATCATATTGCAGAAAAGTACGTATTACCTGCATGTGTGGCAATTCTGTACGTTGTGGAGGGCGGGTGTAATATAGCCTGGGTTTTGACGGAGCAGAGAATGTCTCAATGTGGGGTTCCTCCGCGGGCGGGGGTGGTCGAGGAAGCTCGGTAGTGGTAGCATACGGCCGTCGTGCAGCAACGAAAACGCGCCTCTGGGCGAGCGATCGCGTCCTTTGAGCGAACATGGACATCCTGCTTTCCTATCGGATCACTGAACAAATGTTGGCAAGTACTGTGGTGGATGTATGGGATGCGCCGGACGAAAGTGAATAAGTGTGGCTGTGTCCCGTTTACTTCCTCATGATTTTGCCAATCCATGTTTCTGAAGTGTCATTGTCTAGGACAGTTTACCCGCACAACTGCGATAATTCATAATAATAAAAACAGGTGCTAATCATAGTCCTCGTAAAGTCGTCGTACAAAACCACACCGAGCCCGCTTCCTCTCGCGTTCTGAACCTGCTGGAGATCGGCTGCGATCCCGCTTCGGCGACTGTGGATAGTTGTTGGGAGAAAACGCACTGCTTAGGTGCGCAGTGGTCGGGCTCGGAAGGAGCGTCCTGTCACATCCGTCGTTCTCCGACCATCCATTTTTCAGCTTGGGCTTCTGTTGCAATGTGTCGATGAACCAATGTGAGGTTTTCAAAGACTCCAGACGAGAATCATGTATGCCAGGCTCGAGCATGGCTATTTCCCTCTCCCACAATGCCTCCGCGTCATATTCATCGTCCGAATACTCACAGTACCTCCTGGAGAACGGGCCGGGGAGAGAAGGTCTCTCGGAGTAACGCGCGATGAAAGGGCTACTCAGCCTTTCCAGGATGTCGAGAATATGGGAGGGCTTCCGCGTCATGAAGTCCGAGGGGAGGTATGTATCATCCTCGAGGGCTTGGCTCTTGCGCCAACCCCCAACCTTGCAGCCTTCTTCGCCTTCTTCTGATTCATCATACATGAATTTCAAGTGTGCCTCGCGATCGTTCGATTTCAAGCTACTCGGGACATAGCGAACGGTCATCCATGCGAGGACGTGAAGAAAGGATTCAAGGTCGTCTTGGAAGTCGTTTAGCTTGCTTGGATTCTGAAGTAAAGCAGCAGACATGAACTCCCATGTTCCCTGCCTCGAAGTCAGAACTTTAGCTCGGAAGTGATATCGTTTTCGGACTCACACCGTGGGCATGCATCTTGGATATCGTTTCTTCACAAAGATCCCACTGGCAGTCAACCAGATAACCACCGCCATCTTCGGTCAGAAAAATGTTCGATGCGTTGATATTACGATGCAAGACTCTCGCACTCTCGTACACGCGCCAGTGACTTGCCACGCAAGTAGTCAGTTCAGTGGGTGCCGTGCCGGTGATTCTGGGTAGTTCACCTTCGATAGCGTATAGAATGCCGCTGACTAGCTCTCGTGTAGACCTGAAAGTCTCGAGCTTGCGTCCAGGTACGTCACACGCCACCCTGAAATGGGTTTGGGTCGTCTTGGATTGCTCGTACGATGCTTCGACAGCGGGGTCAGGATTGATCAACGATGCGACAACCACACCGATGACTCGGATATTTTTGTGGTGTCCAAGTACTGCAGCCATTTCGGCAGGAGAAGGCTTGGTGCATGAAAGACTAGGATCTCCAGACGGCTGGATTTTATATGCGAGATTGTGGATTCGTCCACAAGATATTTCCCGGCCTTCGACGTGGAATTCCACAAAAGCACGGCGATACGGGACCGCGGTACTTACTCCTCCCTCATCGTAATTTGGGTGGTCGTGTTCCTTTGGTTCCTTTGACGTCCGCCAGCGCTCACTCACGTACATCAGTAGTTCGCACCACGATCATCTTCGTTGCGGAGAGGCACTGTACTTGTACAGGAAGAACAACGCGATTACAGCAAAGTACTTATGGACAAGATGACAACAAGCTAACTATGATTACCTGAGGCAAATGGCGTATCTCCTCGAGCACGTTTTCCCCGAGCTTCAGCACTTGCAGAAGGGCTGCGATCCCGCTTTGCGGAATACGATGACGACGGATACTTGGAGGAAGTCTGCCCGATCTCTTGGCTCTCCATGCGGCTTGCGTTTACCGCCTGCTGCCTGGAGGTGGAAAAACCGTCGGAAGTTGGGAGGAGTTTCCCATCAGCCTTATCATCTGTTGGCCAGCCTGTTTTTTCACCGATGGTCTGCGTCATTACGGAGATGAACCAATGTGAGGTTTTGAGATATTGCAGGCGTTTTTCGTCTCTTTGAGCGAGTAGGTCCTCGACATGTCTATCCCACTCGTCCCCTGGTACACTCGTATCTTGAGCGTCGAATGGAGAAGGCACATTCGCGTATCGAGCAGCGAAAGGCTTGCTTAGAGCGACGATGAGAGCGAGAAGACGGGAGGGCTTCGTAAGGCGGCAACGAGGCGCATATACCTCGCCCCGAAGAGCAGAAAGCTTGACCCTGCCGCCAACGACTGTGCCGTCTTGCGGTCTGGCCATGCCGAACATGTCCAGCAAATAATTTCGTCGTGTGTCTGGTGTGAGGTCACTTGGAACGTAACGAACCATGGCCCAGTTGAGGACATGAAGGAATGATTCAAGGTCGTCTTGAAGTTCATGATCCTTATGCGTGTTCTGGAGCAAAGCAGCAGACATGAATTCCCAGGTTCCCTATACAAATTTTCAGCAACGATCCATTGATTACTGGGAGTTGGACTTACGGTGCGGTCACGTCGTCTGCGGGTGTGGTAGTCGCGTGACTTACATAGGTCCCAGTCGATTAGCAAGCCTCCCTCGTCAGTTAACAAGATATTGCCAGCGCTGATGTCACGGTGCAAAATCCTTGCATCCTCGTATGCATGCCAATGAGCTTCGTAGAGAGGCATCAGGGAAGTTGTACGACTCAAGTACAGGCTAAGACCTACCTTCTACGGCGTCCAGCATACCTTTCGCCAGCTCCTTGGTGGAACTAAAGGCGGTGAGACTCCGCCCAACAACACCGAGTACCATTCTATAGTGAATATGGCCGGTGATAGCCTCTTGAGCGCACGACCAGTCTTCCACAGTTTCCTCCTGAGTCTTGGTTTCGAATCCATCACCTCCAACATCACCTCCACACTCGAACGGTGCGATGTTGGGAACGGCCTTCTTGTGCAGTATGCCGTATACCTCGCCCTCCGGCGTAACATCAGGTGCATTAATCCGCCAGGTGTCCTTGAGGTAGACAACGCGATCAGCTACCATATCGTAGACCGGCAAGCTGCGTGTCGACCTCCCAATGAGCGACTGAGAAGGACATGGCGGGCGAGGACCATAATATTCGCGCTCCTTTGCACCATCCGGGACGGTCCATTTGAAAAGTGGCGTCTCTGAATCTAGTCCCAATGCGTCCCGAATCCGTGGTTCGTTGACTACACCGAGCTTTGGACTAACGGACATATCGTGGCCTCGCTGTCCGGGAGATAGTCGCGAGAATCTGCAAAAGAACTCGGCCAACAGTTCGGAGTTGTTCACATAATTGAACTGCGCAGTCACAATAGCTCCGGCGCGGTCCCATCGCAGGAAGCGTGCGTGATCCTTTACAATAAGGACAGAGAAGGCAAACTGCCTGAACTGCGAGCCAATTTGGGCGAGCGAATACGCGGTGAGCTGCCCTCTCGTCCTGATAGCATCCTGTGTGAGCTTCTCGAATCTATGTCCTGCAGAGTAGTCCTTAAGCGTCTTTTGGGACTTTATTACATGTGCTTCCTTGGGATCGTCGAATGGTTCGAACTTGGTATGGGCTTTGAACTCGATCCACAGTTCCATCGCGGAGAAGTCTGTGGCGCCAGTCCTTTCGACGCCTGCTGCATACAGGCAAATATCTGGTTTGAGGTCAAAGGCACCTATCCTAGCGCCGTTCGTATTCTTGCTAGAGTCGACGACCTCCATGTCGGGGACACAGCCTTCGATGGCTGCTTTCTACACGAGTGATCAGCCGACATATGAGAATGAGATCGAATATCTATCTACGTACGAAGGGTTCGTACATGGAACTTTCACTCCCTTCGGGGCTGGCGACTTTGCCGAGCAGCTCCTTATCCAGAACCACAGCACACGGCTCCTTGCTGGAGGGCAAATACTTGTCCAGGAAGGATTGGACGGGCATTGGCCCGACATAACGACCGTCTGTCTCTTTCGCAAGCTCCTTATTGACATCCATCCGTTTGGAGGGAGGCTCGGGGTTGTATGGCGCGCTGCTTGAGAATCTTTTCGACACTGGAGTGTCTCCTGGGACCCCTGGCAAGGGCTGTGGGTTTGCGAGGGGATCGGATTCTGCGAGTGGCGCGGGTTGGTGCTGTAGGACGTCAGACATGCTGTGAGCGAATAATAAATGGGAGGCAGGAAGACTAACGAGTTCTGTGATGCGCTATTTAACCCACAGTACTGTGGACCTGCGAGATCCACCCTGGACCAGACCTGTGAGCTGAAAGCGAAGCAAGTATCTGTAGCTGTTTCGATTGTTCCACAAAGCCAAGGACCACTCACTTACCAAGTTTGTGTGGTGTGGAAATTGAATTGATGCGAGTCCAGCCACAATCCAGTTTGATCATGTGATGCTATAATACCCAATTTTGGATGTGCCCCTGTTCCTACCTGCTCATGATTGTCCCAATGTCAAAACTACAGCACTGGCATTCTGTGGCACCTGCCCACGTCGTTCGTAAGCGTACCCAACTTGTGCCACTGCACACCCTGAGCAGGCGCGTCCAATGACAATCTTGCGTATACAGTCAAGTAGTTTCGCGGCCATAACGCTGGGCCAACCGACTGTGGATGTGGCGGTATACCGAAATGTTAGGGAACACTTAGCGATGGGACTCAGAGAGAACCAGAAATGCTAGTAACAAGTAACATTAGTCAGTATCCAACTTACAAGACGCGCTAT
>KN839893.1:107891-123047 GCA_000827185.1 Hydnomerulius pinastri MD-312 | reverse complement strand
CTTGAGCTGCGAGACTAAATACGTTGTACAAGTAACATGTGGTCTACGCATGTACTAGGGTTAAGGGGAAAGTGTCCATGCTTCTAACGCATGTAGATGGTGATAAGAGAACATGAGGAGGTAGCGTGGGCGATAAGGAAACATGAGGAGGAAGCATGGATAAACGAAAAGGGAGAGAAAGATAGTTCATGATGTGCACGAGGTAAAGGTGAGGATAAGAAGTGAGTGGGGCACTGTAACAAGATTGTTTACCGTAACACAGGGTGCTTTTTGGAGGTATGGCAGTTAGAACCACACCGGCAGTTGGGTGTCTTACAATCACATGCAAAGTGTCCCCCTTTGCCGCACTTGTAGCACTCTGAGGAGCCTGCCCCTCTGCCTTTGGTGGTGGCACCGATGTCCATCAGCTCGCCCTGCCCTCTGTAGGTCTTGGACCCAGATGCGTTGTTACCCCAGGCGTGTCCCTGGGTCTTGGTCGATGGTTGGAACATCAGGAAAGATTCCTGTGCCCTTCCGATCGTCTGGATGCATTCCAGGTATGCATTAACAGTGTCCGCCCGGCCACTGAGAATGAACACCTCTTTGATAATGCATGGGTTTGTGTTTATTTCGAGGAGGTAGACCACATGCTCCTCCGAGATCTTGCTCTGCTGGTAGAGGGAGAGCCATTTCAATATGTATTCATCAACCCGAAGGTTGCCTTGCTTGCATGACTGAATCTGGGAGCGGGCCCAGTCCTGTTCGTTCTGTGGGAGGAAGAAGTTTTCGATCTCCACAAGGATCTCATGTTGATCCGGCCATTTGTCGGAGATGAGGCATTCTGCCATTCAAGTTTGTGCGTACTGGCCTGCTGTGGGTCTGGACAGGCAGGACCAGACTGCCGTGCACAGCTTGAAGTTGTTCGAGAGTGCGTCTGCAATGGCTTGGAGCCAGATCCTCATCTTGGTCCACCATTCGGCGAACCTGGCCTTCTTGCCCGTATATTGCCCGGGATCAGTGATTACTTCAACCTTCTTGTTGAACTTCTTTTCTATATTGGTGACCGGTGTTCGGTCTTCGAGTTGAGCTGCTTGCTCATTGATAGTTTGCTGCATGAGGGCGATCTGCTCCTGCAGACTGTTGAGAACATCTCTGGTGGAGGGCGGCCTGCTAGGGCCAGCGCTTCCTTCTACAGCCTCCATTGAAGACATGGTTTACTTGGGGCTGATAAATTTTGGGTTGGGAGGAAGGGGGGTGCGCTTGCCATAGGAATACGTGTGATCTTCATGCCAACTGGTTATGCAAGTGTCACAGAAGCAGTGACATTGGGTGGGGAATGCCCTCCAATAGAAAGGGATCCTAGGGCGTGCAAGGTTTTTCTGACAAGTGGAGCAGTGGACGAGGGGCTGTGGTTCAGGGGTTTCTTGCCTGATGACTGGGGATGGTTCTCGTGCAGGGGGTGGAGTCCAGAAGCGAGGTGGGATTGGTCCACTGGTGCTACCGGTTCTTCTGGTTCTGGGGTAGGCGAGGGAGTAGGAGTATTGACTTCCTGCTCAAAGAAACAGCGGCGGGCGTGGAGATCACGATGTTCGTGGGGGAGGAGATTGTTGGGGTGGCGGTAGTCTGGTTGGTTCTGAGCGCGATAGACTTCTAGCTGGAGTTGCGCTCACTCCTCCCTAAGGATCTTGGAAAGGCGTGCCACCATAAGGTCTTCTTCGCCAAGGACAGTAAGGTCCTAGTCTACCGTTTCAGGTCAAAAGCCTTCCCCGACAATGATAATCGTACTGTATGTAAAGCTAGGTAATCAAGAGCAATGAGCCTCACGAGGACTCAGACTTCGTGGTCCAAAAGAAGAAGAATATGTTTCTGACCGGGGTCCAAAGGTTTGTCCCGGGAGTGGCGCCTACTAATGGCTACCCTTCTCGCACCTTGGTGGTCTAGTAAGAGACCCTGGTTACGAGGACTACGAAAAACTATAGTAATGCTAGGTAGTTTCCCTTAAGCTTGGGAGGCAGCTCTCTTTCTCCTTAAGCCTGGAGTCCGGCTGTGATGATAGATGATAGAGTGGTTCGTTAACCTGGCGAGGGTGAATGACGCAGTTGTGAAGGCGAGTAGATTAGTCTAGTTCTAATGAAGCGACCCAATACCACTATGAGTGGGCTCGAGTTCGCAACACTAAAGGTTCGACTTAGAGGAGAGAAGTGCTAGGAATTGAGACGATAAATCCCAAGAGAACTAGACTGGAGTTCTCTGGGTGTTTGCATTCAGGTATTTATACTACTGACTACTTGTGCACAGACCAAGCTGTGAACATACATGTGTAGGTAGTGAGGCAGTAGGGAAATACGCTATAGGTTAGAGATATGACGAGGCTGTAGCTGAGGCTGCACGAGTGTACATGAGGAATGCATGTGTGTAGATAATAGATAAACGCGTGAGGGTTTAGGTCATGTGATGAGTCATGTGCTACTAGATCATGTGACTGGGTCACATGATCAGAAAGGAATAAAAGTTAAAGTGCGAAGTCGCGAGTTCGAGACTGAGCAAAGTAAAAGTTTAAATAAAATATGTACGTTCGTAACAATCCCCCTCTGGGAATGAGTCTGCATCAGCATGACATAATGACAGGGAATGCCAAGCCTTTGCCTCATCAATCTGATCAATAGACTGATACAGATCACTTGAGTTGGCAAAGGGTGGAGTCCCCCTCTCATTGAGTGCAGCTAGAATCTGCATCAGGTCATCCACCTGTAATCCAGGCATCTCATTACAGCGAAAAATAAAATCCACAAGCTCAAAGTGAGCTCAGTCACTAAATGGATGCCATGGACTACCAGCTCTTGGATGGATAACATGGTTCAAGATCCCACCATCCAAGACTGGATGTTCTGTATAGTAGGAACCCCTTGGAGGTTCATTTCCCTGGTTGATATTTGGTGCATCAGACATATTGGAATTGGACTCCAGGTCAGGGTCAGAACCCTGCTGGCAAGCTTGGGCTCTATAAGGATGCTGGCGAGGCCGAGACTTCCTTAGAAAAGGAACATGGACTGCATATTTGTGTCGAACAAAGGCTGCTCGAGACACAAAACCCTTCTTGCAGGATGGTGCAACAGGATCTACACAGTAGAACTGTCGAGGCTTGAATGACGAAGCCATGCCCAATTACTACGTGGATAAATTTCGCAGCTACTAGTAAGTCTTGTAAAGTACTTGGGCTGCTCGTCTAAATTATGTAGCCATTAGGCAAGCCACACACACAACCAAGTGTTGTTTTGGTCATGCACAAGTTGTTTGTCTCACGACATGTCACTTGACCACTTCACAAGACTTCCTGTTCCTACTACTTGACTTCTGATGTACAGGTTAGCCAATGGTCTCCACTCGCTCACAGAATAAAGTGGCCCACCCTGGATATGCTGACCTCAGTGACTAGTGTTTTAAAGTCCAGTTGGCAACCACACGAAAGACTGGCAACTGGACTGGACCACAACTGATCGCAACTGAACTGCAGTTGTGGGTTGCCCACTTTTGAGAATCAAAGACTGCAAAAAAACCGGTCTTTTAGGACCGGTTAAGACCGGTTGCAATCGGTCCGCACAGCCACAGCTTAACTAGGAAAGTGTCCCCCTATTTTTCTCTATTTTTCCTGATTTTTCCTGATTTATTTCGAATTTCTGTGAGTTATTGAAGTTATACAGTAGTATATCAATGAAATTAGTGTTAGAATAAGCTATACATGTGGGATACACTATATTAGCACTAAAATATACTACTTAAAGGTACTAATTATGTGTATAAAGCAACAGTTGTGATCAGTCTTTGATGACACAACTGGTCTTTTAAAAGACTAGTTGCAACCGTTTTGAACCGGTTTTTAATCGGTTTTTTGCAGTATTGGTCCGGTCCATTATTAATTAATTAATTAAAAAACCGGTTGCAGTCCAGTTGCATGAAAAAATGGCAAAAAACCGGACTGAACTGGACTTTAAAACACTATCAGTGATGAGCCAGAAGAGGAGCTGGAGAACGTGGTGACGAAGTCAAAGAAGGGAGTGATGAAGGTGGGCCTACAGAAGCAACAGCTGGCAATTGTCAAACAGGTTGCTGCACTCGAGGAGAAGTTGCTTACCTCGCAACAGACCAAGAGGGCCAATGCCCATGAACCACCCAGTCCTGGGGTCTTGAAGAAGCCACGCGGGAAGTCAACGACTGCTGGCCAATCAATTCGAGAGAGTAAGCCGACTGCAAAATCTGGTACGTACCTGATTGGCCAATGATGGCAAAGCAGCAATTGACTAAAAATAAATGGCTCGACAGCCAATGGACCTTGAGCACGAGGCAAAGGGGCTGGACAGAGGGTCAACAGCAAGGACGACGATGACAGGGGCAGTGCAAACGAACCCGACAAGGTCAAACATGAAGGAAACAGTGTTAGTGGTGGGAAGGGTATAGGGGGAAATTCAGATAGAGCCGGGGATGTTGGAGACGAAGGAGAAGGGGATGATATAGGCGACAGTATGGATGTAGACGATGTTGGAGAAGGAGAGGCAGAAGAGGTTGAGGACCAGTTGGCAAAGAAACAGTCAAAAAACAGCAGTCGCGAGATGAATACAGGTGGAAGGACAGGGACTCAGAGGAACAGAAAGGTGACTACATTGAGGAATGCTGCTCAGCAAGAGAAGGCAATGGCACAATCGAATGCAGCAGAATTCAGTGTTTTCATACAGCCCGCCAGCGCGAGGGGCACCAAGGGAAAGGAGCGGGAAAAAACAAGGTATATGGAGGAGGGGGAAGGAGAGGGTGCTGACGAGTCAATGGGACAAGGGAAAGTGTTGGAGAAACGTGCAGAGGGCAACCGGGTGGTGTCCAGCAGCAGAAAACGAAAGGTGGATGAAAAAGGCAATGCCTCGCCTGAGCGGTGAGTTGTGATTGCGTGATTCTCTGCCTCAGCACTAACTCATTGATCTTACATTCTGCCACCACCACATCGCTTTCACTTTATGGAACTCATTCGAATCCCTATTGTACTCTACAGGCCACCCACGAAGAAATCGACGCCTCCGTTCACGTCCTCACTCAACCATTCCCCGTTGACTTCTCATGTATCTGGTTTTTTGCCCAATTGGCAAAAAGAGCAACTTCGCAGGGCAACTATCGAAGTCAATTTCAATACTGGTGGCCCCAGTTTGTCTCAGTGGCCCTCAGGTATGTTTTCTCTTCTTTTTTCGTGTCTGAAATGATCTCACTAACTGCGATTCAGCCGCAAAATCCAATTCCCAACCCAGCAGTAAGTACAAACAAAAACTCAGCTATCAAACAAACCTATTAATGCATTTTTATTAGATTTTTCATTTCACGCATACGGGGGGCTTGCAGATACAGGAGAGCATGAGCACAACCGCCCAGATACACCTGTCAACCCCACAGCAACCTGCCTCACCCCAACGTCCCCACTCGTGGTCCTGCGCCAAATCAAACCCAGCCAGTCCACACAACCGAACGACATGCAGTGCGCTACCAAGGGCAATGGCATGTAGAATGGTGAGGGCGAGGACTTGGAGATGGGAGAGGGCGAGGACTTGGAGGTGGGCGAAGGTGAGGGCAAGGAGATGAGTGAGGGTGAGGGTAAGAAGATGGGCAAGATGAGCGAGGAGGACGATGTACCAAACGACGACCACACAAAGAACCGCGCACCAAAGAACAGATTGGACGAGAGCAGGGTGGGGGCTCGAAGGGGCGGTTGCAGCTGCGGTGAAGACAATGACGAGCCGAAGAACCATGCACTGAAGAAGGGATTGGGTGGGGGCAGGGTAGGGGCTCAAGAGCACGGTCGCAGCAGCAGTGAAGATGACAACAATGATGACGAGCAGAACGCGTACAAGCCGGAGAACAATTGCGCTGATGAGACGTCTGAGGGATCATCTGATTGGTTGGACGACAGAATCATGAAGCTGTTTGGCCCCCCAGCTCATAAACCGTCACGGTTAGGTGGTAGGAGGGCCTCACCACTGCCCAAGGTCAGGCCGAACGCCTTCAAGAAAGTCCCTGGCAGACAACCAAAGGTAAGTGCACTACCACTATACAAAATGATCTATGCTAACTGCACTATCTATCAGCCAGTCATTGAGATTTCTGCTCCCTGCAGTTTCGCACTGACTCAGAAGACGAAGCCGAAGCTACCCGGGACATTGCATAGTAAGAGTGGGCTGAGTGTGGACAATCACACTCGCTCCCGTCCATCTACACATGGCCAGGGACCCCGCAGTGTGAGGACAAATCAGAACATTGACGACGATGGTGATATGGATGAGAACGAAGAGGACGATGAAGATGAGGCACCTCGTGGCTCACGAAAACGAAAGAAAGCGAAGAAGTTTATCAACAAGGATCTCCCTGGCTTTCCAGGGATCATGCCGCAGTTCCATGATCGCCTGCTCCCTCGCTGGTACCACTACATTAGTACCCTTGAAAATCCTTGGGATCTCATTCACCTGAATCATGTTGCCTGTGCCCAGAAACTCTGGGATTTCTTCATCTGGATCCCACACACTGTTGCCCTCAATGATGAACCAGTCCTTGCACTCGTAAGTAATAACTCAATTCCCACCTTCAACACTAATGCTGGACTTTCATGAAGCTGAAACAGTGAACATGTGATTGGCGAAGCAAGATGGCCAAGCGGGCAGAGAAAGCTGTTCAAGCCTTCTTCGATCGGTACAAGGAGCTGAAGACTCCCAAAGATCGGGCGAACTATGTCACCTAGGCTCTACCTGAGCCAACAGAAGGTATTGACAAGGATGGTTGAAAAGTACTCATCCCAGCTTCAGTATATCCATACATGTGGCAGAAGGTGGATGAATCCAACCCCGACCATCCTGTAAGTTCTTTGGTTCATTGCATACCAATACTAATGTACTTTGATAGACTCCCCGAGGGTTATTCCTCCATGAATGCATCCTCGAAACTTTCACCTTCTACCTCGAGTCCACCCACTCAGTCCTGACTCAAGTTCGACAGAGGAAACCCCCTGTCACTAGTATCTCACTGGCCACTGTTGTGGTTAGCTGTGGTTACTATATGTTGTGATTGGACTTCTAGCTTAAGCTGGTGCACTTAGTATCTGATTCAATGGGGGACTGGGTTGTACTGGTATTCTGAAGTGACTGGAAACCTTGTCTACTGATTAACTGAAGGGTCTGATATAGCTGATGGACTGGCACACTGAGTATCTGGAACACTGGTGTTCTGACTAACTTTTTCCAGAAGCACTCTGGACTGAGGTTCTGATTTCATCTGGGTCACTGTAAGCACTGATGTTACTGATTTTACTGATTCCAGTCAATCCAGAACAAACCAGAAGCTTCCAGTGGAATCAGACTTTTTGCAACCTTGCTGATGTAGTCCTTATCCCCCTCTTTGGGGTAGACATCCCAGCATCTAGTAAGGGCATCAGGCTTAACTCTGAGACGTCCGGGGCGGAAATGGATGATGAGATTGAATTGGGAGAGGAACTCCGACCAGCGGGCTTGCTGGTGGGTCAGGAGTTTTGAGGTGGAGAAGTACTCTAGATTTTTGTGGTCTGTGATGACGTTGATTGGAGTACCAGAGCCTTCGAGGTAATGGCACCAGGAGCGAAAGACTTCATGGATAGCCAGTAATTCCTTATCATGGGTGTCATAATTGAGTTTCGGAGCAGTGAGGGTGTGGGAGTAGAATGCAACCGGGTGGATTTCATCATCCGGACAACGGATGGAGAGAATTCTGGCAATGGCATAATCGGAGGTGTCAGTCTCCACGATAATGGAAGCATCCAGAATCCAATGGGTATGGATGGGAGTGGAGGTGAAGGCATCCTTGAGGTTCTGGAAGGAGGCACAACAGTCGGCAGAGAAATTCCACAGAGTATTCTTTTGGGTGAGTTGGGTTAAAGGAACAACAATATCGGAGTAATTAAAGATGAAATGGCGGTAGAAATTGGTGAAACTGAGGAAGGACTGAATGTCCTTTACTTTCTGAGGTTCCAGCCATTCCTGAATAGTCCGGATTTTGTCAGCAGACATAGTCAAGCTGTCGGGGGAGAGGAAGAAACCGAGGTATTCGACAGAGTCAGAATGGAATTCACATTTCTCGGGTTTAGCGTATAGGTCGTGTTTCCGGAGACGACAGAGGACCTTGCGGACATGCTCCTTGTGGGAAGCCATACCCTGTGAGTAGATGAGGATGTCATTTAGGTAGACTACTACGCAAACGTCAAGTAAATCAGCGAAGATAGTGTTGACAAACTGCTGGAAGGCTGCTGGAGCGTTGGTCAGACTGAATGGCATGACTAGCCATTCGTAGGAATCATATTGTGTGTGGAAAGCAGTCTTCCATTCATCTCTGGGAGTGATGTGGACAAGATGGTAGGCATGCTGGAGATCAATTTTGGTGTATATCTTACTGTGGCTTGGAGAGTCAAGGGTCTTTCTTCATGATCTTGTTGAGTCCTTGGAAATCGACGCAAAGGCGGAGTGAACTGTCCTTTTTGCGGACGAAGAGGACTGGAGCAGCATGAGCAGAGGAGGAGGGACAAATGAAGCTGGATGCAAGATGCTCATCGAGGAATCCCTGGAGAGCTTCAAGCTCTGTCAGAGACAGGGAGTAAAGAGTACTGAGGGGAGAAGAGGTACCTTCTTCCAGATTGATCTTCAAGTCGTGCTCTCGGTGTGGGGCGAGTTGAGAGGCTTTGCTTTTGCTAAAGACATCAGCAAAGTTGTGGTATTCTAAGGGAACACTGGAGAGGTCAATTGGATCAGACTTCATGGAAGAGGACCAGAGAGTACTTTCCTCGGGGCGGAGCTGTAGGCTAAACTGCACACTACCTTCCATCAGAAAATTGGTGAGGGGATGCTATGACCAGATATATATGATATATAAATATCAATTTGAGATGCTTGGATAATGCTTGAGATTAGATTATCTTTTGCTTGTCAGCTTGCCATCTACGATATATCATTGATCTTGCCACATCAGGAAGATGGTTCACTGGTAAGGACATATATGGCTGGACTAACATTTTAACAGTAGATCAGTGCTTATTATCTGGCCCTTGACCTGATATGAGTCTGATAAGATATATATCAGAATTTTGTAACTCTGAAAAAGGAATATAAGGTCTTGTCATAACATCATCAAATATATTGCATTTAGTAATCAATGACCCTTGCTGACAAGGTACACTTCAATATGATATCCAATGACATTCAATGACAATATAATGTTCAGCTTTCTTTATTCTGATACTCAGCTATCAATGCTTGTCATAAATATCACAGAAAAAGCCTAACACCAGCTGTGAGTGTGAGAAAAAATTTGTAATTACTGTATAGTACATCTTATATAAACTCATCCTTTGCTGCTTTCAGAGGTTCTTCACTCTTGTTTCTGAGTTTCACTCAGGACAGAGTCACTACTACAGGTAAGTTTTTTTTTCAAACACAGGTAAGTCTAAGTATTGGGTGAACTCATAGGTAAGTGTTTGTCTTGGATAATTTTCGCATTTTTGTAGTGTTTATATGTACATGGTAGCTACCACAGTGGTTATATAGTAGTTAATATTGTAATTTATTGAAGAATGATATTGATTTCATGATGTTTCATTTGTAAATGAGAATGAATCTAAGTCATGTTTAGTTTTGGTAATCTCCATTTTTATTTTTATTTATTTTTGAACTTACAGCACAAAAGATATTCTCAGATAAAAAAGACAATGTAGGACAATATATGCCAGTCTTTCATAACTGATCAAATATACAAACACACCCAGAATGTTTTCCATGACATCAAAGCTATCAAGGATCTACAGTTACCAGCTAGATATGGATTGTCAATATACCATGACTGGTGATTTTTGATCTATGCTGTCATCACAGTCCAGCAATATCTAACATTACCTATGTGTGTATCATTCTGATGCAGATTACAGACCATTTATAATAGATAATGCCATATATAGTTATATCTTTTCCTCATCGATTTCCTGATGACTCCAACCGGGATGCTAGAGCAAACACAGCTGCATTAATGAAGGTAATGTGAGGGGCCTTGCAATCGGAGAAATGCGGCGGATCGGGGGGTTCTGAAACAACTGGAGGAGTGGGGTCCAGAGGTTGCAGAGTTGACGTTGATGGTGCTGGCACGTCCCGCAAGGATGTTTGGAATGAGATACTGCCCAATACCCAGTCAATCAACAGATTGTGGTGGGTGAGCCAGTTGTGTCCTAGAACAAGTGAGCAGGTAGAGTCCAATGGAGTTACATAAAATGTAGTGGAGGTGATATCGCCGGTTTGGAAATGGATTGAGAGATCTGTAGCTTGGGTAATTGTAGAATTGGAGGTACCATCGAATAACCGGAGTAAAATTGGAGGAACAGAGTAAGTGGGAATATTGTTTTTTGATATAAAGGACGGATCTATGAAACAATGACTGGAGCCGGAATCGACGAGAGCAGGAACAGAAGGGATATCATAAGAAACAATGGTTACATGAGGTACCAGAGAGTTCAGATTGGAGAGAGCAGACACGTTGAGGCGGACCTCCTTAACTGCATGGTCGAGGTCAATGCAGCCTCCTGCCCATGCAGAGTCAGGGAGGCTGCTATCTATTTTTTTGCCTCGGAGGAGGCCTCCAGTTTTGGTTCCGGAGTTGTGACCGTTTTGGCAGGCAATCCTTTGCCATGTGTCTAGCATCACCGCAGAACATGCAAAGCTTCAGATCAAAGCGGCATTTCCACTCATCAGAGGTGAGTTTTCCGTCCTTGCCCAACTTCTTTGAGAGGTCGGGTTGAGCGGGATGGGAGGACTTGGATTGTCCGGAGGTAGAGGCAGAACCGGAGTTGTGGGAGGATGATGGAGTGGACTTGAAGCCAGACAAGTTGGATGGTTTAGATGATGACTGTTGGGGAGTGCTCTTAACTTTTCAGAAACAACCGGAAGGGGTCAGAAACAACTGGGAGGGGTAGGAAACAAGTGGGTGAGGTCAGAACCAAGCAGGTGGGCTGAAAACAAATAGATGAGGGCCCAAAATGGGTGGGTGGGGTTGGAAATGAGCAGGTGGGGTCAGAAATGAGTGAGTGTGACTGAAAACAAACAGATGGGGTTGGAAATGAGTGGGAGGGGTCAGAAAGCAAGCATACACACTGCGCACACATTGTGGAGGACATACTAGTAGTGAGTGCAGTTGAAGCATTGTGAGTGGGTGGAGTCAAGGTCACATGATCTCTCCATGCAGAATTTCACGAAGTTCAACGACTACTAAGTATTGTTTACTATTGGCTAGTTAGACTACTATTTACTACACTAATATAATTAGTACAGTACTGCTGTGGACGGCTGTCGGTGGCTGTCACAATCTGTGGTTACGAGACTGTGCTGTTGGACCCTATGAGACCCTGTGAGAGCATCTGAACCCTGTGCCTGTGCTGTCAAGTGCTGTCAGTTTACCAAATGCTGTGACAAAAACAGGGTTTTACTGATGGATGAGACCAGTCTGAAAGAGAAAATGAAAATGCAATGACCATATTTAAAATCTTACAGACCAATGTGAAATGCAAATGCCAAATTAAATGAAAACAGTGGGAAGGATTTGAAAATGCAATGGACAAACTTGCATCAGCAAACTAGCCCTCAGCTGGACAGAGCTGGACAGGGCTAGCTAGGGTCCCAGGCCTCCCAGACATCCCTAGCAAGGTACCTAGCTGGCTAGCTCTGGACAGCACCCCAAAGTCTGTCCCAGACTTGACCAGATCTGGACAGTTATACTACTAATTCACTTAATTACTAGTATACTTGCTTACACACTGTATGATAGCTTGATTTAGGGGGAAAAATATATATTGAAACCTATACTACTTTACATGTACTCAAATGGGTAAGGTGTCTAGGGTGCAGGTGAGGCATTCAGGGTGTAGGTGTGGGTATCACTGAGGTGACAGGTGAGGTGCTTGGGACGTAGGTGAGGCAGCACAGGGGCAGGACATAGGAGGTGAGATGCTTGGGACGCAGGTGAGGCATTTGAGATGTGGGTGAGGCAGCGTGGGGGCAGGATGCAGGGGGTGAGGTGCTCAGAACACAGGTGAGGTGTTTGGGACATGGGTGAGGGCATTCAGCATCAGCAACTTGACATTTTAGCTAAAATAACTAAATGATCTGAGAATACTAAATCTACTAAAATGGCTAGCAAACTAAGACTAAAATGATCTGAGACTACTAAACCTACTAAAATGACTAGCAAACTAAGACTAAAATAATCTAAGACTACTAAATCTACTAAAATAGCTATCAAACTAAGACTAAAATGATCTGAGAATACTAAATCTACTAAAATGGCTATCAAACTAAGACTAAAATAACCTAAGAATACTAAACTTACTAAAATGGCTATCAAACTAAGACAATAATGTGCTAAACAAACTAGCAGTCTAAAGTGTCTAAATTTAGACACATTTAGACATTTAGTTCCTTACTTTTTTTAGTACAATATTACTCTCAGTCTGTGAGGTGGTTAGTAGGTTAGAAATTTAGTTCAATTAGTAGATTAAATAACAAGCATATTGGAACTTTAGTCCCCTCAGACACTTGAGGGGAGGTAGGTCATTAGTATATATACTAATTAGTTTCTAAGATTATGAGATAGGTAGTATGTTAGACCTTTAGCTTTTTCAGGCATTTTAGTAGGATAGCTTCTTAGCATAATAGAGTATCAGCATTCTAGGATCATTAGAGAGATAGTACCCAGGACCCCCTGCATTTTAGATCCTTGAGATTTTTAGACAGTCAAAGAACTAGTACACTTAGATCACCAGATAACACTAGGCTTAAAGTGGCTAAGCATGCTAAGAAGTGTCTCAAAAAGTGTAGTAAAAGTGTACCAAACTTGTGTAATAAAGCTAGTAAGAAGTGTAGTAACAGTGTCTCAAAAAGCGTAGTAAAAGTGTACAAAGAAAGTATAGTAAAGCTACTAAGAAGTGTAGTAACAGTGTCTCAAAAAAGCATAGTAAAGATGTATCAAAAATGTGTAATAAAGCTACTAAAAAGTGTAGTAATAGTGTCTCAAAAAGCATAGTAAAAGTGTACCAAACTTGGGTAATAAAGCTAGTAAGAAATGTAGTAACAGTGTCTCAAAAAGCATAGTAAAAGTGTACAAAGAAAGTATAGTAAAGCTACTAAGAAGTGTAGTAACAGTGTCTCAAAAAAGCGTAGTAAAGGTGTATCAAAAATATGTAGTAAAGCTACTAAAAAGTGTAGTAATAGTGTCTCAAAAAGCGTAGTAAAAGTGTACAAAAATGTGTAGTAAAGTTACTAGTAAGAAGTGTAGTACAGTGTCTCAAAAAATTGTAGCAAAAGTATATTAAAAAAGCGTAGTGCAGGTGTAGTAAAAAGTGTACCAAAAATGTGTAGTAAAGTTACTAAGAAGTGTAGTAACAGTGTATCAAAAGTGTACCAAAAGTGTACCAAAAGCGTAGTAAAAGTGTAGTAAAGTTACTAGGAAGTGTAGTAAGTGTCTAAAAAAGCCTAGTAAAAGTGTACCAAGAAGCGTAGTAAGGTTCACTAACTAGTGTAGTAAAGTGTAGCAAAAAAGTGTAGTAAAGTATAGCAAAAAAGCGTAGTAAAGTGTGGCATTCTGCTAATTGGTGGGACTTAGGAAATTGTACATGAACACGTCACATGATCACCAGACGAACACGAACCTCGGAACTTCAAGTTCATTTCACCTGCAACATCTTACCCACCCCCTCCACACACACCCGGGCTCCACTGGCAAATGCCCTCAGCCATGGCCCAACCACCTCACCCACCTCCTCAATAGCCCACCTGTGCCATCAACGGCTCACCCACACCCCATCCGCTTCACCTGCGCCCACACTGGCTCGCCCACACCCTCAAAACCCCACCCACGTCCTCAACGCCATACCAGCACCCCCAGTGCCCCACCCGAACCCCACCCTCCTCATCTGCACCCTCGCTGGCTCACCCACACCCCACCTGCATCCTCAACGCCATACCAACACCCTCACCAGCTCACCCACACCCCACCCGCATCCTCAATGCCCACCCAGTGCCCCCACCGGCCCACTGGCAGCCTCAACACCCCACCTGTGCCTCCACCGGCCCACCGGCAGCCTCAACACCCCACCTGCACCCCCACCGGCTCACCTGCATCCCACCTGTGTCCTCAATGTCGTATCCGCACCCTCACCAGCTCACCCACCCCCCTCACACCCCACCTGCGCCCTCACCAGCTCACCCACACCCCACCCACGTCCTCAACACCATACCAGCACCCTCAATGCCATACCAGCACCCTCAGCACCCTACCTGAACCCCATCTGACTCACCCACACCTTCACTGGCTCATCCACACCTAGTGTTTTAAAGTCCAGTTCAGTCCGGTTTTTTGCCATTTTTTCATGCAACTGGACCGCAACCAGTTTTTTAATTAATTAATTATTAATGGACCGGACCAAGACCGCAAAAAACCGGTTAAAAACTGGTCCAAAATAGTTGCAACCAGTCTTTTAAAAGACCAGTTGTGTCATCAAAGGCTGATTGCAACTGTTGCTTTATACACATAATTAGTACTGTTAAGTAGTATATCTTAGTGCTAATATAGTGTATCCCACATGTATAGCTTATTCTAACACTAATTTCATTGATATACTACTGTATAACTTCAATAACCCACAAAAACTCGAAATAAATCAGGAAAAATCAGGAAAAATAGGGGAAAATAGGGGGTCACTTTCCTAATTAAGCTGTGGCTGTGCGGACCGATTGCAACCGGTCTTAATCTGTCCTAAAAGACCGGTTTTTTGCGGTCTTTGATTCTCAAAAAGTAGGCAACCTGCAACTACAGTTCAGTTGTGATCAGTTGCGGTCCAGTCCAGTTGCCAGTCTTTCCTGCATTTGCCAACTGGACTTTAAAACACTATCCACACCCCACCCATGTCCTTAATGCCCAGCACCCCCACTGGCTCACCCACAGCCTCAACATCCCACCTGCGCCCTCACCAGCTCACCTACATCCCACCTGTGTCCTCACCTGTGTCCTCAATGCTATACCTGCACCCCTCAGTGCCCACCTGAACACCACCCACCCCACCTGCACCCTCTCTGCCTCCCCCACACTCTCCATACC
>KN839893.1:92834-107730 GCA_000827185.1 Hydnomerulius pinastri MD-312 | reverse complement strand
ACCCAGTTTATTAGAATATCTACATCCTATGTTAGTAAATAGTGTTTAAGTTCATTAATATCATTATTTGAATGGTGAACAGTTTGAATGGTGAATAGAATTAAGTGAAAGCTATCTGGAATACTGAGTGCAATATATTATATCCTACTAAGACTCTAATGATCTGAAATAGACTAACTGACTGAAAACTCTAGCTAACAAATAAACTAAATGTATTTGATTCTGAGGTGACTGGGTTTCTGGTCAGCTACAGGTCAAAGGCTCTTAGATTTCTGAAATAACTTGGTTTCTGGTCATCTGCAAGTCTAAGACTCTTAGATGACTATTTAACTAATGCTCTAAGGGTCTGAGATTACTACAGGGCTAATGCACAAGAATACTATGTGTCTAAGGTATCTAAATGTCTAGTCCAGAAGTGACATACCCAAGTGTCTAGATGACTAACTGACTAAAAGTATCTAAAGTGTCTGAGGTGTCTGAAATTAGACACTTTAGACACTTTTAGTAATTTTAGCCAAAACGTCAAGTTGCTGATGGGTGCAGGGTGTGGGTGTGCAGGTGAGGCATTTGGAGCATGGGTGAGGTGCTCGGGATGCAGGTGAGGTGCTTGGGATGTGGGTGAGGGCATTTGGGTGCAGGGTGTGGGTGTATGGGTGAGGGCATTCAGGTGCAGGGTGCAGGTGTACAGGTGAGGTGTTTGGGATATGGGTGAGGCAGCAGGGTGCAGGGTGCAGGGTGCAGGTGAGGCATTTGGTGAGTGTGCAGGTGAGGCGTTTGGGACATGGGTGAGGCACTCAGGACATGGGTGTGGGTGTCAGTGAGGCAGTTGGGGGTGGGACTTACCTGGGTGAGGTGTTCAGGATGTGGGTGGGGCATTTGGGGCACAGGTGGGCATGCGGGTGAGGCATTTGGGTGTGGGTGAGGCATTTGGGTGTGCAGGTGAGGCACCTGGGGTGCATTTGGGTGCAGGTGAGCTGTTTGGGTGCAGGTGAGGCATTTGGAGTGCAGGTGAGCCGTTCAGGATGTGGGTGAGCCGTTGGGGGTGCATGTGAACTGTTTGGGTGTAAAATTGAGGCATCTGGGGTGCAGTTGAGCTGTTGAGGGCACGGTGTGGGTGTGGGTATGAGTAAGGTGGCTGGGTGGGGTGGCTGCATTGATGTTGAAAAATGTTGTGGCAATTTGTAAGTGTCCATGGTTGAAGATCATGTGACCAACAAAGCGCAAAATTTCACCAAGTTCATGCCATTAGGAAAATTGATTACTCTACTTCACTACACTTTTACTCCACTTTACTTACCATTTTTCAAATCTCTTCTACATAACTATTACACCATTTAAACACTTTTTGACAATCTACATATCCAAATTTACTATAAGAAGTAGAATATAATATAATTAATAGTGAGCTTTTTGTAAGGTATTGTCTGGAGACTCTGGAGGCTATGGGAAATTGGAGTGATCTGTGGGCAACTGTGGCGAGCTGTGTGAATCTGGAGAGGACCTTGCCAAGACTGGGATTCTAGTTCCTCAGTAATCTCAAAGGGTAGTTTGCTGATGTGAAATGCAGTGCAGTGGATTTGAAAGTGGGTGATGAATGTGAAGGTGATGCAATGGGTTTGAAAGCAATGCAGAGATGAAAAATGTGCAGAAAGGATTTGAAAATGCAATGGACAATTTTAAAATGCAGCGCAGTGGATTTGAAAGTGGGGCAATGAATGTGAGAGTGATGCAACAGGTTTGAAAGCAATGTGTGGACAAAAAATGCATGGATGATACTGGAAAATAATGTTGAGAGACAAGGGGGAAGATTAGAATTTGTGGGTACAATATAGTGTGATGCGGGCAAAAGACATGGATCCCAGTGTATGGAAAGACCCAGGACATGGGCTGACAGCAAGGAGCCTCTAGCAATGAGTTCTAAAACATAAATCAGATTAAATCCCACAACAAAGTGATTTGGTGGCCAAGTACTAGGCTGCTTGCTGGGTGATTCATCCTTGCATGAACATTTCCAGGATGAAGTCTTCAATTGTGAGGTGTCTACTTGCCCTTAGGGGCTTATTACCAATGTTGTATAAATATAAATACCCTATGTTTACACTTGTGATGAGGTAGCTTTTACCTTACACACATCACTAGAATAACACATAGTTCGTGTTCTTTCGAGTGACCTAAGGCTACTAAGCTACCCACAACCCTTACATTTGTTGAACATACTTTACAGTTATTCTATTTCCCGATGGCTGAAACAACCACTGTGAACAAGGCGTGCACATTATATAGTGTGACAAAAGTGGTCAAGGCAACTCAGCTGCCTGATACTCATTCTACAGGGAATCAGCCATCATTGACAGTATTGAAAACTCCCAAAAAGGGCACATTAGGCCCTACTAACTCCACAATCACCACCGATCCAGAGATCACAGCTGATTGTGAGATTGTGAATGATTGCAGCACTCAAGAAGCTTGAGAAGCCGCACTAAATAAGGCAGGAAATGGCGCTCAGATTCACGCCATAGATCCTAACAGCACTGGTGGAAATACAGCATCGAGTCTTCTAACAGAGGAGGACTCAAACAAGGGGCTATACCTGAACGTGGCCCCTTGGGATGATTGACAAAGGCACCAAGTGACACCACTCATGCCAGGGACACTGGCATATGACAGGAACCACAAGGATGTAGCATATTACCTCGCAAGCTATGGAACAGGGGACAAAGCCCCTGGAGGCGCAAGGTGCCAACAGAACACATTCAGAGACTGGTGTAGGCACAAGCCCTGGTTTGCGCTTGGAGTCAGGAGTAAATGTACTACCCAACTCACACAATTGTGCCCACCAGGAGATACTTAAGTATCTCCAAGAACAGGAAAATCAGTGGTTATCTCTAGATGATGGAGCAGATAACCACATACACAGGATAAACCCAGGCTGCATGAACTACGAGTCACGCTAACACAGAACGAGCCCAAGGTAGGCTTGGAGTTGGACTGAAGTCCTCCCCAAGGAAGAGTCAGCAGATCCATCAGAGAGAAACCCATTGGATTCATGTGAGGAATGGGGGATGTCAAGCACCCCAGCACAGCTCCTGTGGATGTATGAAATAATCAAGGGATAAGACCCCTTGTAAACAAGTTGCCCTATGATGAGAAGGATGAGTAATGAATACATGCATGAAGAAAGGAACAAACATACCATGCCATTACAATAACCAGACGCATGCTCAAACAACAACCAAAGGTTGACAACACTCTTCCATGGTTCAGGTGCACCTAAATCACAAAGGTGGTTGTACCAATCTGCCATCCATTTCTCCTTGATGTCCTTCTGGGCACTGCTGGATCATCCTGGGTGTAAAAATCTGGTGAATGCAGTGTAACAGGTGGCTCAGGTGGGGTCTCGGTTGATGCAGTGAGAGGCTGTCCGCCAGAAGATGAACTGTCATTGAGTGAACTTGAAGAATGTGGGGTAGTGGGACACTCTGGTGTATCCTGAGCTGACAAGCTGATATGTGATGATCAATGAGAATGTGGGGTAGTTTGGATATCTGGTAAAGCCTCATGTGGTGGTCTTGGAGAGGGTATTGTAAAGGGAGGGGCCGTGCTACTAGTTTGTGCAAGCAGAGTGGATGATGGTGTTGAGTTTGAGTTTGGTTCACCCTGGAGAGGCTGATGTAGAAGAACTGGCTGTGCTACCAATAAGTGGAGTAGACAATGGTGTCAAGTTTGAGTTCGGCTGAGCATTGACATCTGACTGGGGAGAAGTTGTGCTATTGGGTGCAGGGGGCTGAGGGCAAGAGCCAGACGGGCACCAATTTATCACACTGATGCTGACCCCATGCTCTGGAGTGGGTGATGGAGTGGTTCGGGGAGCCTGAGTGTGATTTGATTCGGGAGCTGGTCCAGAGTTGGATTTGTGTGTGTTGGCTAGTCCGTGATTGTATTATAGAATGGAGCAAGGGAGTGCATGCTTTGGACCTCAGGAGTTTTGCAACCATATCAGCGCTTCAGTCTAAGCGCTAGAAAGAAGGTTAATGAAAATAAACTCACAATAAGCTTCACCAACAAAGTAAATCCAAGGTTGCAGCCACGTTGCCATTTTGGGCATCATTGATCGCATGTCTTTCTGCTTGGAGTCTTTCCATGATGAAAACTATTCATACAGGTAAGTTTTACTGTTCATGAAGGAACATCAAAATACTACTTACAACCACATAGTCAAATCGCCATTCAGATGGGGCTCTAGTCCCCCAACAAGCATGGTCACCACACACCCAGTCAGTTCATGGATCTGGCTGGCTGCAGTGTCAACAGTTTGGGTCAATGCATTCAGTGCCCTACGATCTTGAGCTTCAGTGCAAGTAGAAAAGGAAAGTGATTATGTACTTACAACTGGTATTTGAGTGTGGTCCTTATGGTGGCAGGAACCTCGCTTGACTTCCCACTGAGCTCGCCGTCCTTCCCATTTCGAGCTTGTGCACAGTACTCATTAATCTCCATCACAAGTGAGGTATTCTCTGGCTTCTTCAAGATGGCCTTGAAATGCTGCTGATGCCAGGTCTGTCCATGCATTGCTTTCTCCCCTAATTGCTGACACCCCTTGGTGTACTTGCTATACAGATGGTCAACTTCCTTCTTGTGGTCACCTTTGTAATACAGCTTTGAATACGCTTGCCAATGGTGGAGGCAATGTCCTTCTTCTTGGGGACAAGGTCTAGGAGTTTTTGCTTTCCTTCACCATTGGAACCGCCATGCATATGGTTGAATAGCCAGTGATAGACTTGCTAGAGAAGTCAAGATAGTCAGCAGGTGGACATGACAATGGTGAACTTTTCTCAACTTACCTCTCGTCATTTCTTGATCTTCTTTGCCATGGCAGCTGACTCATCACCCCCTTCTGCTGCGATTTCCTTCTCCGACACAACCTCAGGAAAGGCATCAAACCAATGATTGTAGATAGTGTTCCATCATTGGGAGGTTTGGGGAGTTTTTGTGTTCTGCATTGAGGCATAGTCAGGTGGAATAGTGTGGAGCCATTGTTTTTGGGCTGCAGTAGTCCATTCTGGCTGACCCATGGCATAGAGACCAAAGAGAGAGAAATTCCAGTTCCGCCTTTTTAGCATGTTCCAGGATTTACGCTGGGCCAGAAAAACAGAGAATGGAGTGAGTAAATAGCACTTCCAGAACTTCATGGGCTAAGCGAAGTGTTTATGTTACGAATGTACATACTTTATTTAAACTTTTACTTTGCTCAGCCTCAAACTCATGACTTCACACTTGAACTTTTATTTCTTTCTGATCATGTGACCTGGTCACATGATCCAATAGCACATGACTCATCACATGACCTAAACCCGCACGCATTTATCTATTATCTATACACACACATTCCTCATGTACACTCATGTAGCCTCAGCTACAGCCTCATCATATCTCTAGCCTATAGCGTATTTCCCTACTGCCTCACTACCTACACATGTATGTTCACAGCTTGGTCTGTGCACCAGTAGTCAGTAGTATAAATACCTAAATGCAAACACTGAGAGAACTCTAGTCTAGTTCTCTTGGGATTTATCATCCTGACTCATAGCAATCCTCTTCTTAAGTCAATGTTTAGTGTTGTGAACTCGAGAGCCATTAATAGTGGTTGTTGGGTTGCTTCAGTTTACTCCCAACCAACCCCTGAGAAGCACACTACCTTCCTGTAAACTGTGATGAGGAAGCAGTCTCAACACCCACACAACACCATCCAGACAGCAAACACTGTGTTCAATACCTCTGAGGTACATCATGTGTGGGTGTACTTCTGCAGATGTACTACGACACCCCAATACCAACAACTCCTTTGTTTTTGATGGTATCCATTAACAACTACTCACCCTCACACTATCTTCGCATTTGACTATCTCAATTCCTTCCATGAGCTTACTCTCCAAGGCAAAGTCACTATGTTTGACTATTATCACACTATGCTTAGGAAGACAGATGGCATAGGGATAGTTGATATTCACATATGTGAGGTTGGTGTTCAGAATTGGTTAATGTACTAACATGGTTATCTAGAATCAATACACTGAGTTCACGCAGTGCTTTCAACAATTCTGACATCTAGTGTCACTTAAGTGATGTGACCATGCACATGACCCTGCTGGTATTGTTGCTGTGCCTGCTGGTTCACTCACAATGGAGTGTCCCCAGTGTCCCCATCCTGGGAAGAACCTCCCTGATGATTGGCAGATGGTCGACAACTCAATGAAATTTCTTTATGCTCTCTACCTCTCTATGGACACCAACTTTCACTGCCCACTGAAGGATTTCAAGCTCGGTAAGACAGCTCATTTCAAACTCCTGAAATGTCTCTGATGTTGTCTGTTAGACTAGTACTTGTTTGGTGGAGCACAATGCCATTGCTCATGCCAATTCTTGCAGCAAAGAAGGGTATCTCACCCCAGGCATGGGTGCTGCCATGTGTGCATGTCATGTACTTGTTTGCCAGAATGGTATTTCTGATCTCCAAAAGGGGGATAAATACTGTAATATGGACTACATGTTACGGTAAACGACCTCATTACAGTCCTCTACTCACTTCTTCTCCTCACCTTTACCTCATGTCCATCATGAACTATATTTCTTCCCCTTTTCATTTACCCATGCTTCCTCCTCATGTTGCCTTATACGCTGCCTCCTCATGTTCTCTTATCACCATCTACATGCATTAGAAGCATGGACACTTTCCCCTTAACCCTAGTACATGCATAGACCACATGTTACTTGTACAATGTATATAGTCTTACAGCTCAAGTGTAGGAAACCCTAACTTGAGCTACGCAATCTTACCTTTTACTTGGCTCCCCTCTGAACTCCAGAACCTTAGAGAACCTCTAGGGAAGACTCCCTAGAGAAATAAGGACAGCGACTAGAAGCCTCAAGAGCTCATTGCCTAGCAACTCGCAGTCTCAAGAACTCATTGCAGAACAGACCTTCCTGAACTCGGACCTCTTGTGTAACACTACATACTCTTCATGATGCTCATTGGTGTCCATACCACACTCCTCTTCCTCATTTATGATATTGCCTGCCAGTACCACAAGAAACTCCTAACACACATGTTCCCCTTCCCTCCAGAAATGCACCTGAGCACTTGAGATCTCAACATACACTATGGCATCCCAAAATATCACTTGCGCAACCACAGACCATTCTGTCAAGCACAATTTTCATTGAACTTCATCCCCAGGTCCAGCCAAACATGCGGCAAAGATATAGAGACAGCGTGGGCACATATGAATCCCATAGGGCCTAGCACTCGTGAGATGGGATCTGGCGCCCAACACGAGACACTGGATGACCACTGGAATGCATACAACTGGCACAAGGTGGTCAACATGGGTATGTTGTTTGTTGTACCTTCTTCATTGTGAAGGCTATCAGGATCTGCAACACAGTCGAAGTTTGTCGAGGCAGTAGTGATGTATAGCAAACATTGAGACTGGCTGGGAGTGGGCCAACAAGTGGCAGATATGAGTCTACAATTTCAGAGGTTCTTTTCATAGACAAGCAAACAAGCATGTCTACCTCTAGAATTACTTTGTGAATACATCAGGAAAACCTCTTTTGCTATATAGCACTATACATGTCAGGTCTAACTTCTATAGCATCTAATAGTATTGAATAGCTAACATAGTACTATTCTGCCCTATATCAGCTATACCAGCTATAGGTAAAGTACTATCATAATGTTACCATAAGGTTTGGTATGCATACTTGCTAGACCAGTTATTGAGAAGGAAACAAGAGCATACATCTAGTACATTATCACTATGCCATGTTCTTGGGATGTCATCACTACCAAATGCTGGAATTAGCTGACAACTTTGTTGAATGATGGTCAAGGGTACAATTTGACCACTAACACCAGAACCATCAGCATTGGACTGCTGTTTAGTTACCAAATACATGTTATGGTGCTCCTCAGCTGTTGGTTGCCATTTGGAGTGCCACTCCACATAAGCCAGGGGTTTTTTAGGCCATGCTGCTGGTGCTGCATGGGCTGCATATATTACTTCAGGAAGGGTGAAGATTACCCACAGACAACCTAGACATGTACCTACCACAATTATTGTTCATATCAGAACATTATTCAACAAATTATTGCACTGAAAACACACCTTCTAGTCCTGTTAATTCACAGTTCACATCTGTCATCACTATCACCATATCAAAGCGTGCTGGTTGCCTTGAGATAGCTGGAACAGCTCTAACCCAGTCTTTTTCCATCACGTCTCCATCAGCATCATTGCCTAAAGTTGCCAGAGAAAACTTGAAGCCATGATAGACATCCAAGGCACTGAATGGCAGATCTACCTCTCTGACAGCAGTTCTACCCAGGGGACTATCCAAGAAAGAGTTGAGATATACTGCAAGATGGAGAGGGAAAGAGGGACAGTGATGGGTTCTATGATTTCCGAGATCGGTTGTTGGAGTTTGTGGGGATTTTTGGAGATGGTGATATGATGCTCTGAAAGCTTAGAGTAGACTAAATCATCCACCAATGCAGGCTTGTTCATCTCTTCAGCATCAGGATCCATGTCATCAGCAGACTCCCAGGTGGTCATGTCAATATATGTTTGAAAACTGGCCACCTTCTCTCTTCTCTGCAATCACTTTATCATTTGGGGGCACTCATTTTGTTAGTTTGATACCCTCCTCCCCTCCTTGCAAAAATCAATATGAAAATGCTCAAACATCTCTGTGTTATAATTATCCATCATGCCATATAGGTATATAGAGTTGATGTAGTGGTGGAGAGAGTGAATCTTTGGGATATCAAGGTCATTGTGTATAGATAGATTGATCAGTACGTCCTTGTGTTTGTGAAATTCTTTGAGGGTGTCCTCCATATATCTGAGTGTGACATCGTCATGCAAGGAATACTGCGCTAGGTAGATGAAATCTAACAATGCACGGAAGGCAAGGACGACACCACATGGGACTTTGCCAATAAGACAGCCCAATAAAATCCATGCCATGTGCTTTCTCTCTTTGCCACCTATTTGCTCCAGCATGGACCATCCGTTTTTGAAATGCCATACTCCATAGCATGGTGGTAGAGCTCATATCCTAGCATCCAGCTCCTTCTCATCCATGAGATCCTGACACCATGAGACGATGTGTTTGAATATGCCTTGATAGAGCTGGTGGAGGACATTGGGCGTGGTTACATGGTGTATATCACAGAATGGGAATCCTTCCCAGAACAGCCTTGGAATACCTCCAGAAACATCCTGGTTCATGCACAAAGTGTGGAAATTGGGCTCGCTGGTGGCCTGTTGATGAGCAGTTTTGATTACACTGCTCATCCATGCTTGGGTACATGGTTCTCCAGGAGATGCCTCAGCAAGCTCATCAGTGGAGCATTTGCACTTAGAGCATGTACACTGTCCTCAGCCCTCTGGACTTCTTCTGGATGCAGAGCATTGGAGCGGCTTGTGTGACACTTCTCATTTCCCACCATTCTGCCTCTGTGTACCGGCAGATTTTATCTGCCAATGGAACTTTTAATGAGTCAGGGCATCATGGGAGGTGATACGTGTATCTCCTACCCTCATCTATAAGAGGGATGTGGTGATTGACCTCATGCAGTGGGGGCAATCGCGGGGCGACTCCGTTCATCCGCTCCGCATATTTTGTGAACCATTTTTCACGCAGGCAGGAGATCACGTCCCCCATAAGGGGCTTTCGCTCCCCTCTATTCTGCCCAGTGTTCATAATCGCCAAGTGGGTATGATCTCCATTCTGGACAGAGGTTATTTCATTTGCAGCACTGTTCACTGTATTAATTAGTCTCCTGTCTCGACCCCCTCCCCTTTGAGGTGCCTCAGTGATACCAAAAGTATCAATGCCCTGAGGGTACCAGAAGTGTGGAGGTGTTGTAGCACAGTATTGAGTTATGATCCTACCTGGACATGGGCTGCAAGTAAACTGACCAAATGTCCACTCTACCCATTCAAAATTTCCCACACCTTAAACATACTTTTCCGCTTGGATTTCACTCATTTCATCATGGATAAGGATGGATATTTGGGACCATCATGCCATATGTATAGGCCTGGTGCTCCAAGTGTCTGATCTAAAAAATACGGTTATGTAGAGAGCCAGTAAGCTTGTCAGTGAAGTTCCAATAATTACCCTATGCTTCAGAAACTCCGGCCTCATCTTAGATGCTCCTGTCCTCAGCAGTGCTTGGTAGTATTGTTGGAACCAAGGGACAAGTAGGGACAGCAAGGAGTACCCAGGAATTGAGGTTTAAATGTCAAAAAAAGCGGACAACATAAATCATAGCTGGGTAGATCTAGTAGGGACTACTGGAGACCATTGACAAGTACTCCATGCATACAAAGAAATGCTAAATGCTACCATTGAGCACATCATCTATCTGCTGACTGATAATGTAGATATATTATATGTTATCAGGGGTATATGTTTTCAGAGGTATAAGCTGTTTTCTGTCATATTCACAGTTCTATTGGTATTTCTGAGTGGGGTAGAGTGAAGATATAGGCCACTGAATATGTCTCAAGTAACTACAGCCACTATAAATCCAGAATGTCAAAAAAACGGACATGGTTTTGATATGTTTTCACCTAAAATAACAAAAATCAGCTATAATCAGGCTATCCTGGACCAAATATGATCTAAGCAGTCTATTATGTTCTATTACACCCATATATACTGAACTACTACTTAAGGCATCCCCACAAGGTGCTGTGGATGTGTGGTGAAGCAAAATTGGCTGTAGATATGTTGAAATGAGTGTGGGAAAGCTTGAAAATTTTGTGTTGACCCTTTTGGGACATGTTTTGGGTGTTGTGGTGTACTTTCCCACAGCCAGTGTCCAAAAATGCGGTGTGAGAACATTTTGGCTATGTCTTGACATGTGGAGTAACCCAAATGAGCCATGTTTTTGATATTTCCACATTGGGAATGTCAAAAAATGTGAACATACAGGCATGCCATGTCACCAGCCAGCTGACTTTGAATTGGCCCATTACTAAGCACCTGCAATACCACCTACCAATTAGGCACTGGTAGTTGCTGGGACTGGTGACATTTGCCTAACTGGTAGTTACCAAGTAAGTTACATCAAAAACTACAACAAGGGGTGGATAGCTGGGGTTGTCCCTTGTAGCTCATGTCTCACAATATGCAATAGTGACAAGTCGCTGATGACATTCATCTCTACAATGCTCCTGTCATCTATCCACTCAGCGCTTCATACCAGCTTCTCTGTGTGCCTCAGTGACCTTGCCAAACTCCAGTACATGGACAGCAGTGAAAACAGCCCAGCGTCTGGCCAGTTTGTAGCTATTCACTGCTCTTGGTATAATTGACACTGTATGCAGGTAAGCTCTTTGGTCAAGCACACATCAGCACTTGTTGACTGTGGGTACACAGGGGCATAGCGCCCCCTCGGACATTCACCCTTGCTGGTTGCAAAAGGAAGATGGCTCAAGTATTAACTACAGCCAACTGATTCCATACCTCTCCATTGAGGCACGTCAGCACTGGGAGACATTGCTTAACCTACAAGACGTGTTTGCAGACCTGTTCAAGCATATACATCATGAGGTAAGTCCCACGTTGGCTCATGCTATACTTAATAACACAAGTTTGATCATGTAGTTGGAAGAGTGTCTACCCGACGAGTATCCTATGCTGTCTGTAATGGTGGACATCTTGCCTGGACACAATGTACCCACAGTCTACCCTTTCCAGTCACTTGTGCTCAACGTCAATGTTGTTACCAAGGCTCATAAAGATGCTAAGGACTGTTAGATTTGCTTGGTGGTTCCTATAGGATGCTTCAAAGGTGGGATGTTGTGTATGTTGGAGACAGGGCTGGTGTTGGACTTGCATGCAGGTGATTTTGTGGTGTTCCAATCTTCAAATGTCACCCATTTCAACCTCCATTATGTTGGTAAGTCACAATTCCTTTTATGTCTGCAATACATGGCTCACGTGAACCAACTCTGGGCAGGACATAGGGCATCTCTGGTCATGCATACTGACAGGGAAATGGCAGCATGGGTGGCAGATAGAAACAGTTGGACCCATAACCAATACCTTCAATCCTAGATGTATGACCTACTTAATATCTTTGTTGTTGGGACAAGAGCCCATGGCAGGGCAATGATAACGTTAACTGATGCCCACCAAGTTGGTGCGGTGCTTCTTCTCATTGAAAATTTCCTTCCTCTCTGCCACAACATACGCACACCCGGTCTGCATCATAGCTACTGACTATCAGCCAGATGGTGGCACCCAAGAGAGGGTGTACTGCAAGCACAAAAGCAACATCAACCTCCAAGCCTTTGTCCAAAAGTGGAGGAGCAGTAACACTGTCAGTGCAAGATTACGCATATCTTCAAGAGAAACTAAAAGCTGCAGAGAAGGCTATGCAGGAACAACAAAAGCAAGGCGAGTATTGTACCTTGGATGGTTGATGGATATTCTGGGAACTCTTTGATGTTAGAAATAAGGAAACAGAGCACTTCTTTGAGAAACAAAGAAGTGGAAGAGTTAGACCAGGAAGGTGACTCCCCAGCCACTCCTGCTAAAAAAAAATAGCAAAAGATGAAAGGTGAGGGACTTGGACTCAGATGAAGAGGACCTTGCTAGTACTCTTCTCCCAGGTTCTCATGAGAGTGAAAATTCTGGGGATGAAGTGAAGGCAGCTGGGTTGGAAACGAGAGAGGATGGAGATGTTGGTGAGGAGGAGGGGACAAGGACAACAGGAATGGCGTGGATGGCATGAACAGTGGGTCATCTTTCATTTGTGTGTCAATAGTGCGCTCACCTGGCATCTAAGAGGAGCAGGATGTTGAGGCACCTCACCTCAACAATAATGTAAGTAGCCGCTCACTCCATCAACAAATGCTAACATAGTTGTCAGATCCTGGTGGCAGATGTTGAAGAAAAAAAGAAACAAGGAAAGAAGGCCAGGTGGTCACCCTCGGTGGTCCTGGCTGCAGTATCTACACCCACCAACGGGGCTCCAACAAAGTCAAGCTCAAGGATTTCCCTTCCCTGGGTCATCGCACACTGGTCAACAATGCCCATGCCAATATGTGACTGTTCATCAGCACAAAAAACTCATTTCCAAGCTCCAAGATCAAAGAGGACCATAGTTATTGTTGTTTGGAAGAAGCTACCCAAGCAAGCCCCTACCTAATGGAAAAGCTTCAGGCAGTGAAGCAAGATCCAGCCACATTGAGTGAAATGCTGGAATATGTGAGTACATTATTGTGATTGAACACATGTGTTGATACTCTTGAAGGTTTGGTATGGCATCTCCCAGCTACATGGTGAAATAGTGTGACACACTTGTGCCCTTGTGGTGTCAGTCTATGGCATTCATGGGACTCCAGATGCCATCAAAGCCAAGGTTAAGTGGTTATTGGACCACAACTCTTTCTTATACGGTGAACTGGACGTCCAGGTTGGAATCTTCTTAGACAGTGTCAATTAGCTTATATAGTGTTCTGAATATACACACCTGAAATAGTCCAATTAGCTTATGTAGTGTTCTGAATATACACATCTGAAATAGTTTAATTAAGCACTCATAGATGCTATAGACTGTGAGCTGAGATATCTGAAAATTGATTATAAAGTGGTTTATATCTGACATTTTTGGCATGCCCAAATAGCACTATACAGGTCATATTATTATAATATAAACTATTCAAGCATATAAGAGTACTATAAAAACAGGCACCTTTCTATAATGACTATAAAGACTATAATAGCTCTCCTAGCTGGTATAGTACTATTACAGCTATTCAAGTGCGGTTATTTTTTTATGATGTAACCCATGTCATTCATATTACCATCACGAATACAAACACCCCCATTGATTTGGCTGTCACTGCACCACACAATTGCATTTTGATCAACTATACAATAGGTATGGTGTAGGTCGCTGTGATACGCAATACCTCTAAGATGGAGGACAGCTGAGTGAGCAACACCTGTTATTTTAATTGAAGGGGATATGGTCATGGCATGAGCTGATACATCCAAGGTGAGAATAGAAGGTGGTTTGTCAAAATGAACTGTTTCATCACAGGTTGCTGTGCATGAGGAGCAATTTAGTTTGCTGACACTGAAGTGATTGGCCACCCATGTACTGGTGTTTTGAATGGAAGACCCAACAGCATACAGATTGAATGAGGAAGGATGTCGTAAGGGTGTTTGTGACTTGCAACCAGAACAATTCACCCACTCAAATATACCCTCACTATGGTCATTTATGTGATCAGCTAGTTCACTAACAGAGGTAGGAACAGCACCCATGGGGAATGTGTTAGGTTTCAATAAGTTTAGCTGGGTACAAACAGTGTTGCAGCCCAATTCAAGTGTAGCACAATGCAAATGCATGTTCTGAAAACCTTCTGATAGTCTGGTAGCATACAAACCAAGGTTGGCAACACTCCTTGAACCTGAACCACCATCATGGTCTATTTAGCACTTGCCCTAGCCGCCTCCAAGCATAAGTACCCCCTGAGACTTGCACCATCTGCCTATCTGACATTGGGAGACACTTTCATGTTACTTTGGGTGATTTCGCCCCTTGTACTATTCATTTCTCTTATATTGCGCCATACAGCGCTCCTATGAACTTCTAACCATTCCCATTCGATTCCTGGGGTAAAACTACCCCTACTACCACTTTGCTTCATCATTCTAGCTTGTTCCCATCGCTCTGCACAAGCAGAGCAATGACTTGTAGTGTAGTGTCCGCTCTGTGGCTGACTTGTTTACATTTGTTTACTGTAGAGCGCACTTAGCCCTCTGAGTCCACTGTAGCTATTCTCTAATTACTCACAGTGGACTCCAG
>KN839893.1:70218-89447 GCA_000827185.1 Hydnomerulius pinastri MD-312 | reverse complement strand
TACTATTCATTTCTCTTATATTGCGCCATACAGCGCTCCTATGAACTTCTAACCATTCCCATTCGATTCCTGGGGTAAAACTACCCCTACTACCACTTTGCTTCATCATTCTAGCTTGTTCCCATCGCTCTGCACAAGCAGAGCAATGACTTGTAGTGTAGTGTCCGCTCTGTGGCTGACTTGTTTACATTTGTTTACTGTAGAGCGCACATAGCCCTCTGAGTCCACTGTAGCTATTCTCTAGTTACTCACAGTGGACTCCAGGTACTGTAGACAGTCTTATCTACTCCAATCTATCCAGTTACTCACAGTGGACTCCAGTCCTAGCTCCCTAGCACTCCCTGAGTCGACCCACCAAGTGGCTAGTCCGCTTCATCAAGCTTCTGGCTTGTTACATTTCATGCGTTCCCAAAGGGCACTTTCAATGCCTGATTCGCTCCACCCACCCTTCCACCATTCGTCGTGCGCTACTGCACAGCCAACCCACTCTACTGGCAATGGACCACTAAATATGGACCAAATGCAGGCAAGACATTCAAGATGCCCACAGTACCCACTCACTGCCCTGCAGGCTCACCCAAAGCCATATCTTGGCTGGTCAACGTTTTCCACTCATTCAAGGCCCATCTGGCCCCATCTGTGCTAGAGGACAGCAAGGTGCCTAAATCCCTGCTATAACTATATCAGAGCAACATGGTATTGCATCTGAGGACACAAACATATGCCCACCCACCACCCACTGCCCCCCCCAGACATGATGCCCACCAGCCCAAGCATCTCAGAGTAAACACCTCTACCCAAACCCACAGCCCTGCAGAGGCTGTGTTACACAGCCCATTCACCTTCCCACCCATCCCCACAACCAATTCCAACCCTTCTGAACTTGACATGATGCGGAACCTATATGCCTCAACATTATCCCGTGTTGTACAGTTGAAAATGGAGCTGAAAAAGCTCCAGGCCCCACCAGCAGCCCCATCCACCTGAGCTAACCCCAATGGGGGATCTACTTCCCACACCATGTCATCAGCTATCCCACCCTCTAACCCATTCACCATCACCACAGGCCTTGCGCCAGTGGCCAGCAGACCCAAATGCACCCAGCCTCCATGGAAGGCCCAGAGAGGAGGCACAGCCAGGTCACCCAGACCTAGCCATCCTGCCTCCTGATTATGGGGGCACCTCTTTATACCTCTATCTTCATCTGTTTGCATCTGGGATAGACATAGCATAGTCAGTGGCTATCAGTCACCAGGTAGAAACTCTTTACTTAGTGCTCATCCACCCTTTCCTCATGTGCCCAACTGCTCCAGCAGGCAGGTACTTGTTTCTCCCCAGACAATAATTAGCTCACAATCTCCCAATCTGCTGAAATGTTGTGTAGCATTGTCCTATATAGGGTATTGTACCCCAAAATGAACAATAAATTGGATTTTTAAAAAAAAAAAATCAAGGTTGGCAAACTGCTTGTTCCACATACAAGGATTGTGTTGCCAGAGGTTGAACAGTATACTAAAAATCATATGCACAACTCCAGTTGACCCTATTCCACTCATGACCAGCTGGTGCTGGATTTGCATTATTGATGGGGATTGCTTCCACAGTAGGCTTTTTTTTATTTGAATAGGTGTTATACCAACAGCAGCCACCCGTTTGCTAACTCCTTTTTGACCAACCTGTGATTTTGCTCAATCTACAATATGCCACTCTGTTGACTCCTGAACATGGTTGTCTTCAAGAGGGTCTTTAACAGCCCATCTGAGGGCAGGGTGTACAGTAGGTGGCATAAAGTGAAATCCTTTTCAGGAGCAAAAATTGTGTAATAAAGTATTTCTTCTGTGTCCAATAACATGTGATGGTAATAAGCCTTCATACTGTAGCCGTGTTATTTCATTAAGTAATTCAAGCTCATGGAACTCTTTACATAGCCATCCTGATGCACCCCCTGTAATTTTTGATGGATCAAAAACCTTGTACAATTGCTGTACCATCAGCAGATGCACTTTGGGACAAGGCAGTATAGTATGCATGATGTGAGTTATAGTGTTGCAAGTCCACAACATTGAAAGGCCATGTCTTGCCTTGAGCAGCATAGTCAGTCATAGCAAAGTTAGGTAAAACATTAACCTGCTGCCTTTTAATATGAACCATCTGATCACTTGATGGAACACAAGTGATATCTTTTGAGCTGTTTGGTATGGGAACAACATTTGGGGGAAGGCCAGGAAAGGATACTAGAGATGGAGGGTTCTCAAGATAAACAAAGAGAGGATCAAGGGTTAGCTGATTTTTTGTACCCAAAGTAGTAGTCCAGCCTGCCACAATACCCTCCTGGCCATTGGTGATGCATAGTTTAGTAGCATGATTGTATTTTATGATAACAGGCATGTCAAGGCAAAGTTGCAGCTTACCAGGGAAATGTTCAGATGTATGGGGTGATAGGTTCCAGATGATTTTCTGATCTTTATCAGAAAAATCCACCATGTCTTTTGTTCTACAAGTACACTTTGCATTGTTACTATCAGCTTGAATGGGTGACACCTCAGTAGAGAGAATATATTGATCATTGGAGAAGAACACAGAGAGAGGCTGCTTGGTATCATCTGCAAATCTCTGACAACCCAGCTCATTGATCCTGTCCTTTTGATTGTTCCATGCAGTGATGATGGACACATTTCGGAATTGGGGATCAGTGAGCTTTGGGCGACCAGGATCAGGTCCTACAATATGTAAGCGCAAGAAGGCTAAATCATCAGCAGTACAGTTTTTGTACCTCATGTTTTCTAATGTAGTATATAGCTTAGCATCAGCTGGACCTTGAGTTTTCTGATGCATGTTCTGACGTAAGATCACAACCTGATGTCATAGTGCCTTACCAATTGCAGACTCCTGATTGTAATGAGACAGGCCTGAGGTTGCCTGAGTACCAACAGTACCACTGTACAACAACCTAGCCTCACCTCCTAATGCAGGAGGCAGTTGAGCAAAGTCACCAGCAAAAATTATGTTAACTCCACCAAATGGTAGAGAAAACTCACTGTACACTGTCATGGCATGACAACATTGACAGCTCATCAATAAAGATATACTCAACACCTCTTAAAGACTCTTTAACATGTGCTATGCTGGATACTGATTCAGACCTTTTGTCATTAATACCCAAAGCTGAGTGATAAGTGCTACCACCAAGAGGAGCTGCTGCTGAACCAGTGGGAGCAAGTGCAAGGATTTTGTAAGACTCACCTCTTAGCTTGAAAAAATGAGTCCATGATTTTATTACCTGAGATTTACCAATTCCACCCATACCTCCAAGGTACATCCTTAACTGATCACAATCAGGGTGAATAGCATGATGTGTAAGAATTTTAAAGGCCTTTTCTTGTTCCTTATTTAATGAGAATTCCTTCACTGTATCATCAATGTGTGATCTGTCAATGGGAGATTGAACCTTGTAAGATTTTTGAAAATAAGAGGCATCCACAATCTTTACTTCAGGTTAATGTTTAGAAATAGAATGTGTTCTACAAGGCACAGAAGATCCACCAGAATCTGGTGGCTGATGTTTATTAAGGAATTTTTTTAGTTGTATGTATATTAGCACAAAGTTCTGCCACCTTTGAACACCATTGTGAGGCAGACATGGCAGGAGGATTTTGAACCTGACAAGTAGACACATAGGTAGAGCTCTTAGTATTGACACGATCAAGCCATCCTGAATTTAACATGATCTGCTCTGCCACATTCTTGTCATAATTCCATTTGGCTGTGTGCCGCCCAACAGACTTACCATCTGTCAAAGATATATAACAGTGGGAAGAGAAAGTGCGGTGCACATCAAGTGCACAATATGTGAGTGACATTTGTGGGAACAGATGGGAGGAAATGTGGAGTAAGGGGTGATGTGATATATGGTTGTCAGGGGAATTGATGGGAATGATAATTAACACCTAGTGATGCGAAATCACCTCTAATAACAGAAAGCTCTGTTAAGATGGGAGCGCTAGGGAGACCTTAATAGCGACCTAATAGCTAGGGACTTTGGTCCAGAGTCAATAACTGGGGAAAGCGACCTCTGGACCCTCTACTTAAGTATTCTAGCAGTAAGGTACCATCTGTCAAAGATATATAACAGTGGGAAGGAAAACTGCGGTGCACATCAAGTGCACAATATATGAGTGACATCTGTGGGAACAGATGTGAGGAAATGCGGAGTAAGGAGTGATGGTGATATATGGTTGTCAGGGGAATTGATGGGAATGATAATTAACATATGAAGATGCGAAATCACCTCCAATAACAAGCTCACCCCCAACACCCTGAGGACCGGAATTAACTTCTTCAAATCACTTCACAATCGCCCACAACCCTCTCCATCTGACAACCCGAAGCCTTCAAGTTTCCTCGGGTGGTAAACAAGCTGGCAGGCCCAATTATGTGCGAAGGCGCGAAACACAGCAGTACTGAATGTGATGCGTGGTAAATCCTTATTTAGGAACCCCCACTTGATGCAGCTGTGGTGCAACTGACACGCAATGTCGTAGAGAACGCTGGTGGTCATCGATGCTGGGAGATGTCGGAGAAGTTTGTGAATTAGTGCAAGGGAGTAGTACTGTTTCTCCCCAGCTGTGATCATGTTGACCAACCATAAGACATGATTGTGACAACACAGAAGCGCCATGAAGACAATGGAGTAGGGTCTGAGTGGTTTGCTTGTGAAGATGATGGAATGGGGTCTAAGCAGTTGGCTTGTGAAGATGATGTAGTGGGGTCTGAGGGATTCACTTGGGAAAAAGATTGAGCCAACTCAGACTTGTTTGCGCTCCTTGAGCCTTGGGCACATGGAGTTTTTTGATTAGCTGACAAGACATACAAGGGAGGCCTGGTAAGAAGAATGTGACTGTGTGGTCAAAGCCCAATACAATACCACCTGAGCAGTTATAAATGTGGGTGCAAAGTTCTTGGTAGTGGCTGGTGAAAGAAAGAAGGAAAACAAAATGTTGCCAAGGGTACTTCCTTGTTATGAGAAAGGCCTTGGTATTCAGCTCCTTGCCAACACACTCAGCAGGCATGTATGCACTGGTGGTCAATTCTGTACAGACCTTTATATCATTCCATGCCACTTCAGCAGTGTCAGAGAGGATGAGGTTAGGTTTACATGGGATATTGTCCACTATGGCTTCCATGGACCAAACAAAAGGCATGACATATCAATTTAGCTAAGATTTGGTGTTTTGTGGTATCAGTACATAAACTATTGCAATGAGACCCCTTACTTGTTTTGGCTATAGTGTTGTGGGAATTTCATGAAATCACATGGCTCAGGGCTTTATAGATAGCTACGAATCAGGTCTACAGATTACTCTTTTACACCTAAGTAATATTCCCACGGTACATAGAGTTATGGTGTGATTAAGCAAAATTAGCGAAACATTGCAATGGTTTTTGGAGTCACTGTATGACTGCTGGTGGGCAGTTGGGTGTGCAGTAGCACATAGCAGAGAGTGTTGAGGAATGAGGCATAGATGTGTTCAGCAGAATGCTTTCTTTGTGTGCCTGTCCCAGTGTCAGCAAGACATCTGAGACCTGTGATGGTGTGTGGATGGCGTGACACGAAGAATGCGACGAAAGTGGTCGGGGTGTTGAATTTTGGTTACCATCAAGATATGGGGTAACTGGGGAGGAGGCTGCGACAGCCGGACGTTTTGTGGTACATCATAGCAATTAGCAAATATTTTTTGCACTGTATGTCGAACTTTGCAGGCAACTTGCGACTGGGGACGCAGAGGTACATTGATGGAGCCATCTGTTGTGGTCTTGTCATCAGAGCCAACACTTGAAACTGAGTCACTATCCGAGTCTCTGACTCCGAGTCAGAGAATTCAGAGTCTGCATCCACCCCAGACATGTCAGAGTCTCCAGAAGAGATTTCAGACTCTGAATCAGAGATGTAATAATCTAGATCTGAGTTGGTGTCTGTGTCTGAGACTGACAACAAGCACAACGTAGAAGAATTGGATGACAGCGAGGCCGATGCAGAATCCTGATCAGTTTCTGATTGGGGGCTGGTGTGAGTCTGGGTATATTTTGCAGCAAGTTGTGCACGCCGGCGGGCTAATTGCTGGCGGATCTTCGTGTATCGCAGGAAGCCCTGTAGTAGCTGCTGGGCACGCTTTTGACAGGGGGTATATCGGCCCATCCCAGAAACTTAGGGGTGGATAAGCCACTGGGAATGTGTTCAAGTTAAGTACAATTAGTCAGCAACCGTGTGAAATCTACAGTACAGAATCAACTGAGAATTGATGGCAGAATCGACCGTGAATCGGGGGTAGTCAAAGTTGACACCGATCCACAGTCGATTCTGCGCCAAAAATCGACTCCAGAATCGATCGTGAAATCGACCCCGGAATCACCAGGTTTGACTCCCTCTATTGAGGTGGACATCAATGTACATAGGGTTTGAGAGTCTGTTAAGCAGGTCAGTGAGCTTGACAGAAAAGAAGATAGGTTCGAAGCCACTTCAACAGCACCACACCATTGTTCTGGAGCATTGCTCAGGCCATACTCATCAAAGGGATGGAGCCCCCTGTATGGGCATGAAATGGCCACACTCGCCTGAATGATGGAGCCCACCCCCTTGCCTCTATGGCCATGAAACGACATCTCGCCTTGAACAGGCATGAAACAACATCACGTCTCTATGCTTGATCCATACTTGACTGAAGGATGGAGCCCACCCCCTCACCCTATGGGCACGAAACCACATCCCATCTCTATGCCTGAGCCACACTCATTACTAGTATGGGCCTCACATCTCACCTTGAACGGGCATGAAACGACATCACATCTCTATGCTTAATCCATACTCAACTGAAGGATGGAGCTCACCCCCTCAGCCTACGGGCATGAAACGACATCCCATCTCTATGCTCGAGCCATACTCGACTGAAGGATCGAGCCCACCCCCTCGCCCTATGGGCACAAAACAACATCTCGCCTTGCACGGGCATGAAACAACATCACATCTCTATGCTTGATCCATACTCATCTGAAGGATGGAGCCCACCTCCTCACCCTACGGGCACAAAACAACATCTCGTCTTGCATGGGCATGAAACAACATCACGTCTCTATGCTCCATCCATACTTGTCTGAAGGATGAAGCTCACCCCCTCGGCCTACGGGCACGAAACTACATCCCATCTCTATGCCCAAGCCACACTTGCATGAAGGATGGGCCCCAGATCTCGCCTCTATGGCCATGAAACAACATCCCGTCTCTATGGCCATGAAACAACATCCCGTCTCTATGGCCATGAAACAACATCCCGTCTCTATGGTCATGAAACAACATCTCGCCTGTATGAATCCGAACTCGCCAACGCACCTTCAATATACCCTAGCCGCCCCGTCAACTACCTTGGCCATACTCATGCCTTCTTTCCTCCTTGTCATGTCGTGCTGCACGAGAAGGGCCAGCATGCCCCGGGTCATCGCGTTGGCGCTCGTGGCGTGAATAAGACTGCCTATGGGCAGGAGCATCGTCATCAGAATGCTCCTGATGGTGCTGATCTCTGCACGTGTCGTGGTGCCTGTGAAGTTATCAGCTGCCAAGTACATAACAAACAAGCGCTTGCCAGACCTCATGTCCTGGCCTTTGGCACGCTTGTCTGCCTTACTATGATCTCCGTGGTTTGCCTGCTTTGGGACCGCACGTGCGTGCTTTGATGACTGTCTTCTATGGTCGCCATCTGAGGAAGCCTTGTCAGAGTTGTTGGCCCCCCCCCATCATGTCAGTGCATGCGATTCCGATGCTGCCTGGAGTCGTGGGTGCAACAAAACTTGGCAACATCTATGTTAGAGTCTGCGCGTTGATGGCGATGGTGTTTGGGCACGATTTCAGGAGAAATCGAGCAAGAACAACACCGAGGGGAGGGAGCGCACTTGTGTTTCTTGTGGGGACAGGGGTTGGGGGAACGGTGCTGTCACACAGGGGGTTAGTGTTTAAAAGTCCAGTTGCACAACCACTAAAAGACCAGCAACTGGACCAGACTGAACCAAAAAGCAGTCCAGTCCAGTTGCAGGTTGCCTAGTTTTTGAAAATCAAAGACCGCAAAAAAACCGGTCTTTTAGAACCGGTTAAAACCGGTTGCAACCGCTCTGCACAGCCACAGCCTATTTAGGACAGTTTCCCCTTATTTTTCCCTATTTTTCCCGATTTTTCCTGATTTATTTCGAGTTTTTTGGGAGACATTGAAGTTATATGGTAGTATATTGATGAGACTAATGTTAGAATACACTTTACATATAGTATCTATCATGTGAGGACTTAATTATACTCCTAAAAGTACTAATTAAGTGTGTAAATGTGTGGTTGCCATTGGTCTTTGATGAACCAACTGGTCTTTTAAAAAACCAGTTGTGACTGTTTTTAACTGGTCTTTTGTGGTTTTTTGCGGTTTTGGTCCGGTCTTTTTGATCTTTAATTAATTAAAAAACTGGTTTCGGTCCGGTTGCATCCAAATAAGGCAAAATAACCGGACCTAACCGGACTTTTAAACACTACAGGGGGTTCAGGGGAGCTGCCAGGTGCTGGGGAATGAGTACAAGATGGAGAACGAGCGCAAGTACAAGACGGCGAACGGGCATGGGACAGCAAATGGGCACGGGACGGCGAACGGACATGAGACAGTGAACGGGCACGAGACAGCGAACGGGTGCGAGACAGCGAACAAGCACGAGAACGAGACGGACGAGGGGAAGGACTGCGGTTGATCACGTCCCCATTTACCAGTTGGATGTTAGCACCTTCCTTCACCCGTTTGGCTGCCTTCTGTGTCACCCAGAGATCTTTGAGGAGGCGGAGGGGTTTATGCTCATGGTCCATGATAAGGGGTATTTCGCCAGCCACCTCCTTATCGCCTAGGCGGTCAATTATATCTGTTGGGTTGTGTGAGCGCCACCATAGTTATGAGACAAAAAAATAAATACTTGCCCTGAGGCCACTTGATGACCACCACTTCCTTGCAAAGTGAATCCGTGAACTCATCTGCATCGAATCTGTCATCTTCATCTTCGGCAGCTGGCTTTCCTGCCACCGCTTTGCCTTTACCTTTCGCTCGGCGGCATGATTTCTTCTTGTGACAAAAGGCCTCGTGCATCTCCTCAACATAGATCACCCCGAGCTTCTTGTGCAAAAACATGCCCGTCAAGTCATTCAGCTGCGAGAGGTCGAGTTTATGAAAGTCGAACCGGGCCTCGGGAAGGGGGACGTTATGGGACCAGTTGAGGATGGTAAAATGCAGCTCAGCCGCCAATGCAGTGAGCTTCTTCCAGGTCACAAAATTGTACTTGTACCCCACGTCAGCTTCGTGGTGTTAGCATCTGTCAAGTGTTTAACAAGGGAGACAGTGACCTACCATCAAGAAGTTTTTGCAAAAGCATAATGCCTGCTGCACGGCGAGCACAATCCTGGACACCCTCCTTGCCGATACACATCAGCCCAGCACCCCCATTCCCATTCCCAGCTGCACCGGGCCCAGGCTGTGGAAGCAGAGGGAAGACGCTAGAGGATTCTGCAAAGCTTGAATACCTGAAATTGATGGAAATTAGTCGCGGTCAGTTGGAGGCGTCGCCAAGGTGTGACTTACTTCAGGACAGTGGCAAACCAGTCTATGAGGCCCCTCACACTGACTGAATGAGAGTTGATGATTTCCGTCATTTGTTTGTTCCGCAGAACATTCCCGATGCCTGGCGAGCTGCCTCATGTGTTCTGGTGTCAATAACGAAGCCCATAATGTGGAGATTCTTTGTATGACTGTAGGCAGTGGCCTGAAAGACAGTCAATTGTTGCGTAGCAATAACAAATAAAACGCATACACTTTTCGCAAAAGCATCTCGCGCAGACATCACCCGCCCAGCGGCTGTCTTTGGCCTGGAGTCAGCGCCGGAGCAAGTCTTTGCCCAGTACTCATCCACAGCATCCCAGTGGTCACCTTCATTACCCCTTTTCACCAGGGCATGGTAATGGGCGCATTGCTGATCCTTGTGCACAGACAGGTCCCCTGCCCACAATGTCAAAATGGAGAGCGTTAAGGATGGGCGAGATTCATTTACCACCCTTTGGCAATGGGTAGGTTGCAAAGTACCACGATTGGTGCTTATTCCAATGAGACTCTCTTCGGGTGGGCGCCATGACAAGAGTGGCATTGGAGATGATTGTGTGGACTGACTTCCCATACTTCTGCACCAGCTCTCTGGCCATTTCTTCCACTTTGACACCAAGCTCCTCGCACTCCTTGCGTGCCTCATCCGACAGAGTTCCCTTGTAGATGGTGTGCCCATATGTGGTGTCAACGCCGTCTTCCTCATCCTCATTGCCCGGTCCAATTGCTATAGATGGTGCCTTTGTTGGCCAACATTTAGCCCTACATCTATAACGTAGTTATGATCAAACCCACTTGCTCGCTCATCTCACCACTGCCTGCAGCTAATTCACCCTTTGAGGTGGTATTGGATGGCTGAGGGAGGTCTCAGTCAGAAGCCTGGATAGATCTCGGCGGTAACAAACCTTGTCGGCCCTGCTACCAGATATCACGTTTCGTTTCTGAGCGCCCTTGCTGGATGCCTGAAAGACAGTTAGTGAACAGCACATGCTAACAGACTGGAGCTGCGATGACCAAGTGCTATACAAAGGACGAAGTAGGAATAGGAAGGTGATGACCAAGTAGCTATGCAGGTGAAGCAAAGGGTGGAAATGGACTTCATATGAACGCCTTCGCAGCTTGCAAGTCGCTTACACAGTTGCGGGGAACATACCTTGTGACCACCAGACCCCGTGCCCTTAGAGGTATCTTTCTTGCTCGGAGCACCCTTGCTAGATGCCTGAGAGACCAGTCAGATCACATTACACGGCAGAGGCAGATGATGTACTATTGCCTTGAGCTCATGCTGGTGCTCATCTTCTTCGCGACGCAACGCAGCATCTTGCCTCTCACAGGTGGCTTTGATCTTTGCTTCTTTCTTTCGCACGTCAGACGAGTAATTGCTGTGGCTGTCAGATTCTTTGTGGCCTTGTCCAGGTTCTCCATTGACCTCTGAGGCAACTTCATCCTGTCCCTCATGGACTGCCTCATCCTGTAAAGGGGCGCCATGACCTTGCGTGTTGTTGTCTTCTTCTTGCTGAGAGGGGGCATAGCCATCAGTGTCAGTGAGGGCATAGAATTCTTTGTCTTCCTTGTCGGCTGGTTGATCAGATGTATGAGCTATAATGGTAATGTTGCTAGTTGACGAAAATTTACCTTCGGGTACTAACAAATCCCCGACCTCCGGATATGCATCTTCTTCAAATTGTTCTAATCTGTCGAGCTGGCCTGCAACTAAAATATAGGGTGTTAGGCGACCTCGCCATGATGGTAGTGAAATAACATACCTGCAAGCTCATCTTCATCCTCATTGTCGTTGGCAGGGGGGGATGATGGCGGCAATGGAGAGGAGGGGGCCAAGGACCTAGATTTTTCACTAAGGGAGCACACCTCGGAAACTGTCATGGATAAATCATTAAGTGGAAGCCAGAGGACATTCACTACTTACAGCAGCGCTTCTTGCAGATATTGAAAAGATTTTCGAATTCCTCGTCTTCCGTCAATGGTACCGCGGGAGGCGTGGAAGGCCGCTTGAGACATGGCTTAGGCCTCGGTTTGACGATGACAACCTCAGGCTGTGATTAAGATATCATGATCAGAGGCGGTGTTGGGTAACCATCTAGGTACTCTTACCACTGAGCGAGTAACCCCGAACGTTTTGCCTGAGCAAGTCTTCAACACGGGGCTTTGGTGATCAGTTGGGGGGGCGGCACTTGCGGCCTTCTTCTGTGGGGGCATGGTATCATGAAAGAAAAAGAACAGCGGCGAGGGGTATGGATATATCAGGGCTGCAGGGCAGTCAAGAAGGCGCAGAGCCTGGTAGAAGTGGGCATGGAGCCTGGTAAAAGTGGGCATGGAGCCTGGTAAAAGTGTGTGCAGAGCCTGGTAAAAGTGTGTGCAGAGCCTGGTAAAAGTGGGCATGTAGCCTGATGATAGCGTCAAAGAAAATAAAAGGAAGCGGATGGTATCTTTTAAATGCAATCAGAACGGATAGAACAGCAGTGGGGAGGGGGGGGGCACAGAAATAATGAGAACTGAGACATGACACGGGGTGTACAACAGGATCGAAAAAAATGCAGGAGATGCGAAATCTCCCACTGGATCACTTGAGACGCGTAGTCTTTCGAGTTTTTTTTTCCGGCGGACTCGAAGACTCGCCCAGAACAATTGTAAACTAGGGAAAGACCCAGAGAGAGCGTGTTTTGACTGGATATTCTAATGGGGAGGGTGCTGTCGATTATGAGCGAGGAGTGGGCCTACTTGGGTCGCGACGTGGTTTATAAAAGGCTTGAATATTCGCGGGCTTCTGGGTTAGAAATGGTGCCTAACTGAGTGATACAAGGTGATACTAGTATATTAGATAAAAGCTACCCACCTGACGAAGTGACAGGTGATCGCAGATGATCGCCTGTCATCGCTGAGATCGAGATCCAAGTTGAGACAAACAACTTAATAGAATTACCCAAAGTACCCAAAATGGTGGAGTCAGCTTGATCAAGCGCAGAACATAGAGTGACAACAACAATGGTACCTAGCTGTGATATCATCACCAGTAGGCCACATTCCTGGCACGCTATTAGCTTAGATAGCTGGTATACCTACTAAACATCTGCCAGCATGTCTGCAGATGCTCAATGTTGAGGATAGCAAATACCTTTGCCAACTTATTATGAAGTAACAGACCCTGAGATTCTTGAGAGACAATGAGTGAAGGGAAAGAGAGGCTATATGACTGAGGAATTCGATCAGATAGTTAGCACAGATGTCGGTCAAGAACATACCGGGTTCTAGTGATGGAGTGATTGAACCTCCAGGACTCGAAGTCCTTTGAGGGGCTACAGCGACTTGAAGTCTGACTGTAAGAGGTTTGAACGGTGTGTAGCCTGTTCGTTGAGTTGCTTGAGTTTAGACATGGCAATCCCGAGGTCGTGGTGTTGGGCGGGCGACTGTGAGACTAGGTAGAAAGCATTAACAAAGGTGGGATGTTGAGCGGATGGCAATGGCAATGATGATGAGACATGGGGTCGTGGTGTTAGGCAGGTGAATTTATGAACAGCTTCGAGTCCCTGTAGCCACCTCAAAGGACTTCGAGTCCTGGAGGCTCCCTTGCCACAATTTGCCTGCCTAACACCACGACCCCACGTCTCATCATTGTTGCCATCGCCATCCACTCAACATCCCGCATTTGTCGTTCACTCAAATTAAAGGTATGCATCCGCTAACTATCTCAAGCTTCACCATCCCACCTTTTGTTAATGCTTTCTACCTAGTCTCGCAGCCGCCCGCCCAACACCATGAACTCAGGATTGCCATTGCCATCCGCTCAACATCGAAGCTCATCTGGTGTTTGTTATTCACTCGAATCAAAGGTGCACATCCAGTAACTATTCTAAGCTTCACCATCCCACCTTTTGCTAATGCCTTTTACCTAGTCTCGCAGTTGCAGTGTACCTACACCTACATCAGGTATGTATATATTTACTTGGAGATATTGATTCGCGCGTCTCACATGTTGCTGTAGCTCAGTAAGTAATTTATTTCAGCCTTCCCTTCTGATCGAGGAGATTCAGGACAGTAGATGCAGGTACTAGGGAGACTCGGGACTATAGATGCAGGCAGTATTTCTATTAATCACTCCACCTCTAAGAACAGGCTATGCGCTGTTCGCTTAAAATACAGAAAGACTTTGAGTCCCTGTACGTTCCTCAAGGACTTCACATCCTGGAGTCTTTTACATCACCTATCCTCCTTGATCACACCATCAGAGACTCACCTTCCCCGTTGGCATCATCCAGTCTAACGTTCAAAGTAAGTTATCTGGTCCTAAGTCTTGTTCATTGCCTATCGACCTTGATCACACGTTTAGAGACTGACCTTCCTCATCTGCATCATCTAGTCTAACTTCAAAGTAAGCTATCCTTATCCAAAAATACTTTACCACATTAACTCCAAACCCTTCAGCTTAATTGGCTGCTCATTTGCACCCATTTTCTTATCTCACACCCATCTCTCCATGTCCTCATCTGCGCAATCAACTGGTCCTTCATACTATGTTTGTAGCGGTGGTAAGTAAATGTTTGCTGTATATTTCCTGTTCCTTCATCGTGTCTTCAAACTTAGGTGCGTTCTTTGCACATGATGCACACCTGCTATACCACCAACCCCCCACAGTCTTCACGACGCCTAACGCGTACAACATACCTCAGCTCTTCCACTGGGAAGACAAAGATATTCAGGCTCGTGCCGACGGTCACTTTGGTTACGTCAACCTCCATCAATGGCCACAGATGTACGAGAAGAGTTACCCTTGGTCAGTTGCCATCCCTCGCAAACATGCCTGGACAGCCAGACAGCCGATGTCCTGGACGTGGTACACCCCGGCCCATGAAGATTTCGTGCCCCTCCCAAACTCCAATCTCACTGTTGGATTCCTGGTGATGCCCAAGCTCGAAGGGCTCAAGACCATGCGTGACTTCGTCCTCGCGTGCTTCAGGCAGTACCAGCTATCTATCACTTGCACGACGCCAATCTAGCTACTGGCACAGTGAGGAGCATGCAGGTCACCTACAACTGTCTACGTCAGTTCCCACTGGCCTGGCGCGACACTGTGGCTATGGTGGCCAAATACCAATGAAACATTTTAGAAGCATGTGCCGTCATGGACTATCACGAAAATATCGAACCCCGCATGCACATCCCGACCCACCCCTACCCTGATGCTAACCTGGGTTGGATGGGGGCATTCACACAGCACGAACAAATTGCAGACTGCCTATTTGCAGCAGGTGTGCCTGTCTGGCTCATTCGTCCCGACAGTGTGGTCCTTCCAGACAGGATCACGGTCTGAGCAATCATGGACCACATGGTACAACTGACTGACATTGTCACTGCCCAGTTTCAGGACCCCCGGCAGGCCTTTGTGACTCCCTTCCCTGTCCGTTACCGTGGTCCCGGTGGCCTCAATTGCCACATCCAAGTTCGACTGTACCAGTTCACTGCAGATATGCAGGCAGTCGAGGAGGAGCAGCGCCAGAGTGAGGCGGGTCCCAGTTGGCAGGGGCACAATCCCAGTGAGTTATTACCAGGTATCTTGACACCGGCCTAATTTTCATTGACAGATTGCTTGACTTCGGCCTGAATAACGACAGGTGGACGAGCACCCCAGGCTCAGACTCCCAGCCAAGGCTCACAGTCCCGTGACAAGTGGGGCGATCTTGATCACCCAAAAGTGCCCTCTCACATCAAGACGTGGACCCTTGCCCTGCAGAAGGCCAACTGGAATTGAGAGCCGAGTCAGATCCCCCTCATGCCCAGCGGGTACAGGTTCCCAGAACCTGCAGTGTTCACTAACGTGTCCTCAGCTGACAGTTTGAAGTGCCATCTCGCCAACTGGCTGGCTCTATGGCCCTTCTGGGTCGGTCACATCGCTCAAAACCCTGACCACAACATTGGTCCAAAGATATGGCGAGCGTTTTTGAACAGCTCCCCCAATGACACGACTCCCCCGGAGGCTGACAGTCGTGTGGCTAAGCTGAAAAAGGCAGCCCGAGACATGTTCAGGGACACCCTTGGGAACAATATGTCAGGCACCACATGGGCTGGCAATGACGGCATAGATATCTCATTCCGAGGAATGATGTTGCAGGTTAGTCACTTAGCTGACCCACCACCCGTCTTCATGCAAGCCATTCTCTGGGAGCTCCACCAGCTCCACTTTCAGTATGACCTCATTGCTCTTGACCGTTTTTTACTGCCAGCCATATAGGGCAACCCCCAACTCCGCGCAGAGCGCCAAGCGCTATTTACGACGATCTTCCCCTCTGAGGTTGTCAGCGGCACGTGGGACGGCGAGTTGACAGGTCAGCCACCGGAGCTCTTCCTCAGCACCATCAATGATGTCGAGGCCGTCGCCCATACGGAGGCATACCGCAACCTCGTGTCTACATGGCCCCACGTGAAGAACACACTCCTTACTCCCCTCATGCCCGTGACACCCGTGTCAAAGTTACATGAGGTGGCCCAGGCCTTACAGGTCTTCTATGTTGAGTCATTCTTCCTTGTGACGGGTTGTCCATGGGTTGTCCCCCAAAAGGTGCCTGCGATTTGATGCGGACGTCGAGAACTTTTTTTGTGTCATTCAATGTAGTAACCCACCCCTCCCCCCATCAGAATAAATTTTCCTTCATGTGATACACTTATGCTTCCCCTCCCGTTTCGTTTTCGCCATCTTCTAGGCCAGATTGATATTGCTGGGTATTTCTTACCTCCCTTCCTCGTAATCATGATGATGTGTTGATTTCTTTTGGCTCATGGACCGGGAGATAGATCCGACGGTTGGCCTTTGCTAATTGTTACACAGGTTCGTTCATGCCCTGGCGCGCCATTCTTGCAAAGTATTCTCGCTCCTTGTCACTCTGACGTACAAGATACTAACCCACGAGACTACGAGTCCATGAATTGTTTAGCACCGGAAGACTTTGAGTCTCCAGCTGCTGAATTTCTCACTGGAGGACTTCACGTCCCAAGTGTTCCATCATTTTACAGGACCCGATATCTTTTCCATTGGACCTTCACCATCGATCTTCATTACTTCATCTTTCATCTGCATTTTGCTACTTTGTCCTTGTGATCCTCCATTGGCTACCCGTCATCCATGTCGTGTGGTCATACCTTGGGTAGGCAACTTAACTACCTAAGACGCTGTCCCGAACCCTGCTAACATCTCTCACTTGCTTCACCTGCATAGGTACTTGGTCATTACTGCATTCTGGTCCTCTTGCGCCCTTACACCATGGCCGTTCATTGACTACGCATCCGAAAATCCTCGTCTCCTTCAAAACCTGACACTGATGTATTACCACCTCCCTTCAAAGCTGGTGCTGCGTCAATGTCGGCACTCGGCTCACCCTCTACCGCCACATCTAGGCAGTCATTCCTGGTGCTTCCACAGATGGTCCCTGCCTACAAGACATACTGGTGCCCTTACAACTCAAGATCCATGCACCTACCCAGCCCGCCTCCTGTAGTGGTGCTTCCAGCACGCCAGCGATTAGCGGAGGTTTCTACTACAGCACAAGCATTGGCATGCAGACAACACGATGTTGCGATGGAACACCAGCATGTCCCTGACTCTGATCCATCCACCGACCCCTTGTTCAGCGACTCGATCTATTTTCCCAATGACCCACAAGCCGGTTCATTGCAACCCCAAACTAGCAACTGCCAAAAAAAAATCAACCAATGGAGGTGATGGTCTTCTGAGATAATACCGACACTTCTACCCCTCTTCTGGGCATACTTGCAGGAGTCGCAGTCTTTATGGGCCGCTGCCAACATGGGGAGCGCGACAGGCCCATACATACGCACCAGTGCGTGTGAGACCCGCCGGTTGGTGGTAGCGTGCATTCTTTTTGATCGTAAGGATCAGTTGTTCTTCCGACATGTGGGCTGAGACTTTTGCAGGGATGGAGTTTATCGAATTGCAGTGTTGCCTGTGCAGGCCAGCTCCCGTTCAGCTGATGTCAATGGGCCTGTTTGCATGTGCTCCCGTCGTCCCTTCTCTGGCTGTGGACCTCCGTGTACTAGAGCTCATTAAAACCCTCTTCATATGGATCACTCCAAATACCACTGTGTGGAGTGAGGCTTTAGAAGAGTTCTTAAACAGGCGGGGGTACTACCTCAAGACCAAGGTGATTCATACTTTGTTTTGCTGCTGATTCACGATCTCACAAGTCAATGTCGAGCAGGATAGCTTACGATGCCGTTTCAGCAATGCATATCACTGGTACTGTGTACTAGTCATTCAGAACACCGAGGACATTGCCCAACTCATCCGATCAACCTGTGACACTGGCATCCAACCTCCCGATCGGACCCTTCAGCAGCCCAGCGATTATCTACATGAGCGGTGTCCAGCCTGCTTTGGCAGGAGCAATTGGAGGAAAGAGCAAATTCCTGGTCAAAAGTATGTCCCCATATTGTTCCTTTTTTTTGACATTGATTGTGCTTCCAAGAGTGGATTGTGTAGTGTGCATTGACGCATGCTTTACGCAGAAAAGCTCAAAAAATCCCCGCAGTGCAGAGGGGCCTGATCCCCCCAACCCCACCCCTTCATACTTTGTACTGCCCTATGATGTAATATCCATGAAAGGTCATGTAGAACGTTGTCAACAATGAGGAAGGGAGCAAGGCCAAAGGATAGCTCGAACAACGGCAGACAAAGATGTAGTCAAGGTCGGGATGAAGGTTCCCATCTCTGTGCTTGAGGAATGCGGGGGATCGTTCATAGCCACTGACAAGAAAAGGGAAAAGGCGAGCACCCAATTCTTTTCTAACACTAGGCTAATGGTGTTGCTTTGTCGGCATGACTGTGTGCTGTGGCTTGCCAACATGACCTCAGCTGGCAAAAAACAGCATTACGCACTGGCGCTCATTGAGAAGCTCCATCAGACAAAACCGTCTCCGAGTATGTGATCTTTCATAGCGGCTATGTTTTCTAATAAGTCACATAGGGCAATCGAGTAAAAAAGGTGAGCAAGAGATCACCAAGATACTGGAGATGGAAGATCTGCTCACCGCCCGTGCTGAAGCCATCACCACCCTCGAACTCCAACTAATGACCAACAGGATTGTCAACCTCGCGACGTTCAACATGGAGATCATGGAGACACGCACCCGTCATGACAAAGTCAAGGAGACGCTGTGCAGGCATCGCGCGGCACTTGGAGTCAACGCTCAAGCTGACCTTAATAAACTCAAGTCTAACAAGTACCTACGACTGAGGATGAACGCCCTTGCCTTAAAGACTCGCTTGTGGGAATGTTTGCGGCAACGTAAATTCGAACTCGAGAGGATCAAGAGGTCTTACCGCCAGACCATCAATGGTATGATTTATTTTACTTCATACATATGTGTCATATCCCGTACTCCCAAGTCCAACCCCGGACCAACTCCGACCCCAATACCGCTCTCCGCCCCTCGCGCCCCAATTCCGGGCGACTCCGTCCAACTCCGGACTTTGTTCCTAATCGGTTCCAATCCATTTGTACTCTCCATTACGTTCTGACTAATCTTCATTCTTGTACCTAC
>KN839893.1:14011-60787 GCA_000827185.1 Hydnomerulius pinastri MD-312 | reverse complement strand
ATCACAGCACTGCTGACCCAACAAACCACACCTAATGTTCATAATAGTCACCCATTTGAGGATTGAAATCTTACTAATGTGGCATTTTGTATGAAACTATGCAAGATGTTGTCTTAACTTGAATATGAAAATTTACTACCCTCCCCTCTGATGAACCTGTCCCAAAGACATCACAAGCCACCACCACTGACAAGGTCAAGAATGTAATTATTGAATGTACTTGTCAAACCTAAGGTGATTTTTTAACAGTAGTGTTGGGATAGAGAAGGGCAAACCCAAAGAGTTGCCTGTACACATGTGAATTGTCCTATAAGCAATGAGCATGTTGCTGTGCACCTCAACAGGTCCTTTAGATGGCATCATTTCTGGTTCATCACATTGACTAATAAACCAGCACACCTATGGTCACAGACCCCCCATGATCTAAGTGTGACAAACTCTGCTTGAATTCCAGGAGAAGCTTAAATGTCAGTCAGTATTCTATCATGGGATTGAATTGGGCACAGTGGTACTATTGTAAGCAACAGCATCTAGAGTTCAAGACTTAAGTAGGACCCCTGATACCCATTTGTATTGAGGGCTAGCCCAGTTCTACACAGTTGCCCAGGTTAAGTGCATAACATTTGGGCTAGACCAGTGTATGATGTGGGTCAGCCCATAGCACTCTCTTGGTGGGAGTTGGGCTGACCCAAATAATCAGCAAAATATGCCGGGTTACCCAATGTACTACTACCTGCTAGGTCTATTTGAACCCCTTAATCATTACACCTAACAGGTACTAAAAAGTAGGTGACTGAAGTGCCCACCTTAGAACCTCTCTTAGAACACTCTAAGTCCTCTATATCACAAAGGCCAATTGACCCAAGACAGCATAGCCTTATTGAAGGGCTTGGGATTGGAGCAACTTCTTCAACTTTTCCTTTGAGTTTACAATTGTATTCTATACAAGCATAACAGTTGTCCTTGGTGAAGGTGGTGGAGGTGGAGAGAAATGTGGAGTTCAAAAAACATGAGACTTGTGAAAGAATTGAGTCAACCAAGGGAGAGAAGGTTGTTGTATTTTACAGTCTCCTAGCTACTCTGTTGACATTATTTTCAAGATCACATGGTGAAGAAAACATTGTTTGGGCTTCAGCTGGGCTTGCTGTTTTTGTGATCTCCTATCCCCTCCAATTTCACTCCATTTTGCTCCTTTTTTCTCACATAACTCCTGTCCACTCCCTGTAAACCCTCGCACTTCACACAAGTTTTCACTGGGCTTTAAGGGTGTCCATCAAAGACTCTCCTTCTTCCCTTCTTGATCCATTTATAGTTACTACCCTATCTTGTGCCTCACACACCCCCTCCTCATGTTCCCTTATCATCATCTACATGTGTTAGAAGCATGGACACTTTCCCCTTAACCCTAGTACATGCATAGACCTCATGTTACTTGTAAAATGTATTTAGTCTTGCAGCTCAAGTCTAGGGAACCCTAACTTGAGTTATGCAATCATACCTTCTACTTGACTCTCCTCAGAACTCTCAGAACCTTAGAGAACCTCCAGGCAATACCCCTAGAGAACTAAGGCAAGCAACTAGTAGCCTCAAGAGCTCGTTGCCCAGCAACTCACAGTCACAAGAACTCATTGCAGAACAGACCACCCTCCTAAACTCAGACCTCTTGCATAACACAGAGTGATGAGATGTATGAGGGTTATGCACCACTGTAACTTAGTCAGATATAGTACATAGTGAACTTCCTTTATAGTTAGTCCAGGAACTGTGCATCAAATGACAGTACTTTTATGACCTTGTTTGGTTGATATATTTATGGTTTGAACTTATAATACCTGTTCATTTGCTCTGCAGCCTGACAGGACAATAAAATTCTGAGATTGGCCTGGTAAGGTCATTCTAGCCTTATGCTGCCTTGCCAGACTTATAGTGATTTCCAATTCCTTATCTAGTATGGTAAGGACTGACATTCCTTGCCACATGCCACAAGTATAAACAGGAGTCCAGGAAATTTGCTGATGAGGCTGTTGAGGTGGACGCAATGACATTGTAGATTTAGTTTGTTGTCATGGCAGAGACTAAGGGATTATGTGCACACTGTAACAGCAACCAGGTTCTCCAAGTTGCTCATTGGTGAATCAAAACATTGAAGTCCTTTTCAAGGTGGATTATGGGCAAATATAGACTGCTCAGAGCTGGCAGTGAGAATGCAGTAAAATTTCCTTATTTTCACTGCTTCTTTCTGGTAACTATTTTACTTCAAAGTCTGGTGCATTCTAACTGATGGGTTCACAGTGCACCACTAGTTGAGAACTATATACAAGCATGCTTATACTCCACCAAGTTCTATAGCAAAGGCAACTGCCAACTTCGAAAATTCCAGCATGTGCTCGAATGAAAACTCTGATGAGACATCAATGCGGCTTCCATATGACATTAGCAACTATGTGATCCTTCAGAAGAAGTCACTTACTCATTGCTGGTATGGATATTGGCATGGTTGGAGTTCTCGAAGGATGCCTCTATGTCACTTATTAGCAAATCAGAAGTATGGAAGCAACCAGGCCTCACCAATAGTAAAGATACTTGGGTATCCAGCCTTACTCCAAGGTGCACTGAGGGAAGGTTAGAAAGGACCGATCTGAGGGGAAGTTCACTTACTGGTCGGAGCATGCATACCCACACTTCGTTTCAACATAAGGGACATCAAGGTATGCGTCGATCAACTGCTTGTTGTAATCCGTGAGGCTATCAAGGGATCAGCTTTCCATGGGCACCACAAACTTGCAAACACTGACGTGTTATCCACGTAGTCAACGATGACACCGATCTCCTCGCGAGTGCCCTGCTTTACCCAGGCCGTCATGTCGTACTATATTTCGTCAATAGAAGGTTTTGTGCCCGTAGAAATTACCTACCTGGCTCATCGCATAGACCTCAAGACCTTGAGCTTCATATGATTGAGCAATAGCTTGTGACCCAAGGAGTCCGCCCTCCTGTACCAAAGTGAGTGTCAAGTCAATGCCTCAACAATTTAACGGTGAACCTCTGCTGAATACCAGTGGAATTCCACTGGCCGTTGAGGTCTGAAGTCGGAAGCAAGGAGAGCCCGGTAAGACTCGAGGATAGTGACAGTACCAGAGCCATCATCGTCAGCACCTATCAACCTATATTAGCAATGTCCGCGTCTGTGAGGAGGCTCGACGTACCTGGCGCTGCCAAGAAGGGCCAAAGGTTGGCACTACAGTAGAGCAGAATCTCAGATATGATCTCTGCACACAGGCGGCTGCCTACCTGTCCTGGTGAGCGCCGAGGATGACGACCCTCTCATCTGTCGAGGAAGAACCATTGATTCTAGCGATCTGAGAGATGTTAACGAAAGCGGCAATTCGACAGGGATTTCCTCTTACGATGGAATTCTGGCCCCAAGAGTGCTGGAATTCTTCGATCGTGATAAGCGATTGCAGCTCGGGTGAAGCGGACTCCTTCGTAACCTGCAATGACTCAGACACGCGCTCGTACAAAGCATACGGACCATCTCACCTGCTGGATCTTGGACAAGAGCCACTGCTGGCTCTGTCTTCCGGTCTACTCGGAGGACGCTATGTTAATGCATGTCAGGCTTCTGGTCGGCGATAATAACAAACCTCGCTGCGATAGTCTACCAGACAAAATATAATGAGTGGCTGTGCGAGGGAAAGAAAACATAAACCACGTACATCTCGTCCTATAACTCGAGAACTTCTCCAGGTTCGTCCTCGGGCCCGCTGTTGACAACGTCTCGATGACCTTTGTAACTTGCTTGTGGGCGCTCGGCGGTGGGTAAACAGCTATAATATGTATGGTTAATCCCCGCGTCCGCCAACAAGGACAGACACGCACGAGCACTCTGCGCCCTCATGTGGGCGAATGAGCCGAGGGAAGGCGTGTCCGTGCTAAAGGTCATTCGTCATTTGTGCACACATGAATGGGCGAGATGATGCACTGACATGTCGAAGAACTTGAGTCCGTTCGCCTTTGCCTCTATCTGTCAACTCCGGTTTCAGTCCAATCCAACATTAGAAGCCAGGGTAGACACACCTTCTCGAGCTCCGTCATCCACACCGGTTCCTTACCCTCCATCTGCACCAAACGTTTCTCGTTCAAATCAAGACTGAATCCCTCCCTTGCGCTTGGGCTCGCATCAAAGGTCTGGCCGTTAAGCACGACCTGTTGGGCGTTGCCAGAGTCATAGAATGCCTGGATAGTAGCTGCAAACGAGCCACTAGCCAGCGGGAGGAGAAGCAGAGTCGGTTTCATGGCAGATTTAGGTGTGGTTGAGAGTACAGCTAGCAGGTGAGAGAGCTCCTTATAAGCGCGGAAGTTCAAGTTGACTCTTTGACTAACCGACGTGACGTAATCCGAATCACGAGTTTGCCTCCCACCCACCGACCCCCCCCCACGGACCACGGTCGCACCCCCGTCCACTTTAGTACTGACATACGAGTCGTACTGAGTCCCGCTCGCTCAGTCCACTCGATATAGCCAAGATACGATGCATTCCAAGAAAGTCTACTAATCGTGCATGGAGCTCTGGTACAGGAAGTATACAATCAGACACTCTGCCAATGAATCCGAGCACACAATAGGGACAAGTCGTACATAAGCCTGCGCCGGTGGTGGTAGTGATACAGCTTTTCATTACGATCGCCTTCGAGCAATATTATGCCCATCTTCCAAGTAAAGCCATAATACCCCAACCGAATAGCATGCAGCACACTGCGTATGCGACCTTCCCGTTCGGTGCGTTAATCATGTCTTTGTTGAACAGGAACTCGTGGGCAAGCAGCTGGGGTACCCAGATCAGCACAGTGCGCGCACGATTTACAACGTTTACGCACCTCCACCATACCGGTGTAGAGCAGGATACCCGCACTCAGTGAGTCAAGCACACCGCTTACAATCGACGCCGTAGTGCTGTTTGGATTATAGGTGTTCCGAATGCCGAGGCCCACCGCAATACCAAGCGGAGTTGTGATGCCGTAGAGCATGCCCGCAATTATGGGAACATAGTTGTAACGAGCAGGGAGGTTCATGAATGCCAAGCGCGAGCCAAGACCCAAACCCTCGAACATTTCTGGAGCATCTCGTCAGTCAAAATGTCGCGGACCGTTAAAATACAACTCACGATGGAAGACAATCACCACGAAGAGGACCTTGAAGTCAGGATCGACGGCGAGGGTAAGGCCGATAAGCAGACTATCATGATCGTTAGTCCCTGGTGACAGCTGGAACGAAAAGTTGTACCTGTGCAAGAGGACACCAAATTCCAAAATGAACACGCCGATGATCTGCGCCAACGCAGAGTCATCTGCGATTCCATGCTTGTGGAGCGCCTCGATGTCGTCGGTCTTCTCGGTCTTCTCGGACCCAGAATCACCATCGACAGCAACCGGTGAAACTCCTTCAGGTCCATGAGCGGCATGAGAGCCAAGCCCATGCCCGTGAGCGTCTGACCAATGACTTAGGAACATTTTATTCACGTGTAGCAGAGAAACCATACCGTGGTTAATGCCTAATGCTGCAAGTTTTGCTGTTCCCCATCGGAAAGCAATGAGCTCGACGATGAAAATGGAGAACAGACTGAGCATAGCGAGGGCGAGAGCATAGGGCTGATGAAAGGTTTGTGTCTGAGATGGAAAAATATTGAGGGGGGAATGAATCACGCACATATTCCTGCCATGCAGGTGACAGACACGGCGATCCGAGTTCATCAAGCGCAGGACTGAGTAGGTGAATGAAAGAGGTCGCTATCTGTTTTACTATAAGATAAACCATCACCGCACACCCAGGACACTCACGATGACTCCCGAGCCAAAATATTTGGCAAAACTATCGGAGGAATGAGTAGGAGGTCGATGATGTCGATAGGACGACTTACTCGAAGACGCCTTTGGGAACGCGAAGCCAACTTGTCCTCCTTGAGAGCACAGGGAAGAGGGCTCCGAAGGATGAGCCTACGAGGATGATAAACACGGAAGCGATACGGAGCGAGGTGTATGTATTTGCCCCTCCGCCATTTCCGCAATTCAAAGTAGAGTCGGACATGGACAACCGAAAGATGAATCGGCGCTATAAAAATTAGTAGCTGTCGACGTTGAGCACGACGATGATCTCCCGGGAAATGGAACGGGGAAGGATGAGGGCAGGGAAGCGGATGTGGAAATTACTTATATGTAGGTGAGCATGCGTATCGAACCTCATACATTTCATGGGTGACCGCGAGGGTCCCCATTGATCAATACCCCCCTAATTCAGTTATTTACTAGTATTTGTACTAGTACCCTCCCAGTCGGCGGCACGCCTTCCTCTGAATCCTCAGGGCATCCATCCTGTGCCCTGTAATATAAATATTGCTCTCCCACCGCTCCCAAACTAACCCTGCCAGTCTATATCTATGAAGGGCCCGATTGGATGCCGGTATGGTTCTTCCAGCGAGATATACCATTCAGTGGTCTGAATTAATCCCAGATCAGATGAACTTGATGCTCCATGGGCTTGTGCAATGGGTCCGCCAACGCGCCCCACCAACTTCAGCCAACTCACCACATCGATTGGAAATAGCATAGCTTTACTCCAAGTTCCAAATGCGCCCCCGCAACTCACCCTCTCAGGCTGATTCACCACGGAACTTCGACGTCTACTGATACTGATGGATACACTATCTATTACCCGATTATCTTCAATAAATCCTCGCGGTCCGAATGTAAATAATATCCTCGATGCTTCTTCGAGCACACGGCTGCCGGCGGAAGGCCTGCCAGGCCCCATGGCCAAAGATCACAGATCATCAAGTGCACCCCCCCTGACCTCGTAGGACATACTGACACTGCTCTTTGATGCGCCAACCCTCATATGGCAACCAGCGACACCTGACATGGCAAGTATCATTGCAACTACAAGACGCTCTGAGTCCAGCTCCTCAGGGACGTGCCAAAGGACTGAGCGCTCCGCGCATGCGCGAGCACCACGCATCAATGATCACTGGGACGGTACTCACCTCACCGAATTGGCAAGGCACCTTCGTACTCTTATACCACACGACCCATTCTGCCCCTTCTACCAACTCGTTAGTCGCCGTGATCTTTCACACCTGAGTCGCGGGTGGCCATAGGTCGTGGAACACTCTTTGAAATATACAAGGGGCAGGGCGCAGCGGAATGCCGCCAGCAGACACCTGTGTGCACTTGACCCAATCCGAGACTCTCATCGACTAGGGGTACATTCCAGTGATGATGCCAACCGAAAAGGAGAATAGAATGAACCTACTTAGCTGTCGAATAGCCAGAAAACAATTGGAAATAAGAGCCACCCCAGACCCGCAGGTGGACTTCCGACGTTCATCAAATTCGATTACGTGCCTTTTATTTCCGTGCACTAACAAAGCTCTTCGATGCCCCTCCTTTGTGTCTTCTGACCAGTACCGCTCCCACCAGTCGGCTGCACATCAGGGTCGCCGCGAACGCTCTGAAGGCCACTCTATTTCCTTCTCCACGGTCTTCGAGTAAAGACAGACTTCGTCCGCAATAGCACGCAGTAGAAACAGCGGGGTTGACAATAGATGAGCAGCATAGAATGTCAACTTCATTGTGACATTGTTCTGTCGAGGAGGCACCCTGGAAGAGTCCATGGCTGGTAGTTTGAACAGCGAGGTACAATCCGAGAGCGCTAAGATTGCAGCGGCACTGGGATGGTCCGCTGTCAAAATTTGTCCACCGCTCGCCGAAGGTTCAGCGATGGTTGCTATCCGGGGTCGCACCAATTTTGCTATGTCCTCTAACAGGACGAGGAACGTCCTTGTATCAACACATCCCTGTGGCGCGATAGCAAAAACAACATTGAGACTCGTGTAGGTTGTGTGAAGTTGTGGCTTACAGGGTCAAGCCGAGACCACAACGCATTCGCTGCGTCTCCTATTGATACATGCAGTACTTTCGATTTGCGATCCGCAATAAATGGAACAGCCTGTGCTATTATCCGGCGAGCCTCATTTTGGTCCGAGGGGTCATTCTCTGTCGAGGACAGCGGTGACATAGATAGATGGCGAGTAGTATACGCATACGCAAGACTATAAAGCTTATTTATCAACACACGCCCCAGGAGCAACGGGAAAACTTACAGTACAGCACATATATTATATAGCAATGTTGGGCCATTGGGATTGGGCTTGACAAGGCTTTTAGGGACGTCCATGAGTTCAGGTTTATGCCCGTAGCGAACTTCTACAGGCCCAGAGGAGTCTTTGTCAACACTCGGCACCTCCCACCACGGGGCCTGTCTTGTGCGATCTAGTTCTGTACTCGCCAAAAGTTGCTGCGCCAGCTCACTCGATGGGTCCTTGAGCGCCATGAAGAATTTGTCTCGCTCTTCCTTCGTCAGCAACCTGAGCAACTCATCTGCAGACGCTGAAGCTAAATCCAACACCATCTTAATCAGCCACATGCATCTCGCGAACCAAAACTCAACGCTCACAAATATCCATTCCAGCCAACCGCCGCGCGAGGCCGTCCCCCTCTTCGTCTTCTTCGTCAGAACCCATCAACATGGCCTCATCCTCCTCTGCATTCCGTTCTTCCATGCGTTTGAGCAGTTCAAGCATCTTAACCCTCTCCTCAGCCGTCTTCGAAGACTCTGTCTTGATGCCCGTCTCGATCTCCTTTCGATAAAACGTTTCCGAGCATTGTGAATGAGCCTGTTCAAATGTTCATTAGGGATCTTGTCACACCATCCTAGAGCCAAGAAACCTCACCTCTGATCGAAAACATGTCAAACTGCAATACGCGACGTTACACGTCGGGCATGTATACCTAGAAAACTGTCTCCGACAGCTTCAGATCGAAAAGTAAGGATATAGTCTAATTATATTATTAAGCGGTGAAGATGGAGGGTAGGACGCACATGCCGCACAGTACCTTATCCCCGCCTTCGGAAGACTCGTCTGTATCGTGTGTCTTTATTTCTGTTGCCGTGCTCATTGACTCGGACGTCGATGGAAGACTCGGAGTGCTGTCTGTGCCAGTGATTGAGATGGAGGGGTCGATTTCCATATACGTTTCAGTACGAACACGCTTGATGCCATCGCCGCTGCAATGGCTAGAAGACCCCGTGAAATCAAGCTATATTTTTCCAGCTACTACTTAGGAAGTCCCAATGAACGAGGAGCGAGCAACTTACAATTGGGGAGTGCTCAATGTGAGTTGGATCATGGATGAAAGAAACCAAATTTAACATCTTGATGAAATGACAGAAAGAGGGGTTAATTACCATAAACGTTTGACCGATCATGACGAGAAATCTTCAGTGCAGCTCCAGGTGCAGCCCCCCTGCTGTTAAAGTGTTGTAGCCCAGTAAGCGCTGCGGTGGGCACCATCCAAGTCCTCATAGCTGTAAAGCGTCACCCAACACCTCGCTGTTGCTGCTCGAGTCCAGCATGGCTGACTCCCGCCTTGTCGACACAAAATCTACGTTCTCTTCCTTCTCTCATCTCCTCGATGCACGCATATTGCGTGCACTCGCAGACATAGGTTTTGCAAGACCCACCCTCGTACAAGCTAAAGCCATACCTATCGCCCTCGAGAACCGAGATATCCTCGCAAGGGCACGCACAGGAAGCGGCAAGACCGCTGCTTACTGCATCCCGATAGTTCAGAAAATTCTCAGTGCAAAATCTGTGGGTTCGTCATGCATAAGTATCGTTTCTTTGGTGCTTACGTTCAAAATGACAGAATCTGCCGAGCGTTGATCCTACATATCAGGCCACTCGCGCATTGATTCTTGTTCCAACACGCGAACTTTCAGAACAAGTGTATATTTGTCTGCAGAGTCTCTTAACGTACTGCGACAAGGAAGTTACCATTTCAAATGCTGCAAGTGCTACTACGACACATTTGCAACGGTAAACTATGTTTGTTACAGTCGAAAGTGTAACCTGACCAATCGCTAGCACACTTCTGGCGGATAAACCAGACGTCATCATCGCTACTCCTTCTCGTGCACTGGGCCTGCTCCAGTCAAAGGTATGTCCGGGATATCCTTTCCCAGCAAGATCTGACATCGTTGCAGACACTGAGCCTATCAGTACTCGAATCCCTCGTAATCGACGAGGCAGATCTCATTTTGTCATATGGCCATGATGAAGACGTCCGCCAGATTTTTGGCGGAAGCTATCTACCCAAGGTCTACCAATCCTTTCTCATGAGTGCAACCATGACAGACGACGTCGAGACACTGAAAGGCCTCGCTCTCCGCAGCCCCGTAAGTTTGTATCTGAGATATATTGTCCTCATCCATCTTACCTCTGAGCAGGCAATTTTGAAACTAGAAGAGGGCGAGGACGAAGCGGCTCTTCTTACTCAGTATTCTGTACGGTAGGTAACACCCTCGGTGTCCCCTGTCACTCTCCATCCTCATTGCATCTATCCCTTAGGTGTTCTGAGGTCGACAAGTTCCTTCTCACCTACGTCATCCTCAAACTTCGTCTTATCAAAGGCAAATGCATACTCTTCGTCAACGACGTAGACCGAAGCTACCGTCTTAAACTCTTCCTTGAGCAGTTCTCGATAAAGAGCTGTGTCCTGAACTCGGAACTACCGCTGAACTCAAGGTATGGTGGTCGTGGGTCTGTGCTCGCGGTATGCTGATAGCCTTTACAGGTATCACACCGTACAGGAATTCAACAAGGGCGTCTATGATTATATTATCGCCACTGATGAGATTGGAGCCAAGGCAGAACAGGACACCGATGACGAGAAAGCCGAGGACGAGGAAGATGCACTAGACGAACCTATCGAAAACGCAGATGCTGGTGCGTTTCTTTTTTCCCTAGCTCCTCCATTCCTGCTCAAAAATCACCCCGCAGTGACACCCTCACAACGCGACCCCCCAACTTCCACCTCATCTAAAAAGCGCAAACGATCACACTCCCCACAACCTGGTCCCTCGTCCAAATCTCTCAAGCGGAAACACAAAAAACCCTCCGACAAAGAATACGGCGTCACCCGCGGCGTCGATTTCGTCGACGTCGCCTGTGTACTTAACTTTGACCTTCCTTCTTCCTCCCGGTCGTACACGCACCGTGTCGGGCGGACGGCACGTGCGGGCCGCACTGGAATGTCCCTCTCGTTTGTCGTCCCGGAAGAAGAGTGGGGGAAGAATAAAGTCGTTGGAGGTCTCGAGAGCGCGAAGGGTGACGAAGTCGTATTTGCGAAGATCGAGAAGGAGCAGGCGGCCAGGGGGAGCAAGATTAAGGAGTACAAGTTCGACATGCAGCAAGTGGAGGCGTTTAGATATCGGATGGAGGATGCGCTGCGGTCTGTCACGCGGAGCGCTATCAAGGAGGCGAGAATAAAGGAACTGAAGACCGAGATCCTTAACTCTGAGAAGCTGAAGGTACGCGAAACCCCCTAGTTGTGAAGGACGTACACTCACTTCTTACAGGCTCACTTTGAAGATAACCCTCTGGACCTGGAATACCTGCGACACGACAAGCCATTGCATCCCACGAGAGTCCAAGCACATATGAAGCACGTACCAAAATACCTCTTGCCTCGCATCGCCCCAGTCGCAGGCACAGAAGGCGGCGAAACCGCACCCGCCGAGCCAAAGGTTGGTTTCGCCCCTTTCAAAAAGACGTCCATGCGAGGTCGCGGTCGCGGCCGAGGAAGCAGAGGCGGGAGCAGCAGCGGGAGAGGCAAGAGAAAATCCGACCCTCTCAAGAAGTTCCGATGATCCGGATGTCTCCCTCGAAGTCAAAAGTAAATAGCTCGCATTCCGTCTGTACACCGATATCCATTTACATAAGAATACTGTTACAATGTTGGTTATCTTTGGAAGGGTATTCAAATTAACCGCGTTTAGAGAGGGATCTCTGCTCCCTCATTCCGCAATCCCTTCTTCCCATCCTTTGGACCGCTCTACCGCGCGCAGCCATGACGTCCAGCTCTTCTCCCTCTCAGCCTCTGTCGTTCTAGGTTTGAATTCTACACTGCCCTTCGTATTGACCTCAGCCAGCGTCTCCGGTTTCGAAAGGTCCCATCCAAACAGCCTGATAGAAGCCCCTGCCAACAGCGCTGAACCCAACGCCGTCGACCTGTCAACCGCGCATGGTCAGCATGACAAAGTTGTCAGAAGAACCACACCAAGCACTCACTCTCTCATTTCAGGTCTGATGACGTCAAATCCTCCGAGATCTGCCAGAATGTCCATGCAAACGTCTCCGTTGGTCATCCCACCATCGACTTTAAGGTGCTTGAGGTCAGTCTTGGAGTCTAGTTTCATGCTCTCTAGAATGGCCCGTGTTTGGAACGCATTCGCTTCCATTGTAGCCCGTGCGATATGCGCAGGGGTGGTATATGATGACAAACCTGCCCACGGTGCCACTTAGCTTTTTGCAAGCAGAAGCTGTGCTCAGACGTACCAATCAGCAGGCCGGCTGCTCCTGGGTCCCAGTAGGGTGCAAGAAGCCCTGAGAACGCAGTCACGAAATACACGCCGCCGGTGTTCGGGACAGACGATGCCAGAGTGTTTATCTCGCTGGCGGACTTGATGAAGCCCATGGAATCTCGGAGCCTGCGAGCTATAGTCAGTGAGAGCTCGGCGAAGATCTTCTTATGCCCACCATTTGATCGCACTTCCAGCAACACCAACTTTGGGTAATGTTAATTTATCGTGGATCGTATATGAGAACTGAGTGACTTACTGCTTCCTTCCAGAGCATACACCGGCTCAGCGTCAGGCCCTGGCTTATACGCAACCTGCCAGAAAGGTCAATGCTGAAGTCAAAAACGCCCACTTCAAGCCTACTTGCCGTGCTCAGAAGTCCATGTCCACTCTTCACAATATCCTTGCCCGTACAGAAGAGTAAGAACGCGCCAGTCCCATACGTACACTTGGCCTCTCCCTCCTTCAAGCACTTGTTGCCGACAAGTGCACCTTGCTGATCTCCGACAAGACCCCCGATAGGAACGTCTTTCAGAGGGCCGTCCTTGATGGAACCGTAGACCTCCGAAGAGGAAACGAGCTTGGGTAAGATAGAACTCTGGAAGCCGAAGAACTTGAGCATGCGTTCGTCCCATCTCAGCTCTTTCAGATTCATGAGGAGAGTCCGCGAAGCATTTGTCACTTCCCCGACATGTATACCGCCAGTGAGATTCTGCGCAGCTGAGGAGTGAGTCGTGTGCTCGTCCGATGAACACTCGACACTACATACATACGTAACCCACGACTCTACTGTCCCAAAGAGCAAGTCACTCGTTTCATGCGCTGTTTTGACGGCAGGATAATTGTCGATCATCCAGCGCAGTTTGATGGCCGAGAAGTAGGTCGATAACTTCAGCCCTGTTCTGGTTTCAAGTCTTCAGTGGAACTCGCATGGAAGAAGAATTAGCGGTCTCACATGTCACGCAGAGCCTCGATGCCCTCATCTCCTTTCTTGAAGTGACCGGGCTCGACTTCAATTCCTGTCTCAGCAAGCACACTTTCAAAATGAGCTACGGTGTTTTTCGTTCTGGAATCAGTCCAAACGATGGCCTTGCACAGTGGTTTGCCCGTGCTTTTGCTCCAGGCGACAGTAGTCTCTCGCTGATTCGTGATGCCTGTATCCCCAAGGTCAGTCGGATGGAAATGAGTAACGGACTAACAAACCTATCACTTTCACGCTCTCTTTAGCCCATCCACTCTTTTCCAGGTTGTCGCAGGCCACTGCAATGCATTCATTGGATACCTGTTGTATCTCTTCTGCATCATGCTCATGCCATCTATGTGATCCGGTCAACACAGCACGCCAAGGATCGAATCATTGAACTTACCCAGGGTTCGGATAATACTGAGGAAACTCTGCTTGATGCTGCGCAACGATATTCGCATACCGGTCAAAGATAATGAACCTCACAGAGCTGCGGACATAAAAGCCAAACCCCATCAACATCAGCAAACCCTCAAGGGGTCTCGCCCTAGAGATATACAGGGGGATGAAGCTGCACAACTCACGTCGTTCCACAGTCTAAAGATCCAACGAGCTCGTCCTGTTTGAGAGTAGTCATGGTAGCACGAGCGAAAGGATAGTTGTCAGTGGAGAAGCTTCTGTTTTGGCGCTGATATATCCCTCCACATCGAAGCCGCCCATTCCGTTCATAGGATGACCGGAGCGATCTCGTGAACCCATGCAAAATCGTGCTAGTGAACCGGTCCGGTCGGGCCACAGTCGCAAACATTTGAAAAAGTATGCTCGCGTTTGGCCAATTGGTCGGCCAGGTTGCTACGAACGCTGGGACAGGTTTAGATCCTCGGGAAGCTGATGGAATGGATGAACCGCGCCTGATCTTTGATGGCGAGGTGAGTGGAGGGCCAAAAGACTCGCTAATTAATGGCCTTACGCGATGCGGCGGCAAGTTCTGCCTGTGGACAGGGGTCACAAACCGCGCTGCATTTCCAGCAACGCGAGTAGAGCGCCTCAAAAGGATATCGTACAGCCAAACGCTGCCTCATTGCCCAAATATACAATTCATTAGATGAACAAGTTGATGGTCGCGAAGTTAATGTAAATGGTCCGGTCTCATACTATCCCGTACTCCTCCTTCTCCCGCTGACTCCACTCGAACACAGGTAGTGGATGGGCCTCAGTGTTAAATACCCACTTCTCCAGCGGCACAATATCATCTTCCAGGAACAGAAGGTAGAGATACTTGAGGGTCTCAGCCAAAAAGTAACTGTAGCAGTTTCTCCAGTGAGTTGGGGAGCATTGGCAGCCACTGAGCCCTACTGACCTTGGCATGGAGTCTTGTAGAATAGGAGTCGCAGAGTTTACTCTGTCCACACTAGCATATCCTGATGGTGTCCTCGCAACTCGCTCGATGGCCTGGAACACGTTCCAGCCGCGATGCCGCCATTTGACGTCGCCTGTTGTCCGCCATAAGATGTAGAACGATTCAACGGTCTGCGACACAGATTCTTTCAGCGCCTTGCCTCCGTTGATGTACAGTATACCACCTCACCTCCGGCCTCAGGTAATACCCCATGTTCCTGATACCATAGTCTCTCCCGATAGCATCAATCTCTCGCTCCCTTGCAGTCGTCGCGTTGGGATTCCCTACCCAAGGTCGCCTATCCGCCACACCCGGGGGAGATCCCAAGTGTCCACTCTTCTTCCACTTCCGCATTGCGTCCATCCATCGAGTTTCTCCAAATTTACCACCGACGCGCATGGCGACAGTGTCTGGTCCAAGTCCCGAAGGCTGATCCGCGTACGTGAGATAGCACGTTTGCGCTATACCCTCGGCAGCCCAAAGATGAAGATTTGCAAGGCTAAACTCCGCGAGTTCTTCATAGCCTTGGAGATGCTTCGGCAGAAGGTCATCGGCGAGTTCCGTGATATTGATTCCGACGGTCTCGAGATGGTCCAGGGGAAGGGTGTGTACACCAAGCGCCAGCAAACCGGGGAAGAAACAAGACAGGTGTTCAAAGGAGTGCGAGGTTGCTGTGCTGTTCCCGTGCGTCGACGAGTCTGTAACGTAGAGTAGATTCCGTTGTGGCGAAAGGTAGAGCAGATTATTGATAACGTGAGAGGTAAACCTCAGGTCTGGTTAGAGTCAGCAGAGTCAGAATTTGCGTCTCGTTAGAAGTGCAGCAGATCGAGCCTCACACATTTCGAGGTTAGCTCTGTCCGTTTTCCCCGTCATCAGGAACTGCTTGATGGTGTATTCGTGCGCACTGTCAGCAGAGGCCCCAACAGATAAATGAACTGACCAGAAGTTCGATGTCAGTAATCAAACCAACAAACCAGCGTCGCCAACGTACGATCCGATGATTTCCCTTCATCCAAATCCCACCTAGTGGGATACATTCCTCCAGATAAAGAGAGATCAGCTTTATAAAATAGATTCGTGATTGTTGTAGCCTACGTTCCCCAAGTTAGCTCGCACACAGTCAGAATGATTTCAAAATACTTACACGATCAACGTGTTCTTTCTTGCCCGTTATTTTACCAAGATAGGCGTATTCCATCTGGCACGTTGCGATTTCAGCGAGAATGCCGGAATGCGACTTAGTCCCAAAACCACTGCGAGATGTCAATTGGGACCGTCAGCAGCATCCTAGTAGTTCAAGCTCACTTGTAGGTATCGACCGAAAACAAGGGGAATCCACTTGACGTGTTGAAGGCCGGTGATAATTTAGAGGCGAGTTCGTCCGCTTTGTCCCTCATGAGATTATCTTTAGATAATGCGTACGCAGATAGTAGACCGCCCAAATATCGAATGACTGTTTCGAAAAAGGGAACGCGAGTGTTCTATCACGGATCATTATCACTGCACCTCGTTTAAGAGAATTGGAACGCCTTACTGTAGGTAAAGAAAAGTTGGCGCTCTGGATTATGGGAAGTGCACGTTTGTATTCGTCCTCTAGGCCCATCAGCAGCATTGTGTCAAGGGAATCAACTGCAGTAACACCCCATCCGTTGAAGCTGGGAGATTCGGTCAAGATGTTGACGCAGACACAGCGGAGAAACGCACTTGTTGATACTTCCATTCGAGATAGGCCGTAGCTCATCGTGCGGAAATGCCAAGCGCTCGTAGCCATGATAGGCATGCAAAAACGCATTCTTCACCTGAGCTGCCCTGTGGGCCCAGATCTCAGGAGTCTCGGGAGGCCAGAAAATGACCTCTTCCTGTGGGAAGAGTGTCGCACTTCTTCTCAAGTAATTGTAGTATAACGTCCACAAGGCCACAGAAAATGCAAGTGTGAAGGCAATATGACGAATTGTGATGCCCCGTCGGTGAAGCGAAGTAGAAACTTTGTTGGCAGTATGGCCTCGGAGGAGCCCATCGAGTAACGCCATGGTGTCTAGGGTAGCTTTGAGGGTAAAATATCACTGTTCCGGTGACAGCGAAGCTCCACCAACCACCCACGCCCTGGTGCACCGTCCGGAAGGGTGTGAATATTGAGAGACCTTTCGAACTCGCACGAAATTACAAGTTTCTGGCTCCGGAGGGAGACTTGTGTGGTCAAGGACGTTGTGCGATCACTTCAGCCTCCTAAACGAAGGATGTGATGAGGCAGGAAGGGGGAGAAAAGGGATGTTTAGATACTGAACTGGAGGGGCAGATATAGAGGCTGAATTGCCACGTGCCGAGAACCGAAAGAGGGAAGCCGGAACTGCCAATCCCACCTTGGCAGCAACTTGGCAGGACACGGAACTGTCTCGCTGAAATCTTCTGTGAAAAACACATCAAGGACACATCAAAGGAATCTTTCAGCAATGCTGCAATGTGTCGTGGGCTAGTCATTCCAGGTACCTAGGATGTGCACGAATTTATTTATGTACATCTGAATATCTTGCATAATATTTTTGTTTTCCGTCTTCCCTGTGATGGCGGTTGCTGACGAGGCTGAGTTTGAAATTTAGGGAAATATTGCAAGGAAATTCGATTGCATCTGGCACCATCGTCGACCAGCAAGCGACCAAGTTATGTCCAGCTTCGACAAGGTCGTTAAATTGGCCTGCAAGCCAAAGGCTGCCCCACCCAAGGCAAAAGTATGTTAAAGTCTGAGGCAACACCTGCAGAAGTACTGATTCTTGCTTTCCTAGTACCTAGATCCTATCATAGCCGCAACCTGGTCCGAAGACGGTGCCGTTCACGATGTTTGCAAGGCTCTTGTTCCTCGTCTCCGAGAACCTAATGCCATAGTGCGCAAAAAGCTTATTGCACGAGCTCAAATACACATTTGACACTGCTTCATGGTTTGTGTACAGGTTGTATTCAAGGCCATCATTGTGTTACACACGATGATTCGGAATGGAGCAACGGACAACGTGCTGTCTCATCTGTCCTCTTCGGAGATACTGCGTTTACGCAACGTTTCTGCTGGCAATTGGGAAGGTATGTGAACTGCTGTGTGCGTTTATGTACGTGCTTGGTTCGACTACCATTGATATAGGGTACAATGCACCTCAGAACATGCAACACTATGCGCTCTACCTCGATTCTCGCATTCGGGCTTACCGTGAACTCAAACATGATGCGATAAGAGTACAGGCAGAGACGAATCGTGACATGCGCGTTACCAGTTCGATCGAGGAGGACCAGGCTTACACTAGCGCTCCACCGAAATCCGCATCCACGAAATCGAAAGGTCCCCAGAGGAGCAAAACCATAATGGGCCGGAAGCTGCGCGTCATGACCGTGGAGAAAGGCCTACTGAGAGAGACGAAGACGGTGCAGAAGATGATAGACTCGCTTGTTGAATGTCGGGTAGGCTTCCAAGCCGCCTTACTAGGAACACATGAGAACTAACTCTTTCTACCTCCAGTTTTATCTGGACGACCTAGAGGACGAGCTCACAATTACAGCCTTGCGAATGCTCGTGAAGGACCTCCTTATTTTATTTCAGGCCGGCAACGAAGGGGTGATCAACGTTCTTGGTGAGCACCACCTATGATATCACTCTGCCGTACTAATTTAACCGCCAGAGCACTACTTTGAGATGTCAAAAATTGACGCGGAGGAGGCTCTTGGCATCTATCGTCACTTTTGCTCACAGACCGAGCGAGTCGTCGAGTACTTGGGCGTCGCCAAGAAACTTCAAAATTTACTGAACGTGCCAATACCAAACTTGAAACATGTAAGTGTCGGATGTCCTTGTCGGTTCAGTCGAGTTCTGACCAGACACAAGGCCCCAGTTTCCCTCGCTAGTTCGCTGCAGGAATATCTCAACGACCCGAACTTCGAGCAGAACAGGATCGAGTACAAGACAAATAAAGCTGCTGCTGACAGAAACGCACGCACCGGCACATCATCGGCCGCACCGCCCAAAGGTACAGTAACATAACAGCTTCACTCTCACCTCCAACCTCACGATGATCCAGCGTCATCGCCCAAACCAACTCCGACGGCTTCGACAAGCTCTACGTCCGCCCAATCATCCAATCCTCCGACGTCTGCCCCTTCTGGAGTTAGCAGTAAACCGGATGCTAGCCAGGCTATGGCGGACTTCTTCAGTTCTATTGAGGAGGAGCAAACGACCATTTTCAACCCTACTACCGGAAGGTTGGTGATTATTTTTATGGTTGACCGTTTACTTACGATATCAGTAGTCCAACGAACAACTACTTCCAACAGCAGGCGGCTCACAATCCCTTTGTTCAGCGCCAGATGACTGGTGCCTTTGGTTCACATCCCTTCGGCTTCCCGGGACAAGTGCAGATGCAGCCGACGGGTTTTGCTGCCTCTCAGCCTTTCCAGACCGCGCAACCATTCCAGCCGACTCAGCCATATCAACCGCAGCCCCAGCAGAACGCTTTTGGTCTTCAACTACCACAGCAGCAGGCTCCTCAGCACCGACCATTCTCGACGTTCCTCCAACCACAAGCTACTGGTATGCAATCCGGAGCACCCGCCGGGTTTCTGCAGCCTCAGGCTACTGGTGCGAACCCCTTCAGGCAGAGCATGCTCATGCCGCAGGCAACAGGAATGGCTGCGTTCAATATGGGGGGAGCAAATGCTTTCGCGCCGACACCACAGAGCAATTCTCCATTCCAGATGGCCAACACCTCGCAACCACAGCCCTTTGGGCAACCTTTCGGACAGCCCGCACAACTTCAACACCCTTCATCATCAAACACCCCCTTTGGGCAGACTGGCGCTCGTACGTCTTCGGACATACCTGCCAGGCCAGCATCTACGCCGCTCACGAGCATCGATGCAACTCAAATGTCGTCTACATCGCCACCCATCGCACAGCCCGTCAAATCACACCAGACAGGTTCGCGGAACCCCTTCGGTGTTCCCGTTACACCCGCTCCGCCAGTACCTAAACCGCCCACTTTGATGGAGCTATCCATGGGTTTCGGCAATCAGCCGGCGCCTCAACAGCCTCAGCAGACTGGTGGTGCTTTCTTCAACTCTTCAGTACAACCAGCGACAACCGGGGCTCCGGATTCCTCTATATCGAGCATTGCATCTTCGTTCGCATTTGCCAAGAAGCCGGAGGAGAATGCTTTCGGCTCTTTCAACTTGAACGGGTTTGGCGCGTCGCCTCTAAATCCCCAGGTGACCTCGACGACAGCATCTGGCTCGACTGCCTCAGACTCGTTATTCTCCGCCTTCTCACCTGTATCCTCCCAACCGACGGGTGCTACAATAACCTCGACTGCGCCGTCCATCTCTGTATCTTCCGTCAGCGGCCCCCTCAAGCCGCAGACCACCGGTTTCAGTGGTTTGAAGGCTTTCAAGCCAACATCCAGTTTCGGTGCTTCGTTGCTAGAGTCTCTTCCCCCGATACCACAGTCTACAGCGACTACGCCTGACACGACCGGTATCCCGACGAATTCCCACTCTTCTACACCATCACTGCCAACGAATCTCACTCTGAACGGGTTCGGCCAAGACAGCAATGCGTTTGGTGGGCTCCATGCACAGCCCACTGGTGCGCCGTCTGCCTTCCCACGACTAAATGGAGGGGGTTCTACGCTTGGTGTTGGTCTGAGGCCCCAAGCTACTGGCACTCTGGGAGGCGCAAACCCTTTCAGGGCGACGATGTTTGCGACCTCGACTCCGACGGGAGTAAATGGTACCTTCAATCCCCCTTTCCCATCCTCCACGTCTACGCCCCAGTTTGGCGGTTTAGGGGGTGGTTCAGCCGGTGCTCCTGCATTTGGGGCTGGCTTTGGAGGTGGTGCTTTCGGCTCGAGTTTCAACCCTACTGGTCAAGACCCATCAAAACAGCCTTTCCAGCAGCAGAACGCAGGAGCTTCTTTGATTTAGATTTTACATAGCCACGACACCTGACGACTCTCCCCTTGCCTGACGGTCGTTCATTTCACCTTGTGTCATTTTGTCGCTCTGATTTCTGTCGCTTTTTTGGTCAACCAACTTGAGGAGTCTGTCTCTCGGATCTCGACGTTCACTTTTTCCCTTTCTTTTCCTTCTCTCTCACTTGCGGATTCAAGCTTATGCAAGATGTCTCACTTCTTCATCTTTTTGACAAGTCTGGGACCCATTACACTCCTTTTGTTCTGAATCACCCTACTATCCTCTTTGTGTAATTTAGTAGCTAGTCAACGTTCTCTCTTGAATACGATGCCCCGACCCGCGCATTTGCACATTAATTGCACATGTGAGATCTATACGTGTTTGAGTTTGTTTCGACGCGCCACACAACCGATATATCCGACAAAGTCGCGTCGACGCGTTTGTAATTTGAGTTTGGCGCTCTTGTACTCTGACCACCACCACGACTACCAACATAAACCCAGGTATACCTGCGCACGTTGAACGTTGAGCACGGAACTAATGGCATCGTAAGTCCCAGCAATCGCGCAGCTAATAGACATGTCAGTTCAAGGTCAATTTCGCAGGGAACAATCAACCAACTTGAAAGGCGCCAGCGCAGACGCGTCAAACACCCCCGAAATGACTGTCGAAACCGCGCTTGAGCACGCCCGACGCGCATTTGCACTTAAAAAGTACGAGCAAGCAGTAGAGCACTACGCCACTGCCCTTGAACTACAGTACGTCCCCGTTCGCACCGCACGATATTGCTTACCTGAACGACACGATGTGTTCCTTTCGGAACAGGACAAAGAAATATGGCGAGGACGCTCCGGAGACGGCTGATTTGTATTTCTCATATGGGAAAGCACTGTTGGAAAACGCTATATCTCAGGCATCAGTGCTGGGCAAAGAACCCGAGCCTGGCGCAGTTGAAGAAGAGAAATGTAGGAATGAATTCTGACTATCATGCTCCCACCACTTAAGCAGTTTCCAGCTGCCACCTCAAATGGCAAGGGGCCCATTCTTTCGTTCTCAGGCGACGGAGATGAGGGAGAGGATGGGACAGTGGACTTGTTCGGACAGGCCGGAAAGGAAGAAGAGGAAAGTGGGGATGAAGAAGATGACGAGGGTGACGAGGGTGAACCCGAGGACGACTTTAACGCCGCTTGGGAAGTTTTCGAACTCGCTCGTGCCATATTTGAGAAAGGAAAAGCCGACGACGATGAGGTCAAGATTAAGCTTGCAGACACCTACATCGCGCTCGGAGACGTGTCATTAGAGACCGGTACGTTCCCTCTACATCTATGACGTTACCACAGCCTTCTGACAGCTCTTGCAGAGAAATTCGACCAAGCAATAACCGACTACTCTGCAGGCCTCGCGCTCAAAGCTGACCTCCTCCCAGTATCCTCGCGACAAATTGCTGAAGCTCACTACAAGTTAAGCATGGTCCTCGACCTGACGTCAGGACGTCTCTCAGATGCCATTGTGCACGCTGAGAAAGCGTTGGAAAGCGTACTGCAGCGCATTAATGAGCTGAGAGATGGTCTCAGTGGGAAATTGCCACCGGCCCCTGTTCAAGAGCAAAAGGAGGATAAGAAGGGGAAAGGGAAAGCAACGCCATCGCCACTATTGGTTAGCGACCTCGTCCAAAACATGTCAAAAATCCAGATGGAGGCCGAATTACAAGAACTTGAGGGTCTGAAAGAGGACCTTGCCTTGAAAGTAAGTGGGGCTGAAGCAGCGAGAAAGTTTGGTTGACGACGTCCGTTAGGTCGATGAACTGAAGACGACACCCCTGGAACCATCAGATTCAGCCCCAGCAATGGCTGCCAAAGCTCTTGACCAAGAGCTGAACGCACGGTCAATAGCGGTGCCAGGTCAATCTGCCATCGTCAATGACCTAACCTCGATAGTCAAGAAGAAGAAGAAAGCCGTTGAGTCCGAGGGCACCACGAAGCGCAAAGCTGATGACGATGACGCCAGTCCAACAATGAAGAAAGCTAAACTTGAAGATATCGCCTCGTCATGATTTGTACACGGATCTTGCTGTTGAATGTATCGGTAGATTAGTCGTACATGTGATCCCTTCTAAAAGGGGACGGTCGATGTATTTATGGGAGTGTGCTTGTAGCTCTTCATTCCCTCTCCGACCCCGAACTCTCCAACGATATGTCCCTGGTCCGCTGTGCTCTTCATCATATATTTGTAGATGACCAAGCCTTCAAGCCCCACAGGACCCCTAGCATGGATCCTACCCGTGCTTATGCCTACCTCCGTGCCGAATCCATATCTAAACCCATCCGCAAAACGTGTGCTGGCATTGACGAACGTCCCAGCTGAGTCAACGCCACGACAAAACTTTGATCCTGCTTCTTGTGATTCGGTGACTATTGTATCCGTGTGGTGAGATGAATGTGCGTTTATGTGCTGGATTGCGGCGTCGAGAGAGTCCACCATTTTGACAGAGAGTTTAAGGTCGAGGTGTTCGGTGCGATAGGAGTCCGGAGTAGAGGACACGACGCTCTTTTCTGGAAGATCGGGAGAAGATATCGCCTGCAGTGTGTCGGCGTCACAAATGAGTTGTACGCCCACTTCCAGAAGCCCCTTTGCGACCTCCGGCCAGACACTATCCAATACGTTTCTGTGAAGGAGCAGAGTTTCGACTGCATTGCATGCAGAAGGATAATTTATCTACATCCGTTTCATATTAGGACCACGAAAGAAGACTCCAGCAAGCTTACCTTGGAATCCTTCACGACACGAACTGCCTTCTCCGTATTAGCATCTTCGTGGAGGTAAACATGACATAGCCCATCGGCGTGTCCCATGACTGGGATTCGCGTGTTATTTTGTATGTTTCTGACGAGCTCATTGCTCCCTCTCGGGATGACCAGATCAATATACTGATCGAGAGAAAGCAGTGCAGACACCTCTGCCCTCGTCTGGATGGCTTGGATATACGTCCTTGGTAATGAGGTCTGCGCCAACCCCTCTGAGATGGCCTTGGCCAGCAGAACCGTCGTCCGGTTAGACTCCTTTCCTCCTTTCAGAATGGCCGCATTTCCTGGTGGAACAAAATGGCTCGGTTTGATGCATTAGATAGGGGGTGTCAAGAAAGGCTGCTCACCCGACTTGATCGCCAGAGCTGCTATATTCACAACAACTTCTGGGCGAGCTTCAAATATAACCAAGAGCACGCCGATCGGACATGAAACACGATAGAGATCGAGGCCGTCGTCCAATTTTGATGCATACGAAACGACCCCAGTCGGATCAGGAAGATCGGCGACGTCCTGGACGCCTTTCACCATCGATTCCCACTTGTCTCCTTTCCCGAGATCCAAGCGATTTTGCATGGCCTTTGACATGCGGCCTGCATCTACTTCGAGTTGAGCAGCCTTGAAGGTTACATCGTCATGGTTGTAAACGGATAGATTGCGGTTCCCAGTCTGTTAGCAGAAGCAAAATGACGTTTCTATGAACGATGCTGCACCTCCATGTCTGCTTTGTTGGCAGTCAATATAGCATCCTTGTTGGCCCCGAGCTGCTCCACGATTTTCTGAAGAGCGAGCTTGCGTACATCAGAGGCAATTAATTGTGAAGCTTCGAAGGCTGCCTTTGCAGCTCGAGCAATGTCTTCGACGGAGCCTTCAGCGCCGGAGGTCATCAAGAGGATATTTTACGGATATCTCGGGTGTTAATGGATGGCAACGTCGAAGTTGGATGTGAGAAGATATATCACTGCCAAGGTTAATGCGATCAAGACCAGCGATCGCGGCTCGGACAAAGTTCGATTCATTTTGGCTCTGAACAAGTCATCAGAAGTTGTAAACGTCTAATACTTTGTCCGACTTCTCCGATAGTACTTCTCAAGCCGAGTCGGAGATCCATACCGAAACACTATACCCCCACTTGATCACAACACTCGCGGGAATCCTCGACATTACGCTTGTAGCTGAGAGGCCCAAGCTTGACGTGAAGCCTGCAACTATCTTGTGTGATATGATAGAGACCATATTCAAGTGGTCCTAGCACCGGAAACAATGGCATTGGTGCGACAGAATGGACTATGACTTGGTGTTCTGCCAATGTCGCTTGGTCGTCCGGGGTGCACTCGCACCGGAGGTAGAATGAATCACTCGCCGTTGCGATCGAACCATGATAGAGATGACAAAAGAACAGTGAAAAGGTAGCCCACAGGAATCCGTATCGCGTCTTTAGAGGCCTTGCTGCTGCCTCGCTGCAGACTTCTGGTATGTTTCAAATACAGGTTAATAGACCCACCTTCGCAGACGATTTCCCACTCGAGTTCCGAGTGTCCTGGAGAAAAGTCTCGCTTAGACTCACTACTGCCTACCAACGCCACCCCTTGCATGATACAATTGCAGGACGCAGCCTGGGTCTATTTGGCGTAAACGAGGTGGCTTACCACTGGTACTGCAGCTGGCACGATTCTATAATCGCGGGGAAGTTGATTGCAACCTACGGTGCTACCTGGCCAGCAGGACGTTCAAATGGCTCTTTGTCGCTTTTGGGCGGGCTTCGGAACAATGTGATTGTTAAATCATGGTGAACAGTGCCTCCGTGTTCGTTCCTAAATTCAGCTGCAGAACGTATGGTCAGTGATCATCGATGAGGCGGCTTCGAATCAGATGGGCCACCAGAAGTTGGAAATTCCAGGATTACGAGTATAGTACGTGCCATGCGGCCTGTTAGCGTCAAGGCTCGACGGCAACACGGACCCAAGTATGGCGAGCTATATCAGAACACGGAGATCGTAACTGAGGCAGCTGCGAGGGTAGATTTCTGACGTGTTTCTCCTGGGCCTTGGAGGCTGCCTAAAATAAATGTACTGTACCGCTGTTGCTCGAGATTGCTTCCATATGCGATCGTGTAACAATAAGATACCGACCGGAACACCAACACAATAGTGTGGGACGTGCATGGTAACGCCGTCAAATGGTGGCCTGAATCACATCCACCGTCGGTTCCATGCGTACAGTGTCCTGCGGCTATAAAGGCCTGAGGTAAAGCCGTACCATTGTCCATCAAACCACTTTCGTAACTTATCAGCGCTCGCTGCCTTTCCTCCTGCCGCTATGGACTTTAAGTCGTGTGCGACGGTTCTCTTCCCAGCGTTTGCTCTTACTTTGTTCGTAAATGCCCAGTCCGGTACTCCGCCTAGCAGCTGGCCTCAGGTTTACCCTGGAATGCCGACTGGCAACTACAGTCAGGAGTGGCAGGCCTGTACGTTTTGATATGGTTGAACAACGTGATCTCTAGGCTCATGAGTAGGCGCGCAGACTTCCAAGTGACTGAGAGTCTTCCAAATGTTACATGGCCCCTTGAGCGCAACTGGGCTGGCAATATTCCTGTTCAGAGACAGGGTCATCCTAATGACACCCTGTTCTTCTGGGCCTTTGAGACCTCGAACGGTTCATTCACCGAGGAAAGCGACGAACCATGGGGAATCTGGTTGAACGGAGGGTATGTTCATCGCTTGGACTCGTGGATATATGCTAATGCAATAGTTCTATAGTCCTGGCTCGTCCAGTCTTGTCGGTCTCCTGTTCGAGGTGTGTCCTTACATTTGTGGTGCACAGCCCCGGAGACTCACTAGCGTGATTTTGATAGAACGGCCCTATTCACATCTCGAACGATTATTCGCTTTTTGAGAATCAATATGCCTGGAGCACCGTTGCGGATTACGTCTGGATTGATCAGCCAGTGTACGGTGCTATCCTCTCGTGTCCTTGACTGCAATCCTGACATCTCTGTATCAGTGGGACCGGATTCAGCACTGCTGACTCCAATGGCTACAGTAAGTGCACCTGACATGGTACTCCATAACCATTTTATAACGCTCCCTCTTCAAAGTATACGACGAAGACCAGATGGCTGGTGATTTCGTGAGTATCAGCAGTGTTTCACACAACATTCATGCTTATTATTTCGCAGATGGGCTTTTTGGAGAACTTTGTCAAGGTGTTCCCTAACCTGGCTACTCGACCCTTGCACCTTACCGGTGAGAGCTACGCCGGAATGTACATAGTAAGTGTTCAGCTCTACGGTCTGATTTGCGTAGAACCGACCAACTTCGTTCTACAGCCATACATCACCAAAGCCTATTTCGAAATGGAAAACCCTCCCGTCAACCTCGCCAGGATCGCCATTGGTGACGGATCTATCGCTTCCGGAGAAACTTTCGAGCTTCTGCCCGTAGTCAGCGTTCTGGAGACATACCCACAGATTATCGGATACGATACCGACGTCCTAGAGTACTTCAGGGAACAGTGCGTCGAACTTCCTCCACAACATGCTCTCAGCTGCTGACTCTCTTCTCCAGGACGGCTCTCTGCGGATACGACCTCACCCTCGAATACCCTCAATCAGGCCACTTCCCAACTCTGGCATTTACCTCCGGGAACGACCCTCTGTCCTCTGGGTTAGACGGGAAGTATAAAGCCCACCTCACCAAGCAAGCCTTCATGCTGGAGGCTCAAGAGCGTTTCGCATCTAAGCTCACCAAGCGCGACGGTGGCCTTTCAAAGCGCGAGAGGATTCGTGCACGCGATGCGTGGAAGCGGGACTTGTCTGGCCGTGCTAACGGAACGATCGATTCTTGGTATGGGTGTGATTTGTATGATGAAATGCTCGACTATGCTATCAATTTCACGTTCCCGTGGTGTACGTTTCTTTCAATTGGGATCTTGTGGCATATCCTGACCTCAATCTCCTGTTCTAGCTCTGAGCCAGAGCTCCGGTGGCATGTTTGATGTATGTGGTTTGCAGAAACTTCTTTGAGCATGTTCGCTGATCATTCCCTAGATCTACAACATCCCTGATGCTTTGAACCCCGAGGCACCTATGGATGGTTCTGTCTTCCTGAACGGTCAGTCTTGCTGCCTGCGGATGCAATGGGCGGTATTGATCAGACTTCCTCAGACCCACAAACCCGTGCTGCGATCCATGCTCCCACAAGCCTAGACTGGGTAGAAAGTATCTACTACCCCTTCGGAAACAGCAAGTACATATTCTCAACGTCATACCCAACTTGCTAACATGTCCCTTGTTCTTAGACTACGCCAACGGAGATCCGAGTAAGTTCCCTTCCTGCCCTGATCTACGTATTGAGAACTCACGTGCGATTGTCCTTCAGGCGTCGAGTTAGTATCTCAGCTACGAGCATAATGACTAGATACTGATCAAATCCTTAGGCCCATGGCATTCTTGACGGACCTTGCAACCAACGCAACTGCACACAACATGACGATCATTATTTTCTCTGGTAATGACGATTCTCTTATTCCCCATCTTGGGTCTCAAAGTACGTTCTCCATCATACTCGAGATTGCCTTTTCACTAACGTCCGCACCTGTACAGTCACCATCCAAGTACGATTTGCATCACTGTTCAATAACTATGTTTACTGACTCCATCTGAATGTAGAACACGACTTTTGGCGGCATTCAAGGCTTCACTCGTAAGCCCGAAACGCCATGGACCAACGACGCCGGCGAATTCGCCGGCATCGTTCATCAAGAACGTGGCTGGACCTACGTCCTTGTTGCACACGCAGGACACCTTGTTGGTTACACCAACCCCGTTTCTGTCAGTATACCCACATCCTCTCACCACCCTGTTCCCCACTAAACTCCCCGACCAGGCACTCACTCTCGTCCGAGAGTTCTTCTTCGGAAACAACCAAACCGGGCTCGTCACCAGCACGAGCTCAGGCTCAGTCACTGTTGTCGGCGGGGAAGTCTCTTCCCTCGGGAACGAGATCATGACCGGCCAAGCAGCAATCTACTATGGCGCCGGCACGACTGCGTCGACGTACTTCTTCCCCACTGCCACTGTCGAAGCATGGGATGCGTACGTTGCAACTGCGACTCTCGAGCCCGTTAGCGTGACGCCTGCGAACCGCGCCAGCTCTGCTTCTGTAGCTTCGACGATTAACCGAGCGCTTGTATCGGGGAGCGCATTGTTGTTGATGGCTCTCGTCATGCTGTAAGACAACGAGCGTTTCCCCTTCATTTTTTTCTCTTCCACGGGCCACCAGGAATTGGACGCTGCATCTGCATTTTTCAAAAAGGGACTTTCTTGACGAGTACCTCCAAGTTTTACGAGTAGCATGCTTTTGTACTGATTGATCATCTGTTTCCTTATTCCTAACTGCTGTAACTTATCGTCATGGCATACCTTTTTCTGTTACTTCTGTTGTTTGTTTCATTTGTTAGCAGTGACCTCCAGTGCATGCATGTATCCCTTCCCCCTCGCAGCCGGTAGACCTGTCATTCTACAACACCAATTAGAAAAAACAATTGGCACAACAGGACCCTAGCGACGAGCGGAACAATAGCATTCGCCAGTATGTGAGTATAGTATCAAGAGCATGATGAAGGTCAGATCTCAGAATATATCAGCCATGATTCCTCCCTCTCCCTCTCCACCAACCTCGTGCCCCACAGCATCAACGTCAATCTCCCCATCCGCATCCGCGTCTTCTCGATTGAGCAAGTACGCAGGATCAGCTACCTCGGCGAGGAGCTCTTCCCGTTCGTCCAGCTCATCTTTGCTCATCGCGACATGTGATATATGTACGACCTGCCATTTGTCGACGTATGCTTCCTGGTTCTGTGGGATGCCATGATATTCGACGGGCTCTCAGAGGTAGAGGGGAAGGGGAACTCACGTTCGTCCGCTTCTTTTTCAAGGTCATCTTCCGCTCGATGTTTTTGTAGTATGCAGCCTTCACGCGTTCCTCGCCATTACCGAGCGCATTCGGCTGCGTATCCCCGTTATCGATCACCAAGAGGAACTCATTCGGCACCTCCTGTTCGATCTTGACGGTTTCGTAGTCTCGGACGAAGTGGAATGCCGTTGTCTGTCACCCCCCGCTTAGCACACAATCAAAAGTCAAAAGAAGAAGGAAAAGTACAGACCTTGGGCTCGTCGTCTGATTCTGGGGGCGCACGTTCAAGTCGGTCAGCCTTGAACGACAGCGCCGCTTCGTCGTCTTTGGTGAGATAATATGCCAAAAAGTGATCACCATCTGACTCCATAGGCCGTAGGATGGCACAATCCAACCGGGGGTCGTCCACCTGTAGCATCAAACATCAGGTCCTGCGCAACAGCACGAGAAGCGAACAGTCCATACGTCAACTGGCCTCTCCCCAGGTCTTTCGCTGAATCTGAACAAATCATACGCGTTGGCCCAGATATCCGAATCTGGGAATATTTCGTATGATTCGACGGCTGTAACGTCTGGTTTGTTGGGGTGACGGAGGGTTGAAAGATCGAATTGCGAGGAGTCGTTGCATGCTGCAAAGGATGCTTGGATGTCGCGAATCTGTGCGGGGCGTGAGACGTCTATATGTTGTGGAAGGTGTTTTCTAGCGAGCACAAGTTCAGAAACCGAGTTCAAACGCTGTCGTGATAGAACACATACATTTCTTGCATGGAGTTCCCGCGTTGTACGCCTTCTCTGCTTAGATACTCGGTCTTTCGTAGCCAAGGTACGTGCACTGGTAGAGGTGCTGATGAACCTGACGCAGATACAGGAGCTGTTCCATTCGTAAATGGCGTCGAGCTCGCTGAAGGGTCCCCGAGGAGGAATCGGTCTTTGGGATCTAGTTCAGGGAGGTTGGCCGGGTCGGGATTCAACGCTGTATGGAAACGTTAGTACATGAGTACGTTCGCAGGCAGCCCATGAATGCACGCACCCGAATCATCGGCATCCTCGTCCCACAAGCACTCCCACCGCCCGAGGTCTAGTGGCATACCGCATTCTGCATCCACAATCATAGGAAGGGGTGTATCGTTCGCAATGGCATTGAGAAACTCTGGTCGAGTATAGCGCATGGGATTAGTCGGTATGTCTATTAGTTTTGGTGGACATGGTGGCGGAGGGAGTGGATTCGAGTAGCGTACTCGGACCAAAAGGTCAAGTTTACTGCAGGAGTATGTTTGAGCGGCCCAGCTTCAGCGTCAGTCTGCGTACCTTTTCCTTAGACTCATGGGTAACTTTCGCAGAGCTCAGCTGTGGCTGATATGTACTGGAAATAGTAGTTAGCGACAAATGTTAAAGCTGCTTCCGTCGACGCCGTTGTCGACGATGTGGGGGTCATGACCAGTTCAAGACCAAGTTCACTACTTTAGCATCACGTGACACACATATCCTTGCTCCTTCGGCTTGCATTCGAGCATCGGGCAGAATGATATGTTACCAGACGGACTACAGCGAAGAATCAAACACGGCCTGGAATGGCTGCTACGAATCTTCATTGTGGGTTACTTGAGGTGCGTGCGCCTGAATCCGACTCCCTAACATCTATTAAGTGTGTTCATGAAACACCACAGCATTACCTGGTACTTGTGTGTCGCTGAAGTCGGAGGTAAGGTCTTTTGGATCAATCATTGGATTAATGCGTTTAACTGTGCCCCAGTTGGTTGGTTCGTCCAACTTAAAGGCCAGGTGTTTGCCGGCGGTAAGTCATCAGTGACAACCTGATTGACCAGAACTTGGCTGACATTGCATAGTGATTTATGCGACAAGCATCACTGTCTTGATTACACTCCTTTTGGCGCTTTATGTGTACCTTTGCGGGATATCTCCATCCATCAATCAGCGAAGCACACCCGACCGCGATACAATGTCCGATCTATATGAGTGTGGTGATCATCAAGGTTCTCTCATGGTCTGCTCCAAAGGCGGGTGTTTTCAATCCTGGAAACCCCCAAGGGCACATCACTGCTCAACGTGTGGCGTCTGTCGACCGAACTATGACCACCACTGCCCCTGGGTGCGTCTACGTTGTCACTAGCATTTCGTGAAGAATGAACAAGTCACAGCTTGGGAACTGTGTCACCTTAGACGGCATGAAAGAGTTTCTGCTTTTGTTATATCTCTCACCCTGCGTTCTCTTTGTCGGTGCCGCTCCGGTTATTCGAACGCTCGCGCGTCATGCTATATCCGCATATCATGCATCGAGGTCAGATGTTTGGGCAAAGGAAATCTGGTGGGACTGGCTTGGCTCCTGGTTTTTCTTCGGGGGACCTATTGGTCGTCCTATCTTTGGAACTCTCCTTGGCTATTCCGTTCTCCAGGTAACTCAAGAACCCTTGGGGTTGCCGGGTCAGGCTATCGAGCAGCCTCTTCTCAGCATTGCCATAGTGGCCGGGATCGCGCTCTTGATGAGCGTCTTTTCATTGGTAAACAGATTTGCACATTTTACTCCCGTTCAACTTGCTCATTCACCTGACCGCCCAGACTTTGGCCATCGTGACTACACGCAACATTCTCCGAGGTCAGACGACCGTAGAGGCACTCAAGTCGCAATCTCGTCGGGATATCCTTCTGTTTGTCCCTCAAGGTATCTTCCTAGAAGAACCAAGCTCGAACCTCAGCATGGTTCCGAGTGGTCGGGTGCTTCGGCTGTCTTATGATACACGACTGTACGATCTCGGGTGGCGGAGAAACTGGCAAACAGTCATGCAAAAGCCATTATTTGCTCCACTATTTCCTAACAGCAGGTTGGCATCTACTCAGTCTTGATGCTGAATTTGTCTTGACTCGATGCAACCGTAGCACATATCTACCGCCGAAGCTGAATCCGAGCATTCTTCGACGCGTTCGAAGGGATGGGCAACGAGACTTATAAAACTGCTCGGGATACTTCTTCAGGAGCCTGAGGGAGTTCCTCCATTCCCGCTGGCTAGGGAATGGGTCCACTCGCATCAACTCTTAGTACTCAGTTCTCGGTATTCATCAGCAGTGACTGATCGCGATGGCGCATAGGGCAGCCCCCCAACCCCTATAGAGAACATGTCCTACGCCATAATATTGTAGGATATCAAGGCAACCTGGAGCGCTGCCACCACCTATTACACAGTAGTACATCCTATCATCCACTCATGTAGTTGATTAGTGATTGAACATTGACGTGCTTATAAACTTGTCTTGGACTTGTCCTCGAAATTAGTCCGAAAGTTGTTTATAATCTTCACCTCTCACTACCAAGTATCAACATCCGCCAGCGCCGACGATGGGCGACGCATCTGGTTCTAACGTGACTCCAAGTCCTCCAAAGCCCCCAAAGGTGCCATTACCACCAGGCATGGTGCTTGGCCCAGACGGAAAGCCATGTAAAATCTGCACTGCGTTCCGGCACTGGAAGCCTAAACAACCAGCATCCTCCGCCTCCAGCTCAACCTCCTCGCCCAACCCCAGCAGCAAGAAAACAACAGCCGCCATGATGGCCGCTTTCGCCTCCGGAAAAGGCTTCCAGTCCGACCCAGACGTATACACCCGTCCTGCAAACTGTCCCCCAGACGTCGAGCAGCTCGGAAGTGCGACCTGGACGTTCTTGCATACGACGGCTGCGTATTACCCCGAACGCCCTACGCCTCTCCAGCGCGCCAACATGCTGAATCTGTTGCATTCGTTACCGGTGTTATACCCCTGCTCGCATTGTGCGTCACATCTGGGCCAGGACATGAAGCATAATCCACCAGACGTCAGTGGGCGCATCGGGCTGAGTCGGTGGTTGTGTGAGAGGCATAATGAGGTGAATGAGAAGTTAGGGAAGGACAGTTTTGATTGTGCGAAGACGGATGAGAGGTGGAAGGATGGTCCGTCGGATGGAAGCTGCGATTAGATTGCTAGTGAGTCTTTGGTGGTGGTCTTCTTGGTCATATGTCTGAACTGCAAGGAGCTCTGGATATAGACCTCATCGTAGAATCTTTCATACTTGCGGAATGCAACCTAGCACCACTCCCTTCACCACTCCCATTTTTCCATAGCTCGACATTTCAAGGAGGTAAGTTATTAGTTTTGTCAATCATTTCTTTGCCCTGCCCGCTCTCCAGTCAACACTTCAAAACAGCCTTCAGTTATCAGAGCGAAACTACATTTTTGGGGTTGTACTACAAAATCCCAAGTGGGAATTAACGAACATTGACGCCTCTCCAAAAGACTGTTATCTTATGCGACTGCCTCAAGGTGCAGTTCCTGCGGGCACGATTAGCGAAGTCTACACCTCGACTTCACCTGACATGGAAAAACTAACCTTGGTTTCCACAGCCAACAGAAGGCCAGTTTCCGGCGGTCTCCCCGCTGAGGCACGCCCCAGTCCACTCAGCAGCACCATCTGAACCAGACCACTGGCTACACGAAACCTCCGTGAATGTGCCAGTCAAAGCGGTGTGTCCTGAGGATCTCCATCAGTTCACCCGTTCCCGCACTCGCTCAGTTGTCTCACCTGAAGGGAAGAACGCGCCAGCGCCTCCGGTATCCTCGCAAAGGTCGAAGCTACCAACTCTCAGAACAATGCTCCCCACGTATCTTCAAAGAGCACTCACTGAACAGGCATATTATACTGATTCTCAGGATCGCTAGTCGTCATACCGCACCAAACCGAGTTACCAGCAACAGGGCACAGATCCGTCACCTTCACGACGACGGTCTTGAATGGCCCGCTGTAGCTCGGAGAGTACGGGTCTGCTTCTCCGGTGAGCGCGAAGCAGCGTCCGCAGGCGTCACCTGGGCCAGAACCTGGTGCGGACCCGAAGCTGAGCTGAGACATGGCAGCGGTATACCCCGTCGCCGACTTTCCACAAGCTACGGTCGTCCATCAGTTGGTCAGCCATCGTTCTAGAGCAGGCAAGTGTACAGACCTGGGGAGCCACAGCCGGTGTACTGGGTGAACGAAGCAGATCCAGACGGGTTCTGCACGTATCCTCCGGTCGCGCGGTTCTCGAGGCTTGATGCCTGAACAAAGGTCGCGATGGCGGTGAACAAGATCGCTTTTGTGAAGCCGTGCATTATTGAGAGTCTTGGTTGTTGGTGAGTCCAACTCGCCTACTTCCCCTCTTCTTATGTACTTCGCTCGGATGGATTTATCTCGGTGTCGCCGAGATCCGTTCATTTGGGCGCTCTGCAGCCGTGCGTTTTGCGTTGGCTGGTGAACTGTAGCTAGGAGACTCACAAAGTCTCACAGGCCTGCAGTCCCTCCCATGTGTCAATCTATTCGCCGCTCTTTGGAAGGCAATCGAGACGCTGCGCACAATGACGAGAGGGCCGACATGTCGCTGGATCGTATACCGTGTACATAGGTGGTTATATTTGACTACAACGTAGCCTGGGAGACAAGTCACTGCAGACACAAGTACCTGCCAGCACATATGCGCATAGGAAGCTGAAGTCACGAGGGTGGGAGGAAAGCAATCGAGATCGCCGCGAGTCTCCGTCGGTGTTTTCTTGGATCACTACCATCATCTTTGCGCGACCGTGACGCCTCACTAAAGGCAGCATGAATCACGAGGGCTGACATGGTAGCAAATTGTGCGCGGCTCAGATGGCCAGCAGACACGGTCACCTCAGAGAATGATGTTCCGAGTCGCCATGACCTCGAGGAACGGGTTGCTGGATATCTTCAAGTCGTATTTATCATGTTAGCGCCCCCCTCTACTCTCTTTCTGCCAATGGATTGTCGCAACGATATGAAGTTACATATATTCGGACAGGCGTTCTCTCGGGAGTCGTCGAAAGGAACTCATAATTACATATGTATAGTTTACTGCAAAGTTTGTTAGGTCACGGTGTCAAGTCCAGAACACGTCATGGTATTGGTCGATTTGTATTGCAGTGGCCAGCATCATGATCACTCCGTCCTACGGGCTCGCTCGACGGTGCTGTGCAAAAGCTCACCAAACCTACATGACCCTCGACTCGATCCCTTGATCCCGTTAGTAACAATCATGAATGCCAATAACGCGTCGGTGTTGAGACCGTCTCTGCGTAGTTTGCCCCGCCCAATCCGTGTAACTGCTACCAGATGCCAAAAGAGTGTAGACATCGTACTAATTGGCTTCATGGTCAGGAACTCGCTCACAAGGCGTACCTCGGCGAAGAGCGACAGCTCGAGTTGCTCGGTTTGGGATTCGAAATCTGGTCCTCGCACAAGACACTCGTGCTCCCTATCTTTCTATCCCACCTCGAGCGTGCAAACCCCGACGACTTCACAGCTCAGCTAAGCACAAAAGACATCACCCGGATTTTCTTGTCGTTGGTCGGTTTCGTGCAGCCATTTAAACTATGGCAATGGGACCAGGAGAGCGAGATAATCTCCGATCGAGCGCTTCTGAACTTCGTTCTCCCCAAAATTCCACTCATTTACAAATGGGTCGTCTTCTTCCACGAGCGTTTCATCATGAATCCAACCGCCCTTGAAGGACAGCCGTTGTGCATCTTTGATATCCTCCAGGTGTCACAAGCGACCTTTGGATTTTCTTTCCGCCTTGCCAAGCTGGCGCACTTGGAGCACTTCCTAGCTTCATCAGAAGTCAAGCGAGTGTTCGCCTCTATTTTCTGCTTGTCGGGCAGGATAACAGATGTCGAGTGGACCAACACACGCGAGTCATTTCCGGATCCAATCTGTGCAACTCCAACCGTCAAGGCGGCAAGAGTCTTATCTGGCTTAAGCCTCGGTTTTGCAGCTTTTGATGAGCTGGTCGGTGAAGATGTCGCCTTCACTACAATTATACAAGCCGCAGGTGGAGAAGTTGCGCTCACTGACTGCGTTCTGAGGATGTTTCGTCTGTTTACTGCCTACGCTCGGGAGTTTAATGCAGAGCCGGACCTGGAAGAGAAGACGCGTAATGGGGCTCTTCTTGGGAGTGGGATCTCGCACCTTTGCACTTTCATACAGCTCCTCAGCCAACGAGACGATGCCATCCGAGAGTACTTGTTTTCCAGAGGATCTGTGGGTGCAGTCACTGACGCCATGTCAGAACTGGTACCCCTAGTCCTTTGGGAACCGAACAATGTCAAAGAGCAGCTCACCGCACGCGGAGTCAAGATACGACGCGGAAATGTGAACACGGGATTCAGGTATATTGCCTGGGCGGTTTCGTTCGGAAATAGCGGGGAACCCCTGGTTTCTGAGGCCGTCTCGCATGGCGTCATCGAAACTATTCTTCGAAGCGCTCTCCTGTCCGCGGAAAAAGACGAAATAGAGGATCGCATTGATTTCAACGACTTCTGCTTAATGCACGAGATCCCTTCCTACTTTCTATACGACAAAGTGCTGCTCCATGTAGAAAACGCGCTGCAAAGGATCAACGCCATCAAGCTGGATGTATCCTCTGAACGAGACCCATACCTTGCGGAAATTTGGCATCTGGCCAAAGACCAAGCAACTCGTTTCATCTCGATACGCGGAATGGTCCTGAAGACACCAAAACCCTTCGATAAACGGAAGTGTTCCCGTCCCGACGTGGGTAGATCTCTTTTACTGCATCTATGGAGTGCCATTAGCTAATACCTTTCAGTGCACCACCACACCCTCCTCAGACCTGCACATCTGGCGATGCTCCGGCTGCTCCATTGTCACCTACTGCTCCAAGGCATGTCAACGCGCTGACTGGGTGACCACTCATAAATGCGGTTGTCATATGCTGAGGTCAAGCTCAGGTATGCCTCCTCTGAAATGTTATCATGATAGTGCACTGAGTCCTTGTTTATTGATGAAGGATCACAGGCCATCGGCTCGGACGTCATCAGGCGGAATTTGCCTCTGATTGCATATCTCGAACGATACTTGAGGTATATCGCTGTTGATGAGATCAAGGAAAAGCTTGACGCTGCATCGCTGAAATATCCGAGAGCTGCGGAGCTCGTACTTGACATGGACACGACAATTTTTCCGTACCAGTTTGATTTTCTCCCACTCTCTGACCACTCGGAGCCGTATATGAAGGATCCAGCTTGGACGTTGGTCCTCGATGCTTTCGGCTCTCAAGGGTCTGCCGACCGATCTCCTTTGACATTCATCAAAGTAAAGCAGGGAAGCCAAGAGCACGTCCTGTTAAGTCCCGCGAAGACGCTCAATTTCTTAGCTGGATGGAATGTGTGGTCAAATCATCCTAGTCCGTATCTTTTTGCTCATTTGATGAGAGAAATTTTACTGACGATAACGATTCCTTCGGCTTGTATGTATGTGCCCCTTGGTTCTGTAGCGGAACGTGGTTGATGTTGTGCATCTCGGAACTCACGAACAACCTCGAGATGTCACTCGTCGGTACTCCTCTTATTCGAGCCGACAATGACAGGCCTAGTTTCGGATTTCTTTTTGTCGGTGTATGTACAGCATGTTGCCAACCTCCCTACTTTGCGGTCGAAGTTTGGTCGAAGCACGCACCATGTACACAAGAAGCCGTGGGCTTCTTAACCTTCTGCGCACAGCCGGGTATATGATTAATGCCCAACTTGACTTTCGCGTTGACGCAAATCGTTTGAACTAAGCCTGCGGGTGTGATCAGCATCGGGCTACTGCTCGCCTCCCCTTGAATCCCGAGTCCTGAGGGTTCCTGGCCGTCCGAGATTGGACGGGAGGCGAACATGAGCTTCCAGAAATTAATCAGGGTCGAACCTTGCGGATCCTTGTACTAGCACAACATCCACGTCGATATCGAATATCCATTCATGTTAAAAGTTGATCTGTGAGGCATGTCCTCTCACTGGCACGATCAATTCAAAGGCATGCCCTCACGAAGAGCTTTAATCGCGCTCCAGGTAAATATTGGATTTCAACTCTAATGGACACGGCGGCAAGAAACTGATCGACTGTGTGGCCAGGCAGCGATTGCAGAGGCAAGAAAAGGGTCCTCCAAAGCTCTGGAGGCGCTTGGCACATGCATCATCAATTGGCCCAAGCACAGAGCGACCGTCTTCCCCACCTTTCTCGTGCATCTGGATGCTGCCAATTTCGACTCCGTCAACTCGCACAGCAGCGACACAACGATGCGGGTGTTCTACTCGCTCAGTGGAATCGCTCAGACCTGTGCGCATTGGCGCAATACCAACGACGACAATGATATATCATCCGACCAACCTGTTTATACTCTCGTCTTCAAGAACAAGGATCTCATATTCAGATGGATCGTGTTTTTCTTCGACCGATTCATTGCAAACCCAGCCGCCCTAGAAGGGCTACCAATCCGCATGTTCGACATCGTGCAAATGTTGCAGGAAACTCTTGGTCTCTATTTTCGCCTGGCCAAACAACGCGTTGACATCTTGGCTTCATCAGAAGTCAGACGAGTGTTTGTTGGACTTTTCCATTTCACCGGGATGATGAAGAGAGAGGAGATGGTAAACGGCCCCGACCGAGATGTACATGCATATGGCATACATCCGGCCGTCACAGCTTCCAGAGTCCTGGTTGGCTTGTGTGCCTGTCTTTCACAATTCGGGTCAAACCTCGGCCCAGATGTTGCTATTCCTGTTCTTACGCAGTACGCAGGAGGAGAAGCTGCACTAGCCGTCTGCGCTCTCAAGTACGTTCGCGCGCTCACCGCCTATGCACAGGAGTCCAACGAGGGGGACCCGGAAGAGAAGTACAAGAACGGCGTATTCCTCGGGTACGGGATGAGCCATCTTGGCACTTTTCTTCAAGTCTTCAGTCAACGAGACCGCACAATCCGAGAATATCTCTTTTCCAGGGGATCCTTGGGTGCAGTTACTGACGCTCTGTCAGCGCTAGTACCCCTGGTCCTTGGAGAAACGGCTGGGGGTCCTGTGCTATCACTGAACGTTAGTTCACGGCGCCAATACCTGGATTCAGCATTCAATTACCTTGCCTATTCGTTATCGTACGCAGACGATGGTGAAGCAGCGGTTTCTGAAGTTGTTTCGCATGGCCTTATCGAGACTATCCTGCGAAGTGCACTTTTCACAACGGAACGAACGCAAACCACTGCTCGCATGATGTTCCCCGACTTTATCTTGATCCACCTAATCCCGTCCTACTTCTTCTACCACAAAGTACTGGTCCAAGTAGCAGCCGCACTACAAAGGATCGACGCCGCCAAACTAGATGTCTCGGAAGAACGGGATCCTAACCTCGCTCAGATCTGGGAGCTGGCTAAAGCGCAGGCTAACCGGTTCATCTTGGTACGTAAACTGGTTTTGCTGGCTCCCAGACCGACCAAGAAGTACACATGCTGCCATGTCGACGTGCGTTCATACCGTTGACCTTCCCAAATGACTCCACCAACATGTTCATCCAGTGCACTGTTCCACGCTCTTCAAAACGAAAGTTTCGACAATGTTCCGGATGCTCGATAGCCACGTATTGCTCCAAGGCATGTCAGCGTATAGACTGGGTGAACACCCATAGACACGCTTGTCGCTTGCTCAGGTCGAGCACTGGTGCGTTTCTTCCGAAACAGCAAGCTAGCAGTTTACTGACTTTTCATTTACTTACCAAGGAGCGCCAGCTGCCGGGTCGGACACCATAAGGCGGAATCTCCCTCTGATCGCGTCTCTCGAGCAGTTTGAGCTGGACCTTGCTGAGGAGGAAATTCGGGAATCTTTCGCCAGTGCGAAGCAGAAATACCCGACCCAAGTAGCGGAGCTTGTGGCTGAGATTGACACGACGATGTTTCCTTACGAGCTCGCGGTCCGCCCACTCTCCGGCTCCTCAGAGCCGTATATGAAGGATCCGTCCTGGAGATTTATTATCAGCGCTCTCCAAAGCGCTCAACCCGCCGACCGACCTTCGTTGACCTTGATCAAGGTACGACAAGGAGGCGAAACCCAAGTTCTGTTCAGTCCGTCGAGGACCCTCAGATTCTTGTATAATTGGGAAGCATGGGAAGGCAAACTAGGTTCGTTCATGTCTGCGCTCGAAGATACGATGTGATTTATGTGTCGCTTAGGCTAGCAAAGGTCCGATCGCTGTCCCGGACTTGGAAGGTGCCAGGATGTTCGCTGTCTCGTGAAATCCACCTGGGATTTTTCTTGTTTTTTCTGTTGTGCTTTCTCGTGGTGAACTTGTGTTCGGTGTAGTTATTCCAGGGCCACGTATATTGCCCCAGCAAAAAGATACCCTCCTTCGTTGTCAGTTAGAGGTTTGTTCTTGCGCCCACTTGGCTTGACCACATGAACGATCAATTCATAGCACAACTCGAATGTACAGCATAAGTTGATCCTGGACTGGAAAAGAGTCGGAAGATAACCCATGACGAATCTAGCTTTTAATAGCTTTCAGACCAGCATCCTTAGGTCTCTAATATTAGGTACCATGGGACGAATATCATGATCATCAGATAGCCGCATCTCCAATCCACCTGCTTGTTCTTTGGCTTGGAAGATGAGCCACAGCATGGTCATCCGTCACGTACGAGCTTGCCGCGTTTTCTTACTTCTGCTTGGCATGCGATATTCGGCTTAACGAGCGCTACTAGTACAACCACGAAGACATCTCCAGGATCCTAAGATTGCTCCTGGCAGACTTGGCTGCACGGCGGACTTGGACCGTGCTGAGAACTACCAGCAGCTAGTGACTGAACCGTTGGAGGATTAATTTGAAGAAGTTTGTACCCGAGAATCTCTAATCATTTCTTCCACGGACTTAAACCTCGGAGCGGTGGATCTCGGCAAAGTCAACCCACTGGCCTAGTGGGAGCATTTCACTTGCTCTCCGGGCATTTTCCTTTCCCTCTGCCCCAGTTGCAGCCAAGTTGCAGCAGGCGGAGCTTCGACGGATACGCCATGCTGCCAATTGCTCGACAGCCTCAGCGCCCTCGAGCCTCATCTCAATCGGTTGCCGCACAAGCAAAATACTTGGTCGGCCGTCCTACTCTACGCTGGGTTGTCCTCGGTCTCGTGATTATCTCAACACTCTGGTTCCTCGCCCCTCCATTCCTGTTCAGGGATGAGAGACACTTCGGGCCACCTCACATTGTAGAACCCATAGTTCATCCCGGTTACGTTCGGCCGCAACCTACCAGTGAAATTCGACCGTCATATCCCGCTTCAAATTTGACCTCTCCAAGAGCAGAAGCAGTCAGAGAGGCCTTCCTCCATGCATACAATGGCTACACGAAGTATGCTGGTACATACGATGAGCTGCGACCGATTTCGGGTGAAAAAGTGAACAAGTAAGATTGCTGCTCGCATCATTGTTGCAAAGTAAATTCAAGTGGTTATGCCTAGCTTCAACGGATGGGCTGTTACCCTCATAGACGCCTTGGATACCCTCTGGATCATGGGCCTTCATGACCAGTTCCACGATGCTATACCCACTGTCGCTCAGATGTCATTTCTGACTCAGGTGAACATATCTGTCCCTGATTTCTGGAGGGAAACTAACATTGCGCATAGAACAAATTTGCCCCATTCTTTGAGACGGTTATACGTGTACTAGGCGGCCTGTTGTCAGCCTATGCACTCTCTGGGGAACCTGTACTTCTGACGCGCGCTGATGATCTCGGCAAAGCGCTATTACCTGCTTTCAAGACGGCTTCAGGCCTCCCGATGTACTCGGTTAACACCGCTACGTGAGTATCCGAGATTCCATTAATAGGCCCGCCTTTGATCTTACTCTGCCTGATTTTTAGGGGAGAAACGAGAAGAGGGTGGACATCCGACGTGCTCTGGTCCGAAACCATGAGTTGTCAGATGGAATACAAATACCTCGCGCATCTCACTGGCCGGGTGGACTACTATCACCGGGTCTGTAGGATGCGTTCTGCGAGGCCTTTGTCAACTAATTCTCCGATAGGTGGAGCGAGTCACGGACCTTATGCATCGAACTAAGGTCTCCGATGGTCTTTTCCCGACGACTTGGATAATGGAAAGTGGAAAACCTTCCAACAGTGCGTGTCTCTTCCGATCTAAGTAACGGTCAATTGAGTCAACGCCTCAGATAAGTACTCTGTCGGTGCTTATGCTGACAGCGCCTACGAGTATTTGCTGAAGCAGTACCTCCTCAGCAGTCAGTCTGAGCCGAAGGCACTAGAGATGTGTGCGTATCCTCTTTCCTGACAAAAAAGCAGCCTTTTCAATCGCGTACCCCAGACCTCAAGGCTGCAAAAGGTATAATTGAGAACCTCTTTTACCTGTCGCCCACGAGGAACCTTCTCTATGTGACCGATACTGACCGTGGTACGCCATCCCGGACGGTCGAACATCTTTCGTGCTTTCTCCCTGGGCTGTTCGCCCTAGGAGCACAAAACCTTCAACTACCACCCGCCGACCGTGAACTACATCAATGGGCCGCCCAGGGTCTAGCCTACACATGCTACATATCCTATGCCGACTCGGCAACCGGTCTGGGTCCGGAAGAGATGGTGATGAATGCATGGCCTCCGTCGGAAAGCAATGGCGATCCCAGGTATGCAGGCCGTTGGATCGATCGGGTGCAAGCATGGATAAAGGACGGTCGACCCGGTGGTGTACCGCCTGGGCTTCACGAGCCTGCTCCCACCAAGACTGGTCCTCGAGACTATCGCGTCAAAAGCTCAGTGTACCTGCTTAGGCCTGAGGTAAGGTCACGGTCCGCAAGACTGTAGAAGACTCGACTGATCACTCTTGTAGACTGTTGAGAGCTTCTATCTGCTCTGGCGGACAACCGGCGATGAGCAATGGAGGGACCGCGGTTGGGAGGTATTCCAGGCGCTTAACAGCCACACACGGACGACGTACGGCTTTGCGAGCATCAAAGACGTCGACTCCGTGCCCACCATCAAGAAGGACGAAATGCCAAGGTAAGTCAATGGTCTTCGAGCTCTTCAATATTGTTACTCGTGCTTATTCACCGCCTGCTACAGCTACTTCCTTGCTGAAACGTGAGTATCTCTACCTGACCAAACGCCCTTTTAACACTTATCAACCTGTTCAGACTGAAATACTTATACCTGCTCTTCGTTGACGAAGAGCTGATACCCCTCGATAGATGGGTATTCAACACGGAAGCACACCCACTCCCGGTCTTTGAATGGACCAAATGGGAGAAGGGGCAGTACGGGATACCCATGTGAGAGATGTAGGATGACACTCCATTAATTCTCTCTTGAGTCGGACCACCCAGGCGTTAATTGTAATTGGGAACCCTCTGGTTCCCCCCTCCCCCCCCCCCCAACTCCTCGCGGTGGAGATTCTGGACAATTGGATTCTTGGACAACACCAATTGTTATCTATTTCACTTAAAATCTTTGAAAATACTGATTGTAACCTGTTCGTAACCTGTTCGTACTACTGTAAATACTAATCGAAGGCGTGTCAGTCAACATCCGATACACCTTATGAGTCCTCGCGCGATGGACTTGTCAGTGTTAACCCGCCTACGCATATACTCAACCCGCGTCTTCTACAGATCGGACAGGCACATATTGCGTCTTTCCTTGCCCCCCTCTGGGGTACCAATGAACATTAACACCTCAGGGTAGTTGGAGAGGGGCATTTGGGGTATGTTGTTCGAGCCATCCTTAGTCTCCCATGGGCAAACCGCTTTAGATAGTAGTAGCCTAGCTAGGAAGCCACTCGCCAGATCATACTCTGGAATGTAACAAGCTCAATTTTGAACCGTTTTGGCAGCCATCAGATTCGGAGCTGTGGACAGGGGCTTTGGAGTCAGGCACGCTTCTCCTGACCCACCTCGTAGTTCTCTTTGCTAGTAGCACTCTCTGGCTCGGAAGTGGTTTGCTCCTTGCAAACAAATATTGTCCGGGTTTGCGGACAGGAAGAAAGGTAGAAACGTGCTTTCGCGGACAGCGTCCTAGCTTCTTTCCCTGTTCACCTCGCCGTCCACCACGAGCATGAACCCGAATGCCAAAGATGTGTCCGCGCTGAGAAGGCTGCCCGACGCACTTCAGGCAAGTAGACAGTGTCAAAGAAGCCAAACTGTCGCGACGTGAGACTGACATACTCTCCAGGAGATCGCGATCGATGCATCTCGCGGTTCTATCCCAGATATTCAGCAGTTGGCCTTCACCTTCGACGCGAATACATCATGGCACGCGCACAGAGCTGTTCTCCTACCTGTGTTTCTCTCGCATCTGGATCCCGCAATTTCGAGTATACCGCTACCTCCGCAGATAATTATAGGATGATGCGACCTTTCAGTTTGCTTGTAGGCATCACTCAAATATGCAAGCCATGGATTGAAGGTCGCGAATCATCTATAGAGAATCCCGTGCTAGCCATAATCCTTCCCAACCTGGATTTAATTCACAGGTGGACCATTTTCTTGTATGACATCTTCCTTCAAAATCCTGTCACTATGCAAGAACAGGCTATCGATACCTTTGCTCTTCTGAAGATGCTACTGCAGATTGTCCATATAACGTTCCTCATCGCATTGCTACACAAGCACACCCTGCCTTCGGACGTCAGAAAAGTGTTTGGCGGACTCTGGTTTATGGTTGGTAAGAGGAAGAACGAGGACCTACTCTTTGGAAGCCACCCTCAGAACCCATCATCGGAGCTGGCCTCTCTCCGAATAGGCTTGTGCATCTCTTGCACTCATTTCCCAGCCGCACTCGGTCACGACGCTGCCCTCACTTCTTTGGCCCGGTCTGCAGGAGGCAAAGCAGCACTCGCTGGCTGCGTCATCAGATACATTCGGTCCTTTGCTGCATACACTCGCGAGATCAAAGGGCAAAGAAGCCGAACGTATGAGATTCAACAAGGGGTCTCTACTGCAGCTGGCTTTTCGAAGACTGTGGAATTTCTCCATGACATAAGCTACAAGGACATATCACTTCGCGAATACTTTTTCTCGAGAGGGTCTGTAGCTGCGGTCGCTGAGACACTGTCAGCCTTGGGATCCTTGATCCTCTGGGAGCTGGAGACAGCACGGACCACTCCCCGACGGCAGGACTGAAACACCGTCGGGACCTTCTAGACCAGGGATTCCGATACCTCCTTTTCGCCCTCAAGCACGCAAACGATGGTGAGGCTGTCGTTGCTGAAGCCATTTCATGCGGCATCCTTGAAATTATCCTGCGAGGCGCAATCCTCCCCGCTGAACGAAGCCTGGCCCGTGCTCGCGTGAGATTTGGAGACTTCATCTTCCTCTACGAATTCCCCGTCTACTTCGTCTACCAGAAACCTCCTTCAAATGGCCAAGGCACTGCAGAGAATAAACGCTGGTAAGCTGGACCTCCCCATTCGGCGGATCCCAGCCTTGCGGATCTGTGGAATATGGTGAAGAGACGAGCAAAGCGGTTCATCACGGTTCATGAACAAGTTATGGCGGTCCGCACACCCATCAATAAACTATTGTGCATCAGTAAATCGACAATTTACTTATTTGATCTTAAATGAACTTATATTGACTTAACGTGCTTGGCGAGAATGCATAAGATGCTAAGATAGGGCTCAAACACTTTCGACCAAGCTTACATAAGCGCTCCCTGCCAAAGCGTGACGCCTGCATTGTAAATACAAAGACTAATCGTGCAGTAGACAAATGAGAAATCGGCGACCTATGATCTCTGGAGAATGAGATTCTGGAGATTTTATCCGTCATGGATTTTCAAAAATGGGACGTGTACAATATCCTTTGTATTTCGTCGTGTATTGGCCCTGGTAATTAAAATTTTAACCTTTATACCGAGCACCCGAGCACCAAAACCTGAGTCCGGATAGTTTGTCGGCAAGTCTAACCGGCCGGGACAGATGCCCAAGCAGTCAAAAAAAGCCAGAATTGCCATCCAAAACCTCGGACTGCATGCAAAGAAGAGAATCATCAGTAGGCTCGAAGGAAATGATGAAAATGTGAGTCAATGAAACACACCTGACCACGAAAAACCGATGCTAATGTGCTGTGCAGGTCTTTCCGGGTGGTGGTACACCTTCTGCGTATGTAGAGCAAGCCTGTGCAAGTACTGCATCAATTACATGTCCTTCGATACTGGGGAGGGTCACAAACATCCTTAACTTTATTGTATATCCCAATTCACACTACTCAGAATACTCAACAAATCGACATAACATGCTACCTACGCTACAGAGTAGTACAGACTCACATTAATGGACTCAGACCTGCGGACTACACCGCCCAGATATTTCCTTTTTAGTTCCGGTTCCTGATGGGGGAGGTTATCGTGTGATGTTACTGCACCGCGTCACTGCATGTCACAGTGTGTCACCGTTGGTCGAAAGTGTTTGAGCCCTATCTTA
>KN839892.1:114483-126547 GCA_000827185.1 Hydnomerulius pinastri MD-312 | reverse complement strand
CAGTCGGGGATTTTTTCCGATCTAAGATAACTCCCCCCGGCAAGGAACACCACGTTCCGGCATTCTATGGAATTCCCAAAATCCATAAACTTCCGGTCAAATTTCGGCCGATCCTACCATGCCATTCTGCCATTGTAAACCCCGCAGCTAAATTTGTCTCCAAAAAACTTAAACCGATCGTAGACTCGGCGCCAACCATTATTCATGGTACCAAGCATTTGGCGATCAAATTAAGTAAGCTCCAACTACAACCCGGACGTCAGTTTTACATAATAACTGGCGACGTCGTTGCGTTTTACCCGAACGTCCCTTTAATAAAATGTCTGGAATTGATAGAACAGATGTATCTAGAACATTATTGGTGGAATCGGGCAGACCAAGACGAGCCTAGTAGCCTTAAACAGCGAAAAGCTTTCCACGATGCCCTTTACACGGCAAACACGGAGCTTATCACACAGTTCCAAGGACAAAAATACCTACAACTCCAAGGCTTAGCCATGGGAGTGGCAGATTCACCGGATCTCGCTAACCTGTATGGATACCACTTTGAAAATAAATCAAAAGTCCTGGACCATCATAGAATTGCCTTCTATGGTCGTTATATCGATGACTGTCTGGCTATAGTTTATGCTTCTAGTGAACAAGAAGCACTTGACATCATAACCCCATTAGTCCAATACGATAACTGTGAGATAACATGGAATGCATCGGCTCATTTTCAGCCATTTTTAGACATGTGCCTGTATAAAGATAGAGATAACAGGTTGCAACACATGCCTTATCGGAAAATGCAATCCCATCAAGAAAGAATTCCTTGGATATCTAGCCATCCCCTTGACGTAAAGCGAGGTACATTCATTGGCGAGATGTCACGTTTAGCAACGCTAAGTAGTAAACGCGAACACTACACCGAAGCCATGAAGGGATTAGTAGCCCTTTATGTAAAGCGAGGCTATCCAGTTGAGACTGTTACAAAATGGTTACGAGATAATCTTACCGAACGGTGGGAAAAACGCTTGAATGAACATAAGCGCGAGACCGCGGACGTTCTGGTACTCAAAACTGAGTTCAATCTCGCTTGGAATTACTTTAATGCTACAGAATTAGCTAATACGTTGTTTGGATACATGCGTGAATGGCTCGACCGGGCCGACCGCAGGGAACATAATTTAGAGTTCCCCCTTAACCCCGCGGCGTACATACACGATGTCGTCCCGTTTCAGCCCCTGGCAACAGGGTTCCTGGCGGATAATGGCGATATCATGTACGAAGCGGACTTACGGAAAACAGATATCTTTAACCGTCGTTTAATTACTTCTCGCAAGCGCACAAGAAATTTATTCGACATAGCAAGTACTTGGAAACGTACCGTATTAGAGAAACTAGATGAACACGTGGTTCATGAGGCTACTCCTCAATTAGAAAGGCCACGTACTCCTGTTCTTGCCGAACGTGAACTAACTCGACGCAGTGATGGTCGTATCATTGATTCAGACGAAGACGAGATAGAAATCCACCGGCATTCACCTCCCGCACCGCGGGCATGGACTTACGGCATGTAAGCCCTTTAGGCAGGACGGACAGCTCCCCCCGGCGAGTGTGCCGCGCGAAAGCGGCGTTTTAACCCATATGGTACTTTATCCCTATCCTAGATGGTAGGGTAATGTGACCGCGTGGTAGTCGTGATGTAACCCGGCCCTTCTGGGACCGGCTGTTCCAGAATCCTTCTGGCATTTCCAGAACACATGAGTTTCTGTAGCATGGGACCTTCGTCCCTGTTGATAACTAAAGATAACCTTACGGTAAGTACATACGTACTGTTGTCATTCACAGACATACTAACCGGTTGAGTTTGGGAACCTGAACCCTAACCCTAACCCCTAACCCTAACGTATGTACTGTCACTTAACCGTGTCAGAGTCATGTAAATTTATGTTTTACAGCCTAACCCTAACAACCCTAAACCAAACCCTAACCAACCCTAACCAACCGTCCCCCCGGCCTTAAACGGACCGGTCACGTGACATCGGATCAAATAGGAACGGAACACCGGGCCGGTTGCCATAGGAATTATCATCCGGATCAAAACGGATCGGCTATAAGTTTACCCGTGTGAGAGTTTTCCCACCGGCTATTGACTAACCGATGGTTACCATCACTTCTCTTTCCCATGGCGGGTTGAGAAGTCCGACCATTCGCTTGCTAAGCAGGCCTGAAGAGACTATAAAGTCGAAACAGGTGGCTCTAGGGAAACCTAAGCCTGTTGCCTGTCAACTTAAGCTTTTTTCTTCGTGACTAACACACCGCACGCCTTCGGCGTGCTCCCCCCTAACCCTAACCCTAATCACACTCGTGAGACGCTTTCCCACCGGCTATTGACTAACCGATGGTTACCATCACTTCTCTTTCCCATGGCGGGTTGAGAAGTCCGACCATTCGCTTACTAAGCAGGCCTGAAGAGACTATAAAGTCGAAACAGGTGGCTCTAGGGAAACCTAAGCCTGTTGCCTGTCAACTTAAGCTTTTTTCTTCGTGACTAACACACCGCACGCCTTCGGCGTGCTCCCCCCTAACCCTAACCCTAATCCTCGCGCTTCGTCATCAAATAGTCTTCAACTGACCGACTCGACCGCCTCAGACCTCAGATTGCAATCCAGAGTAGTCTCACATCGAGGATCGTGTTCAACTTGCGCAAAAGCACCCACCGCATCGAGCAAGGGGGAGCGACCAGGTCAGTCATGGCCTTGAGCACGATGGAATACCACACGCCCTCGCAGCCGCGTGGATCGGAGGGGACGAGCGCACAGGGGTCAAGAATTCAAGCTGACATCGAGATGGTAAGACTCGATCAAGCAGAAGGTTCGGCCTAGATAGGGGTTGCTGTTGGGACGCTCGTGGACGGTGATGCCATAACTTAGACAATACTCGTAGAGAGAAACGTCAGCTGTAGTGCTTCGCGAGGACTCCCTCGATAACTCCACACATTCATCTCGGCTCCTTTGTTCAGATCTGAACGACCATAAGTGATCATTCACCCTTTCCTCCATACATCGAAGAGGGGAGCCTCCTGGAGCCTCTTCGTCAGTGCAGTGGCTTTCGATACACACTTATGCCGTCAGTGCTCAGACAAACGAAGGTATGCACATGTCTGTAGTCAACTGTAGTACCCGATTCCGTCAACGGTTTGGTTCCGAACCCCTGGAGCCAGAAGATCGCCGCCGGCCGGAGATGGTTATAACGTGTCGATATCCGAGTCTGATCCAGACTGAGAAATGGTTCAGGCTCTATCAAATATTAATAGCAATCGATCTTAGTACTGGCGGGTACTTGTCGCTTTCAAGTCCACGCTGCAAATTCGGTGACACAGTCATACTAGTCAGCGCAAGGCTCGTCAGTGCTGTCACTGCATGCAGCACTAGTGCACAGTATTCCTGCTATTCCTGGTAAGTCCATCAACTGAGTTATCGACTGTCATACATCGTACCAGGCCGGCTACCAGAGACCAAAACCGACTTGGAGTAGCCTTGGAGTAGCCTTGGAGTAGCCCTGTGAGTCTCCGTGAGTCCTGTTGCAAATAGGTGCTGATCAATTCTCGGTTTACATCATGATCTTTCCGTTCAATTGTAATGCTTCACGATCATTCCTTCGATAACTTTCTCCTCCACGTTCTTCTCGGCTCCTTTCTTCAGATCTGAACGACCGTAGGCAGTTGTTCTCTCCTTTCTCCAGACCTCGGAGAGGGGAGCCTCCTCATCGGGGCAGCGCCTTTCGATACCCACTTTATTCAATATAGGGCTTTCAGCAAGCGGTTCGATCGCGGGCATAGATTTCACCCATGATGGCGCAGCATGTGCGCTTATAAATGTTGTGAAGTTAATACTGAAATTGTGTAGCGCGAAGTAGAGAAGTACACCACAAAGGCAACCTTGCCCTTGGCTTCTGCTGGTGACAATTGATAACCCTATCCAGCGACATGCAAAGCAGACGGGGCAGTCGCCGACTGAAAGAATTCGCAGCAAACGTCAACAACGCACGATAGCTTAGGCATTGACTTCACCAGTTCGTTCCACCAATAGTCCGGAACATCGAGTTTCACCATGTACGTGTACTCGTACTAGTAATAGCCCGGAAACCATCCCGCACACTCCAATCGATGATGCCCGAAATGTGTCCATTGTGAACCATGATATTCTAAGGCATCAGGTCACCGTGCGTGAAGACTATCGCATGAGTCATAGCGACAAAGTCGTTCGCAATGATGAGATTGTCCTCGAAACGTATCTCCCGGACGGTCCAAAAATCGGAGGAGCATATTCAAGAAAGGTGCCATGAAATGCGTCTTCATCATCACAAGGACCAACACCATCGACCGGAAGGAAAGGGCTGAAGAGGGGACGCCGTTCAGAGAACATACGCGAGAACCCACCGGACTCTTGGAGTGCCTCATGCGGGGTACATACCCAATTCCTGACCAATGTCTCCAGCTGAGTCGGAGAGAGTGCCCCGGAATTGCACGCTCCGGAAAGTGTTACGCCAGGTATGCGAGACATGAGAATGGACCCAAACGATCCATGGTCACCGTGCTGTATCATTTTAGGCGCAGGAATACCGATGATTCGAGCCGCAACTACGGCCATGGCATCTTGCGCGAGTGTCCTTGGGGTGTATTTCAGGATGAGGTTGAATGGAAGAGGGTAGATATCATCTGGCCGGCCTAAGCCCTTCCAGCGACAGTACAACTTGAAGCGCGAGACTGGAAGGAGTACGCGGTGGAAGTAACCCCGCAAGCGATTGGCGAACGGCGAGCCATGGATTTTACAGGGGGGAACTGCGAGGGTCTGTAAGCCAAACTCTACATCAGCGTTACAGTCCAAATTTGCAAGCGACAAACCTGGAGATTATTATTTGACGTTGTTGAAGGAACGAGCTGTCGAACTCTCGGAGATACCTAGTAGGTACAACTACCGGGGCGGTTGGGACCTTAGGCACAATGCTATAATAGCGCTGCTCACCATGGGGTGTTCGGCTTTTTATGTAAAGTTTCTGAGACTGCGTCGGTCACGGTGGGGTGGTAATTGCAGTGAAGTGGGTGCTACTATTAGCTTGCAGTGCACCCTCGGGATCTTGCTCGGGATAGTTTGCTTGTTCTCAGGCTCCTGCCTTCAAAGCTACACGTGAGCTACAGGTTTCCGCTAGCATTGCATACTCAGATAGGTACGAATCGGGCACGCATTGGGTGCTCTGAACGCACTAATCACGGCCATCAGCGCTTTATCTAGCCATCAAAGTCGGTTCTACCAATGAACGGAACAAATTCTACGACTACCTGGCGGGCGGCGCCGGCTTCTGTACAACATCTCAACAACGAGACACTTCTCCGCATCTTTAGACACTTGTACTTCGAAAATCGACTTAGCTCCTGCAGCTCGTGACCGCGCGATGCCTTGGCCCGCACATTTTGCTTGACAGGAGGAGACCAACGGCTTGATCCACCTACTCACCCTTTCAGTGCTCACCAACTTGAAATGGCACTCTTCTGATGTTCCTGCTTACCGGGGTCGATTTGGGACATCAAGATTGGTCGCCAGGTATCAGCAATCACTTCCGTAGAGTGCAGTCGACATGGGGATTCACAGAGGTGCGGTCATCGTGCCGTTTTCGCGTTCGCGGTAACTTACGCTTCACGCGACTTTCAGCGCCAGAGGGTCTGGCGCTGAAAGAAGATTACTAGGGTGTCCAGTACTACTCGTACGTCAATCCGGTTGGTGGCTTTGGAAAAAAGTACTATATCTAGGGTCTTCGAAGGTGTTTCTCAGTGCGGTCTCAAATGCTGCCCAGCTCGCGTATGTCACCGATCCATCGTGAAGGCGCTGGTGAATGTAAGTGGCCCAACTCTTCGCAAACCCCGTTCTCACCCACGACAGCGCAGCTGGTGTGAATCTTTACCTGAGTAACGGTGTGCTGAAGGTCGCTGATGGCTTGGACGAGTTAGTTCACAAGGTGAGAGAAGGTGGTGTTAGGGTCATTGGGAGGTGAGTTAGGCGTATAGGAATCAGCGGAAGACGTAATGGGTTAATTTGGGGGGCTTGTCCTAATGTCAGGATAGTCCTTACGCTCGTATTATGTGGATGCGTCAAGAATGGATGATTGACCTAAGATACACGAGGTGCAACATGGGCGAAAAGAGGACGAGTCTGATGTCTACGTCAGGACACGCGTGACTAAATACGGAGTCATTGCAAAATGAAAGGACAAAAGTCGGAACGAGGAGTGCGGAATGATCGGGGATAGGAGATTGTGCTGGAGTAATCAGGTGAGGGAGGCGGTATAGTATTTCATGACGGTTAGACTGCCCAGTAGACGCTGATCTTTGCCTTCTCCGCGTGCATTTCCCATCCCGGGAATCTCGCACTTGCCCATAGTACGATACAATCCCCCACTTTCAGGTTACGCACGAAGCTCCCATCGGCTGACAACCGACCTCGTCCACAATTCTCGAGTGCGTGTTGATCCTCTGCGGAAGCAGCCGCATCAACGTAACTCCACTCCACTGTATGATGTCTTGTCTCGGATACCGCATGCAAGTTCCGCTGGAGTAATTTATCGTTTGGGATGGGAGGACGAACTCGTTCAAGTTCATCCTGGTGGAACTGCACAGGTGACACATCCCGGGTCGCTTCCAACTTCTTTGCGTCTGCAAACACGAGTAAAGATGGCCAGGAGATATCCGGGTTATCAGTGATCTCCGGCTGTGCGGTCTCGACGGAGGCGTCCCACCAGGTGAATGATTCCCTATACGTTCCGCGATCGGTAAGACTGGACGACCAGCCCTGGTCGTGGCTCCATAGCTCAAACACGATCCGGCGGCATGGATGTAACTTGTCGTAACAGGAGAGGTTACTCCTTTCGGGGCCTGCACCGAGGCGAATTTCCTTGGGTTCTTGAGGGGAAAAGACAAAATCACCCTCAGTGCCGGGTATGGCAAGGGGGAGTGTGCGCATATACATGTGATCCGCTGAGTTCCGTCTGTTTGCACAAACAGGGTATTCTACTGCGACCGTGCTGTGGGCCCAGTAGCATGCCTCGTCTAAGATTCTGTCCACAAGCTTATGGGGAAGGGGTGTCCTGCGTAGTAGAAAATAAGATCGAATGGTGAGGATGTCTTGAACTGTTGGCTCGTATCTCCCCGTCGGGATAGGTTGGAGCGAACCGATAGGGTTCGGAGCTTGGGGTCTGGCATGTGTGGTTAGCGCGATCAACTTCGGGAGAATACTGGATTTACACTGAACGGGCTGGACTATTTCCGAGGTGGTACGTAAAATTGACAGTCCCTCTGCCGGCAGTATTGGTTTTCCTGACCGACACTGCACCATCCTCCTGACTAGATTGAACTTGAAGTCGCCGAGTCTGTGTGGTACCATGCTCTTTACTCTCATAGCCGTGGTCGAAGTGGTAGGTGAGCTCCCGATGTTGGAGACATACTGTGGTGAGCGGCTCTTGTACACTCTCGTCACAGTGCAAAGTAAGTGCTTCTGGGGTTTGCAGCTTTACCCATCTCGAGGAGTGCTCCGGCTGGCCCAAGAGGAGACAAAAATAATCCCTCCTGCCTTCCAGGGTACCCATAACACGGCCACCTTGGCCCACTTCCTTGGTGTACCCGTACAACACGCCCACTGCATATTTCCTACAGAATCCCAGTTCAGCTGGAAAACCCATGGTTGAAAGTGATTCTGTGGATTTCGCATTTCGTGTGCTCCATTTCGGGAAGAAGGTCACTGCGGTCTTCGCGCGCCATTTCCCCATCTGCGTCATGAGGGAATCATCGTTCGTCGCAAACGGCTCCACCGCACTGGTTGCGATCTCTACGAGGACTAGCTCGACGTGGAGCTTGCGAATCATATCCCGTATCTGCATCTCTGCCGCGAAGGACCAGTGGGGATCATCCCATGTTTGCACGCACTGCTTGAACTCTGCCTCCGTAAGCCGCTCGAGCTGAGGCAGAAAGGCTTCTCGGACGGCGTCCCGAGTGACAAGCTGCACAGTAGTTGCATGGACAAGATGAACGGGGAGTTCGTTAAATATATATCTGTCGAACGTTTCGAACAACATGCGACGCCATGGAGGCATAGGTTCCGTAACTTGAGATGGTTGGAGAGGCATAGGGCCGGTCACCGACTGCTGGAGAGATGAGGGAATAGGGGAATGGGGAGGCGAGGTCAACGGGTGTGGAGGCTGAGTTGAGGCTGAGGGGAATATAATCGATAAGGATGACATTGGGGGTGACAAGAACGAGAATAGGAACGAAAGGGATGGGAGAAAGGGCAGCTTGGACGAGACCGAGGGCGATGGTATAATGTCAACATCAGGGTCATGGTCTGAGGGTAATTGTGGTGTTGGCACAGGAGGTATCCCAAGGAATCTGCGGAGAAACGTCGTCATAATTATTAGGAGACCTGTTCTGGATGGATGGTTTCAATGGTTCATGGGAGCTGCCTGGGCAGGTTTTTAACCGTCAAGCAGGACAGCCTGAACAGGACACCATGTAGTGTTTCAGCCGCGTGGTTCAAGAAGAACGAGAATGGAATACAGGCAGCATCACCTCAATGGTGTGTGAAGCACGAATAAGAACCACAACAGTGTCACAACCATATTAATGAATCAGAAGGCGAGAGGTGAGATGAAAGTAAGTAGGAGAGGAACGACGCCACTGGCATGCTGTACACACTTCCCATCACAATCCGCAAGGACTGTAACAAACCCATGGCTCTCCGTTCAATGGCGTCCTGAGCCCTGAGAAATTCCCCGTAGACATGAATCATCACGGAAGTGACTTGCGATTAGGGGCTCCCACCTACCTGAGTTTCATGGACCACAAAGTCATTCGCACTGACGGCTGCTGACGACTGCTGAATCTGCCTGCGTGCGACGACGATTCAAAGGATTCAGGGGTGACCCACATCGAGAAGTTCAAGTGGACCTGTTAGAAAGTATGACGAACCAGCGACGTAAGCTTGCCACTACCCAACACAGGAGTTTGTTGCGTCATAAGCAACGTTTCAAAGGTCCGAGGCGAACGTACAACGTATGAGATATGTCGTCGTTGAGAGTGGTGAGATTCGAACAAGGCACGGCCGTCCCACAATCGTGACAGACCAAATCAAGCCAGCTCTACATCGCAGTTCATGTTCAAATCTGGTCTATAATAAGAGCTTAGTGATCATGTTGGATGGAGTGAAACGGATAAAGATGAATGGAAGGATGGTAATGATGAAGAGGGATGCGGAGCGGGAATCGAATGAGCGCCGTTGTGGTACTGCTCTTTCACCGTGCACTACATTGGATGTCCCGTACAACATGCGACAACCCTCATAACCCTACAGTACCTACCACACACTTACGTCCTCCCGCAACGTCAACAGAACGAGACCCCAAAATGACGCAACAAGCGACGAGAACAAATCGATGAAAGCTCACGTATAAGCATGTCACCGTTCTGCAATATCTTTCCCTACTAGTACAATATCTGCAGTTGAAGATGGCGCAGGCGGGCGTTCGTCCTGCCAATAATCTAGAAATTTTCGAGGTTCAGAATCATCACCAAAGAAGGGATGGTTCTAAGAAGATGAAAGAAGGCGGAAATGAAAGCAGAGCCAGCCCGGGCGCCATTCACTCTAAAGTTCAGCGCACCACCGTGACACAGGAAAAAGGATCAGAATGCATCAAAGTGACAAAGTATGAAAAAACGAAGGAATGAGGACGAAAGGATGGAAAGAAGCGATGTATGAACAATTTGACAGACCTGAATCGTGCGCAGGCCACGCATTCCATACCGGTTCCTTCACTCTTCCACTGCCGTTCTCTCACTGGCAGGATCAAATATCCGTGTCTTTCTCCAGTCACATGATGCATCTCCTCTTCTTCTGAATGAGTGGTAATAAATACTGTATCCCGTCGCGGATGCTCGCCATGCCACAAAGGGCAGGATCGAATGAATTCCACCCCCCTGTCACCAAGTCACCGGCTATTACAGCACAACGTACAACCAAGCCACTCCAACCATTCGCGCCGCTGAAGGAAGAAGTTCCGCGGCGCTGAATCATTTCCTCCTTTCGCCGACTACTCCGCTTCGTAACTGGCATCTTCTAAGTTCCGCCACAAAGCTACTCCACTCGGAGCCACTCTGGAGGATCCTGTGATTATGTCAACGGGCGTTTGCCAGTGGGGTGAGTGAGTGGCGAATTCTGTGGCGTTCAGCAGCTCGAGTCAGTCCCGCTTGGCGCGTTTTTTTTGGTCGGGTTCTTGACTAGTGTTGTCTTTTTCTTTTTGGTATTTTTTCTTCTTGTCTTTGCTTCCCCATGTGGCAGGCGCCATCCCAATGCTTCTCGCCACACCGCGTACTTGTTAGTAAAGGTTTAGATCTGTGCTGTGCGTCGCGGGAGTGATATCAGAATTCTCCGTTTGGCGTCTTGTCATCGGTGATCCTCGGTTTTCCTTCCCTTCACCCTCTTACCGTCTTGCATACGGTGTGCTCATGCCTGGGCTTTCAACCTGATTCTGCCTTTCCCTGTGCATTCTCTCTCTATATATATTCTTTTTGGAGTTCGCTCTCTGCCCTAGTGGTCTAGGGGTCGTCCTGGCGTGTTGACAGTGTTAGATGGTTTCCGAGTGGGCGAGCAATACTTCTCTGGGTTAGTGCTTGCTGCACGTGCATGACTCGTTTGGTGCGGGGCCTTTTGGCAGCTGACATCAGACTGACAGCAAGAGAACGATAGTTGTGTCCTTCCGTAGCATTCTCTGGTATACAAACCCTCAAATTCCACCATGGCCGACGATCACGTGTCACTGTTACCGCTTGCTGAAAGCCATATATTGAAGAAAGTGGGTATCGAAAGACGCCGCCCCGATGAGGTGGCTCCCTTCTTCGAGGTCTGGAGAAAGGAGAGAACAACTGCCTATGGTCATTCAGATCTGAAGAAAAGAGCCGAGAAGAACGTATCTCGTCTCTTTAAGGGTCTCGTCTAAGCTATAGTATCACCGTCCATGAGCGTCCCAATCACCTACCCTATCTATACCGAATCTTCTGCGTGATCGAGTCTTGCCATTCCGTGTCAGGCTGACAATTGGACCCCAGTGAACTCGTCCCCTCCGATCCGGACGACTGCGAGGGCTCGTGATATTCCATTGTACTCATAGGCATAGCTGTCCGAGTAGTTCCATCCTGCTGGACAGAACGGGTACTTCTCCGCAGATTGAACATAATCCTCGATGCGAGAACACTGTGGAGCGAAATCTGAGGTCTTCAAAGGCCAAAATGGTCAGCTGAGATCTATTTGATGACCGAAACACATGATACATACATGTCCAACAGGTCGCTGAATTGAATCTGCACGAATGTTCAGAAGGTCATGCCAGGCAGATAGGGCCGACCGTGGGCTTACTGGATACGCAAAATCAACGATGACGTTTGCGAGCGTGATCACTTTGGTTTGGTTTCATCGGGTCAACTGCCACATCCACGAGTAAGATAATCAAACTCACGAATGATGCATATAATATAGAACATGCCATCGCGATATGTCGTGTATACAATTGATGTGCGGATGCCTCGGTAATCGTGAAATCTCTTGTAGGCCGTTAGGCCCAATATTGCTGAGGGAGGACATAATGCGTAGTCGTTAATAACCATTGACGCTGGAGACGTCATAGTGCCTACTGAATTCGAAAGCCAAGAGCAGTGCATACACCAAAACACTGTTTCGTGATGCGATCATCCAGCACCCAAATGTTATCTCCTCTATGTGCGCAGGCACCACCTTCAGGGATGAGTCTGGTCGAACAAAATTGACCACTCACCCCCTGGGATCAGCTGACGATTCGGGATGACATTGATGGTGACGGCCCCCACAACTGTTACCTGCACATCTTGGCTCGAACCGCTGTTAGCATATCTTCCAGAATAGGAGGCCCGTACCACTCCATACGAGAGAAGTCCATAAAGAAGTCGTTTGTCCCTTTGCCAGAAGGCATAGGTGCGTAACACCAGGAGCACTGGAAAATAGTAATT
>KN839892.1:95374-111180 GCA_000827185.1 Hydnomerulius pinastri MD-312 | reverse complement strand
ACCATTGAGTCAGAGCGTAGAGCAGCTGGTCGGGTTGTTTAAATTTAGTTAAAGCCGCGGGAATAGCATCCTGATAAGCACGGACCGTACGCTGTCATACCCATCCCAATGAATGGCAGGTACCTGGAAATCGTGAAGATGACCCGCGCTGCGCCCCAGCCCCCCCCCCCCATATCCATCGCACCTTAGAGTATTCTTCAGGAAAGGCTACGTTTGAAGAAGGCAAAACTACCTCATCTTCGAACGTGATGATGTAGTCGATAATCTGGTGAGCTGTCAGAGGAGTGTCCACAAGCAAGCCAGAATCCATCACCATAATTGCTATCCCAGAAACTTCCCGCATGTACGTAAACGTGCGCGGCAGATTCCCGTGCGAGAACGACGTACCATTAAAGTACTGTGGGGGCGTAGAACATGTTGGTGGTTCACAACGAAGGGCAGGAGTCAGCCACTGACAAGAACATACTTTGGAAGTTGCAGCCCAGCTATCTCGGGAACCGTCAGCGACATGCGAGCGATTCTGCCTTGACGGTGAAGGCGGCTGCGCGCGACGTTGAGCTATCCTCGGAGCTCTGTTATAGTGGATGAATTACCAGCTTACGGTCTCACGTCTTTCGTGTATGAGTGTTCACCCGTGCCGGTGTTTACTTCAACGACTCGCCCCCGGGAACGATGGCGCGCTCCAAACTTTGTCGGGGTAATTATACTTCCTCGGAGATTGCGATTTCCCAATGAAAGCGGTTCTATAAAAGGTCTGCGATGGTACTATAATTATAAATGGTTGGAAGCTCGCTACAAGTCATCACTCACCGTGACCATACTCTTGAGATACAAGTGTCGTCAGACGTCGCTAGATATGAGAGTTGGTGATTCCTCAACGCGCTTTGAGTGGCCATCCTGCCGCCAGTCAGCACGGGATATCATCAATTGTGCTGCTATTTTTTGAACATACGCCACTCTTTCTATGGGATAAGGAAAACGGACAAACCAGAATTTGTAAATCGGTTGTGGAGCTTGACTATGCCTAGTACAGGATCACTGATGCTGAGAAGACCACAAAGCACCTTATCATTAACTTCGGTCAGCTTGACAACGTCCTATGTGTGGGAAGTACTTACTGGGTCACCAATCGGACGCGCATATGCACTGGTCAGACCTCCAGGTCAATCACGGTGTTGTCAGCAACTGTCTAAGGTGTGAGTCTGTGGCCGTATCCTGGATTTGGCGATTCAGCAGTCGAGCCTACCTCCTTCAACCTTCGATCGGGTTTCTATCTTAGCGAAGCGCCTAGTAGACTTAGTGCGGCGACGAAGTAGGACGCAAGAAGCATCACCCAGGTTGCATCAAGAAGGCGGTGAAACTTTGTCAGGCAAAGCCGCCGCCGTGGGAGATATACTGGGCGCCGGGCTGAGCCCTCAGTGTACTACTAGTACGACTTATAGTCGGTCGTCTGAAAAACAGTTCAGGTGTTATCAGTGGTGGTTCTTGCCTTTTACACAGCTTACGCGGTGGGAGTAACCCCGCAAGCGATTGGCGAACGGCGAGCCCATGGATTTTACAGGGGGGAACTGCGAGGGTCTGTAAGCCAAACTCTACATCAACGTTGCAGTCCAAAGTGACAAACCAGGAGATTGATATTTGACATTGCTGAGGGAACGAGCTGTCGAACTCTGGGAGATATTTAGGATTGTCCAGGCATGGCGCGAATCCTAAACTTGAAGTTAACGCCCGAGTATTTTCTCCGAGAAAACATATTGTTTGAACCTACATTTAAGACATTTAAGACGAGAAAGAACGTTCGCGTGGACTCAAAATTTTAGCCAGCGTGTTGTACTTCGTCGAAATTCCAAGTTCCGCCATGGCACGACGGTCAAACTATACTTAACGCCAGTCTTCGCATTTCGAACTACATTCAGGTCTGTCTTAAATATTAATCCTTCTGTTGTGTTTGGGCGTTGCGAATACACCGTGACTGCACTCTAATAGTGGGACCTGTGTGTCACTGTGGCGGCTGTAACCGGCTGTCCGGTTATGAACCGATTTCTGTTTTGCTGATGCTTCCTTCGAATTCGCTATGTACAGAAAATACTCAGTCGTTCTCATTATCACAACTGAGCTCGGGATTCAGTAGACAGGAGTTCCAATATTAGGACTACTATTACAACTTCGGGAAGACATCCACCGCAGCACCGTCGACATCATAGGTCGCTCGTCGGGGTCATCTTTCATCAGTGCGTCTGTTATCTCCAGCAGAAACGAGCGATAAGGAGAATCTTTGCAACGCGAGCATAACTGTCGGAGTGTTTTGCCACAAGTCCACAAGTCCGCCCGTATCGGGTTGAACTTCCCAACATGCACTTCAGGAGGGATGTAGTGATCGGTGCCTACGATACCACGGAACTTCTGGGTGGGGCTCTTCACGAGGACGGACGCGTTGAAATCGATAATGGAAAGGCGTCCACCGTGGCGGGGGATGACGATATTCTGGGACTTGAGGTCCAGGTGTGCCACATTTTGCTCGTGCATGAAAGCAACAGCCTCGAATAGCTGTTGAGCAACGGAGCCCATATGCTTATCGGGATTTCTGAGAGACGTCAGCCAGCCTCCGGCGACTGGCATACATATGACAGTTCCTCCATGAACTGGCCAGAATCTGATGTTGGAGATTGTATGGTTCGTTGGAGATCGGATTGAGGAGAGGTGCTGAAGGATCTTGACCTCATCATGCCCGTCCTCCACGAACTTAAGGTATTTGGTACTGCGGCCAACCTTACTGGAAACCACGGCAAGGCGCGGATGCTGCAAAAACGTTTTCAGTCTGAAATTCAGGAAATCCAACGGTGCATACCCCGTCAGCAATGTAGTCAATCTTGTAGTTCATCTGACGTAGAATGTCTTGAATATCGTCCGCGCCGAAGATGCCAAAGTCATCAGACTCCTCTACATATTCGTCCTCCTCTGCATCCTCCTCGATCGCGGTCTTCGCCAGGTGTGTCTGTGAGTTGAGGGTGACCACCCCGCACGCGGCGTTTTTGATTTCAAGAAGGCTGCCTCCCTTATTCGGGTCCAGGGCTTTGGCAAGCTCTCCCGCCCCCGTTACCAGATTGTACATCTCGCGGAGAAATTCGACCGCCTCATCGGCTGTGGTGAGATCGAAATTTTTCTGAGCAATGCAAACCTACGTCCCATTTTAGGTGTGGCATGAAGAAGATCAAGCAGAAAACCTAGTCACCGCATCGCCATGATGAATATCGTCATCCTCAGTTTCTTCGCCTCGACCAGTCTGCGTGATAATGTATCTTTCCGCAGTGAGGTCCTTGCGAAGGTAGATTGCTGTAACGAAAAACGTCTTCTGCGAGCGAGCTTTCGAAAGGAATTTTCCGGCCCTCGCGGCAGCGATAGCAGCCACGAGCATGCGAAAGCGATCCTGCTCGTTGTTCTGAGAAATCACCTCGGAAATAACAAATGGGATATTGTGCGAGGTAGAGGAGACCATAAAGTCGTTTTTCGGGGTGAACTTGCGCCAGGCACCTGGCGCCGACTCGGTGTCGAGGAATAACGGAAAAGCCCACGGCATTTGCCTGGAACATCTGTGAGATATAAATGTGAAGACTTCAAAGAGGCGACTAACTCATCGTATTGAAAACGGTCTGTAGTTTTTAAGAAAGTGGGCTGGATAAAATATACAGTGAAGGTGCTAGCCTTAAGCGATGAGGACCTGCTGGACGCTATTTTCAGAGCATCTTCAAGATAACATCGCCGGACGTTAAAAAAAGTCGCGAATTCTCTGTTATTCTTTACTCTGGCGGCTGGAGGAGAGGCATTGAAGATGCGATCGAAATCATCCCTGTAGTGCCGGGCATTTTGATAGTCCCTGCTGGCGTTCGCTGTCGCGACCTTCGCGAAAGGTTCATCAGGAGACATGGGAGAAGGGGAGAGAATATGCACATTGTACGTGCGGGGACACGCTAGCTGACCCTGTATTGCAACAAGTTCCTCCGGAAGATCGTCATCGTCGTGATAAAAAGTGCCTCCTCGCAAGTTCCGCTCCACGTCGTTGTGCGTCCAGTTCCCCAGTCGTTCCACGGTTACTTTCAAGGACCGAAATAGATCTGCGTAGCTGCTGTCCAAGGCCTCGATTGCCCTCTCAGACTCGCCTAACCCGACCATGAGCGTGATTTCGATAGGAGACGTCGAGTGTCAGGCTTACCGGCGGAGAATTCGATGACCATATAAATATAGTTGTCTGTTAATCGTGGTCCCAGCGTATCCAGGCGATTTTGAGGTGAAATGGTCGTGCGGTTGCTTACGTCCATGCAGGCGTTCAAGGTCTTCTCATCAAGCCTGCCTGGAGCAAGCTCGGGGGGCAACTCTACGGGATTATCCAATCGATAAAACCTGCATTTGGTGTGTGTGTGCGACCACCTATAACCTCGCGTGCATCGTCATCGTTGAATTTGAGGTCGAAGAAGAACGTGGCGATCCGAATCTGCGTTGGGTCAGAGACTGATGCACTTATCAACTTGTCCTTGACGAGGAGATTGAAGGAGACTATGCTGCGCTAGGTAACTGCCGCCACAAATATTCAGCTAGATTATGAACTTACCCATGGCGCCAATGAGGATTATGAAATGAGTTAAGTGGTGGCCTAAGACTGCGTCGCGCGAAAAGGAGGCCCGAGGGTGCGACTGACCTCCGAGTCTGGTGGTGGTTGTGGCACAGGGTGAGGACACCAGTGCCGCCGAGGAGCGTGGGTCACAGGGCCTTCATGCGCCACATATACATTGGCAGAGCTGATACCACCTCGGGCTACTCTGCTTGCTCTCCTGCCTTCAAGAGCTACACGCGAGCTGCAGGTTTCCGCTCGCATTGCATACTCAGATAGGTACGAATGGGACGCGCTTTGGGTGTTCCGAACGCGCTAATCACGGCCATCAGCGCTTTTTCCAGCCATCAAAGTCAGTTTTACCACTGGCAATGAACGGAACAAACTCTACAACTGTCGGGCGCGTAGCGCCAGCTTCTATTCAACATCTCAGCAATGAGATACTTCTCCGCATCTTTAGACACTTGTACTTCGAAAATCGACTACCGAGGTATTGGGTTTATGGAACCACCGAGTGGAAGGACGAAGAGCTCGATTGGGAGGACTGTGATCTGTCCTCGCCCACGGTCTTCCCGTACGCACCAGCCTTAGTGTGCTCGCGTTGGTCCCGGGTACTTTCCGAACACCCCCTCTTCTGGACCCGCGTCGTCATTGCCATTGATGACGACGAACGCCACCGCAAGATGGTGAGCGAATCTCTCAGCTGGTCTAAAGACCGCCTGATCGAGATCGAAGTCGTCAGGCGGAGCTATTCACACAACAAGGACCATGCCGGGGAGACAGCCATGGTCAACCAAATCATGCCCTGCATCGTGCAGCATTTGCATCGCTGTCAAAGCATCTGCTTCAAACTCATCTACACTTCCTCATTTCCCGATCTTCGAAAGTGGTTCCGCGGAGACGCAAGCTCCTTGAATAGTTTAGAACTCAAGAGTGACATTGAAGACCAAACCATAGTTGATCGACCGTCCCTGTCAGGCAGCAAGGATCGGTTCCGTTTCGCTACGCCAAAACTCAGGAATCTTCAAATCGACGGGACTAACTTTCATCGAGCCTGCATCATTCGAAGTACCTGGATCGCTAATGCATACGACCTCTCCCACATCACTATCGACGCACCCATACCCTCATCCTCGCCCCAGAAAGTCTGCCTTAGAACTACCCTCAAGGTTCTCTCGGAACTCCCTCATCTCAGCTCCTTGGTCGTACGAGGCCTAACCTTCACAGCTCCGAGACTTAACGGCAACTCACAGTTCACGTTGGCAGCGCGCCACGTAGTGCTGGAAGGTCTAGGAGGAAATGCAGTCGCCCATTTTATCCATGCCCTCGATTATCCCCGCGATATCTGCATAACGCGATGCTCCTTGGCCCAGGTATCGTTCTTCCCGTGCAGGGCGGTGACCCTCGAGGACATTGACGAAGAGTGGGAGCTCTGGCCACCTCTCGCTAATAGCACGATCACGGAGCTCACCCTTACCTTGTGCCCTGGATTCAACGACGAGATTCTCGATTCGTTGACGTGGGTCGGCCCCAAGGGCACAGAGGTCTACATGAGGGACCTGTAGTCCTTGGAACTCGCTGGGTGCAAGAACTTTTCGGTCGAAAAGATGAAGAAGATGGTAGAGAAACGGAGGGCGGCGGCTGTACGTGGGTCGCGGGGTGAATGGAACGGAAACAACGATGAGATGATGGCTGGTGGTAATCCGAGTCCAATTTACATGCTGACTGTGGAGGATGGGCCGGATTTACCTGATGGGTACAAGGATTGGTTCAAGGCGAACATCGCTTCCGTGCATTGGAATGACGTACCTGCATTTAATTCCCCTAGGCAGACGGAAGAGTCGAGAGAGGGCAGTTCCGCCTTATTGGATGCCTTCGTGTAATCAATGCTAGTTGCGCACGTGAGATCCTCTTCGAAATGACTTGGAACCATCAGGCTTTTGACGACGATTCTGAGCTAGGCGTTTCTTTGCACATTCCTTTCTTCTCGAAGAGACATAACGAGATCACCTAACAACAGTAGCTTATATTGACCCGCAAGACGTACACTAGCAAAAATGGACAAAGTAGATTGGAGCGCATAGTGAATCCGATGTGATTTGACGAAGACAGCGCACAGGCGGCCTTTACTGCTCTTTGAGCTCTTCAGCGAGAATTGCATCGGGGTCGCGTCCAGCTACCTCAGGAAGGAGGAGGGTAAAACCTGAGAACACCGACGTTTATTTTCTCGGTCAGAGCAACTTGAAACGAGCGACGTACCAGCACCTGCGATACAGCACGCGAAGAAGACTAACAAGAGGGCACACATCAGTCAAGCGACAGATAATTCAGACAAAGATGACTCACTCCACAGGACGTTCGGCGTTCCGATAGAAGCGGTCAACGTGTTGAAGCCGAGAGCAGAGATAATCGCGCCTGCTTTGCCGCATGCAGCCGAGAGACCGTGAGCAGAGGCACGGTATTTCGTGGGGAAAACTTCAGCAGGGTAACACTGTGGGCGCCAGATCAGAGAGGTATACCGGAAGAAGGAAGTTACTCACGTAGGTCGTGCTGGAGGTTGCAAATCGGATGGAGGAGTGTTAAGAGGATAATGAGATGAGACTGCTCAGTCACTTACGCATTTGCCCCGAAATTGAAGAAAAACTGATCACGGGTTAGCCCGAGTATATAAGCGAAAGTAATACGACCAGTTACCTGAAGGAATGCGAAGCATACAATGAAAGATGCGTTGTCGAAGCTGTCGAATTTCCCGGCGAGAATGCCCACTAGAGATGGCGTGAGAGGCGGTAAATGTCCAAGAACTTGCGACTTACGGAAGAGAGCCGCCATGAGGAAACCTTGAATCTGGATGAACTTACGACCCAGTTTCTCGATCGTGAAGACAGTCACGTAGTAACCTTCAAGGGGAGGTCAGGCGAAGCTCAGGAATTATGTTGGCGCGAATGTAGCTGGAGACGCACCTGGTACAAAACCGAGAACGGTGATGATGATGTTTCCGGTGGACACTTTGAATAGTTTCTCCCAAGGCGTCCCCGTCGTGCCGGCGTATCCAATTTCTTGAAGTACCACATTCTGGTTGAGGTTAATCCCGTAGAACCTGGAAGGAAACGTTAGGCATATGATGCTCTAGGGGACAGGAAGTACGACTCACGCGATGTCCAACAAGAACCAGCAAACGCATGTTCCGATCAAAACCTTCGCGTGGCGCCACTCAGAGAAGTACTGAACGAACTCTAGGACCAATGTTAGCGATGGCCGCCATAATGCGAGAAGAAACTACCTTTGAAGTGGGCTTTCTTCTCGAGGCTTTCCTTTTGGATGTCCTCGTCCGAAGTATTCTTGCTCGAGGTGGGTACAATCTCGGTTTCGACTTCATTTTTGGCCTTCAGGTCATCTAGCTCCTCTATTTCGACTCGTTGCGAGGCTTTGAAACGCCTGGATTCAGGCAGAGTCAAACGCTGGTATAGAGTTCCAAACGCAGGTATCAACGAGAGGCCGACGACGATTCTCCATACTAAGGTGAGTCGAGTGTCAGTAACACTCAATGCACCCGGACCGGCAAAGCGTCACTGACCTCCGTCGACTTTTGAGGTTTCACCCTCGTCGTTCATGACATGTTTGTAGCAAGCTAGAACAATGATCGTCGCCAGACTTCCGATAAGACTTCCCCAACCCTGGTTGGCGAAGATGTACGCTAGAAGCGTGCCTCGTTTGCGGATAACGGCGCGATCACTGGTGATGGACGCCGACATGGGGTAATCCCCACCAACGCCGACTCCGAGGAGGATCCGGAAGATGGATAGGTATATCAAACTTCCGTTTGGAGTCAGATCATCTTTGAAATGTTTTAGTGCTTCTATGGATACGGGGTTTAGATCTGACTTACTGGTAGGGCACGCGATACAGAGGATGGTTGCCAAGATGATCAACATCAGTTCCTTTCCATCTTCGAATGGGCGTCAGCTCTTCATTAATTCGGGTGACGGAACGGAATAACACACAAATAGCCTTGCGGCCGAATGCATCTGCACAGTATCCTGGAGATGAAGTGTCAATAGCTGTCCAGACCCTTTACCATGTTGCTCACCAAAGCCGAATTGACCAATAACACTGCCAATATTGGCCGAAGCCTTCAGCAAGCCTTGGAGGTTGTTGGGGAGATTCTTTCCTCCGTAGAGCCTGTACTGTAGCATGGTCGCTACGGGCTACGAAAGGATAGTCAGGCTGCAGAAAAAGCGCGCGGGTTGCTTTCGGCATACATTGATAATGAATAGGTCGTAGGCTAGTTTGGGCTCCATTAATCAAGCATTATTCAGAAGGTAACGATAGACTCACCATCGAGGAAGAACCCGACCTGAATGGGAGCGACGACGTCATGAGTGCGTCAGATAAGAAGTGAGTATCTACGCACCCCGGCGATCCCTAAAAGCTTGATTTCGGTATACGTCAAGATGTATGGTGGTCGGTCTTCCCCATCGCGTTCATATGCCTCGAGTCCCGACCGAAAACGAGTCGGAGCGCTCTCGGTATCTGCGGGGGAAGCAGATTTCTCTTCGGTGTGCTTAGCCATGGCAAACTTGGGTAGGAAGCAAAAGGGTTAGACTAGGGTGAAGCTGGGCTTTATAGCACCACATCTTACGCACCATGTAGCACGCACTGGTCTGATGTCAAAAGCTTCCTCGGCTGGGACACGGCAACAGGGAACGCCCAATATGCGGTTGATCGATGGCGCTTCCGTATGCTCCAAGGCGATCAGAGCGACTTATAAGCTGTGGAACGGATTGGCCAACGCCTTTCCTTGGACTCCACGGGTGATTGTGGGGAAGAGAAGGCCAGGAGAAGGGGACCAAATACCTGAAAAAGTGGTCACACGAGCAGTAAAAGTTGGGTATAGATAGACTTCGATCCGGTCGGATGATCAGACCGTCCAGACGAGGATATGGTTCTGTCAAGAACGACTCAAGAACGTTCTTGATTTGCCCTCATCATCCCATGAGCAGGTCCGATGCACGTTCGTTCCTTGACAGCTGGGAACAAACAATTCACACGTCTCTGATACCGCCAAGACGATCATGTCTTTCCTGTAATCTAATCTACTAGTGCTACAAAAGAAATTGAGCGAGTGACAGGGGAATCCGACGAAACGCCAGTCCTGGGCGAGTCGAACAGAGTAGTGACTTTGAAAGGCCCTGCGGGTGTAGAGCGGTAGGCATCTACTTTGTTGCCAGTTGGAGACGTTCTTGCAAAGAGCCAATGCACATGGTATATGCACTATGATAGTAATACGTTGTCGATTGTGATCATTGTGGCCTATGGACAGCTTTTGCTAAGTCCGCGCCGAGTTCAACAATGTTGGCCTGAACGCCTTGAGATCACCGCGGCGGGGTGAGCTTGGTAGCTGGAAGAACTTACGGGTTATGGTCCAAACAGGCGCCAAACACCGGCTAGCACTGGCAGGCAGTGGCGGCAGCTGGATTCAAGTTTGCTTGACGATTGCAGACAATGCCAGCCACGACTCATCTACCTATCACTCAGAACGTGAGCGCCGTTGCGATGCGAAGACCTTTCCCTGTTACCCTATACACCAGTCAAGGAGCCATTGTCGTTGCCTGCCCAGAAAGTAACTAAAGTCATCTCCACAAGTGATTCTGGAGCGCTTTTCGTGCCATAATCAAGTTCAACTGGCTTCTCCAAGGGGGCCCACGCAAGACGACCGGGACGTATGTCTCTGAGAGCGTGTAAGTCGAGCTTGGAAGTCTCGAGATCTCCGATGATTTGAAGGTATATGGTGACCACGCACTCAGCTTACCTTCTCACCAACCGGAGCTAGGAGGATTTTCCAAGATCGAATTTCCGAGGTCGAGTTGCGACGATGGGGAAGGACAAAGTCGTAAGCAACGATGGGTAAATGATCTCACCCGGCCACCGCAAGGCGACCGTGTAATCGTAACGTGACTTGGTTCATAAGACGCCTCTGAAACGAGCTCTGGTGCAAACCTATCTTCCTCCTATCATCAATATTTCAATCTCCATCATGAACGTCCAAAATCCTACCCAAGACCGCGATTACATTCCAATTTCTGATCATGGCCTGTAAGTATCGCGCGTCTGGTCTCGATCCGTTCTGATACTGTATCGCAGCATCGGCAACTTGAGGACTGCAGCGCTAGTAAGTTTTTCTTCGATTGTCATGCTCGAGTCTCACAGGATTTCGACAGGTCAGCTTAGACGGGTCCAGTAAGTGCCTAAGTTGTACATCGAAGCTGGATTCCATCTTGAGATGCGTGCGAGGCTCGTCGAGAGGTCATCTGGCCCTCTAGCTATTCTTTCCGCACTTTCACACCCTCCAATCGCTACATGGAACCAATCTGATTTACCTCTTTCTAGTTGAGAGTTATTGCATTCCGAACTTTGATTCGCCGTCTGTTTTCGCTCGGATCCTTGACAAAAACAAGGTTAGGGGTGCACTCAATCTGAAATCACTAACTCATATTCCTCCAGGGCGGTCACTTCTCCATCACGCCAACCGTTCCGTTCACCACGAAGCAGAATTATCTGCCGAGCTCGAATGTCTTGCAAACTAAGTATGTTGTGCGAGTCCCGTCGGAACGACATTAAATTGTGTCCTTGCTAGGTTCCTCAACGATAAAGGGGTCGTCAGCATCACTGGTAAGCTGGCATTTGTCTGTGCTTGCGTCACTCTTCTCACGAGACTCTAGACTTCTTACCTCGTCAAGACGGAGAGTCTACTAGACCTCTACTTTTCTGGTTGATACGACGTGTAGAGGTATGTTCACCACCATATTACCTCCACTCCCTCTTCATTGTTCCCCCCTTTCCAGGTCATCCGTGGAACAGTCCCTCTTCGCGTCGAGTGTGCTCCGGCTTTCAATTACGCCCGCGACAAGCACACGACGGCGTTTGTCCCGGACGACAGCATTCAGTATTGTAAGCAGACGAAGGCTCTCTTCAAGTCGGAAAACCTCAACCTCGATCTGCGCTTTGTCGCTGAGAGCACCCTCGAAAATGTACCGACGCCAAAGGTTGACTTGGAATACCTCGACCTTTCCGGTAAGGGTCACCTTGGCCCTGCGACGTCTTGCAATCTTGTGCTCTCTGAGGGTCAGCGAGTGACTTTTGTCCTGCGCATTTGCCCTGAGGAGACGCTTTCTTCCGCGCTAAGGCCGGACCAGGAGCGCGCCAATAAGTTGGGCGTCTCACTCGAAAGTACGTAGTTTTGTCCCAGTGGGGTGTATATAAACTAAGTTTGTTACGGCTGTAAAGAACTCGTGGCGGGAGCTTCGAAGATGAGGCCAAAGAATGATCCAGCGCTAACTAAGGTAGGTGATGACGATCTGTCAATGCGAGGTAGATCCCTAATCTCTCTTTGCCACTAGGAATTACTCGATAATATCTTTGTGGTACGTACTTATCATCTCGTCTTTTCCTCGTACTCAAGTCACTTTAGTCCACGAACAGCTACTGGAACGCTTGGATCCGGAAGTCGACTTACCAAGGCTCCTGGAAAGAAGCTGTACATCGCAGTGCGCTCGCACTCAAGCTGTTGATCTTCGAGCCAACAGGTAAGCGCTAGCGACCCCATCTTCCTCGACGTCTTCTGATACCCTTCACCTACAAGGTGCTGTTGTTGCAAGTCCGACTTTCAGTCTGCCGGAATATATCGGAGGAACAAGGAACTGGTGTGTCCGTTGTCAATGCTATTGTAAAGATGTCTGACAGGCTCTACAGGGACTATCGGTGCGCTTTTTTCTATCCAGACAGTTTCATCAAGCTGACCTCCCGTCAAGCGCATCTTGGATTCGGGATTCTTCGTTCACACTCTATGCGCTGATTCGCCTTGGGTTCACGCAAGAAGCTAACGGTACGATCTGACAATTGTTGGTCTGACTAGCAGCTGACATTGCAATAGCTTACCTCGACTTCATCTTCGAGAGATTGAAGAACAAGAACCCGGACGGTTCCCTCCAGATCATGTACGTTTCTTCGTTTATTATCCAGAACGCCTTCCGTGACATGTATGAACTTTCGTCACCAGGTACACAATCCATGGTGAGGGGGTTCTTGTGGTCGCCTTCCCGCTATATGTATTGAATGCTGGTCGTGTTAGGCGGTAAGGACCTTGAAGAAATAGAGCTCAATCACCTCGATGGACATAAGGGCTCGAAGCCTGTCAGGTTGAGATATTCCCCTTTTCTTGTGGTCCTTATGTCTCTTACCCGACGTGATAGGATCGGTAACGGAGCGGCAGATCACATCCAACTCGTGAGTAGCTTGACACTACTGGCATTCATCGTAAGATATTGACATGTTTGAACGAAGGACATATACGGAGAATTGTTAGTACTTGTCCTTGTCGGCAGAGTCTCGCAACTGATCTTCGACATAGAATGGATTGTATTTACTTGGGTCAAAAGGTGCGTAGAAGATACTTAAATTTCGGCGAAAGATATTGATGTAGTGTGATAGTTTGGTCGTCCCCTGGTTTGTGAATCTCATTGTTTACTTGGTGCTTGACTCATAGTGCATGCAATAGTCGTACGACACATGGTGAGCAATCCATTACATGGAATCGGATCACTGGCTGAAGTGACCACACATCTTCAGGGTACTCGTGCGGGAACTGTAGGTCAGCCTGCCAGCTTCGTGAGGACATTACTCACATGGCTATGATTTTAGTGTAGATTGTGCGTGTCCGCCTCTAGATCCTGAAACGTTTGGTTGACATCACCCCCTCCATAGTCGTCGTTGCAAACTACAAGGAACCCGACCTGTAAGTCGCTGGATGCCCTTCTTCGTTGAACTCATCGCTAAGCCCTTCTTCGGTTAGATCCATATGGTCAGTACGAGTCAGGAAAGAGTGTCTTGAGTCTAAGTGTCTATGTGATTACCACAGGGAGGTTCGCGGCAAGAAGCGCCACTTCACGGTATGTCTTGCTCTCGTCCTGTGCTACTTGACCACTTACTTGCACCTTAGTATTCGAAGGTAAGTCTGGTATGGAATCGCTACGCGGTACTCAAGAATGCATTGCCCGCGTAGATCATGCTTTGGTAAGAGTCTACCTTTCAGTAAGAGTCGGTGATTGGTGTTAACAATCTTTAAACAGGGTTGCCATTGACCGAGGTATGTCTGCGGCATGTTTTTCTCGGGTGGGTAGCATTTACACGGGTCTAGGCTTACGCTTGGCGGAAAAACGATCCCTGCCTTGTCCCAGGCGCAACGAATGGCTAGCGGCAAGAGACGAACTCTATGAACAGATCATGCAGAAGGCCTGGAACCCGAACCTGGAAGTCTTCGGGCAAAGCTACGAGGAAACTGACGTTTTGGACTCCTCAGTGCTCATAATGCCACTCGTTTTCTTCATGACTCCGGTGTGTACTCTTACTAACACACTAATCAAGTTCTAATTTTGCTGCAGTCCGATCCCAGGTTCGTCAGCACCCTCAAGCACATCTTGAGGACACCCGAGAGAGGAGGTTTGACTTCGAACGTGTGTCTAGTTCTGGCGTTTCAGTGGGCACACTTACAGTCCTTCCCCTCAGAACCTTGTTTACCGCTATGATGTCAACAAGAGCGATGACGGAGTCGGCGGCGAAGAGGGAACTTTCGGCTTATGTACCCTATGGTGGAATTTCGCGCTTTGCCCCTGGCCTCTTCCTTTTTTCTGACGGGGTATTCTTGTCAGGTGTGTTGAAGCACTCACGCGTGCCGGAGAGTATGAGCGACCTCTCCTACAACGTGCAGTCTCCATGTTTGAGGTGGAGTACTCTATGCTTCTGCGATTTCCGATAATTCTGACGACTTTCGCAGGACTTCCTCTTATACTCTAATCACGTAGGACTGTGCACGGAAGAGATATCTGAAGCTGGTGACGGGTAAGTCTCCTCGATTGCGTGAGGTCGTAACGTACTAACCTGCTCCTCGGAAGACTGGGAAATGCCGTTCAAGGATTCACGTGGGTGTACAGTTCTGAAGGTGCTGGGCTGCGTACTGAAATATTTGGGTCAGACACGTTACTCTTATCTCAGCCGCCTACAACCTCTCGAAAACCATGGCGGCCTTGAAGTGATCTTCAATTTCGCCACGCAACTGGCCTTGAAATCGCTGGCTCATCAATTACTTGTAAAGTGGAACCAGATAGCGCCACAAGGGCTCCATATTGAAGTATGATAATGCATTTCGGTATTCCGCGATGCAATCGTAAGGTTTGGACTGAGACGAAACGTCGCAACCCCGATGGCAATTGAAGCAATGATATGAGCACAAGTTAAGGAGCAGGGTATTACAGCATACTGGGGGTCACGAAGACAGGGCGAGTTTTTGGCTGTTATTAAGTCCCACTGTCTTCGTTGCTTTGGACTGCATTTGACCAAACTTCCAAGTTCCCGCCTGCTTGGGTCAAATTTTCCGAGCCTCATATAGAGTCCGACTGTCAAATCACAGCTTGCACGGGGCCGCATGCATGGACCACATGGCCTCCCCCTGCGATGCGCTTCAGGTACTACTCGACCATGTTCATCAAGTTGATCGACGCCTGATCAAGACTAGGCCGGCTAAATAAAGACTACTTGTGATAACCATTCGACAGCACCACGCTGACGGCGGGTCCCGTATGGCCCATACGATAATTGATCACGATTAATTGTCAGTATTTTGTGAGCGCACCCCAAGGCTTATAGAAGATATATCGACTGTCATATGTCTCGTAAGGCGCAGATTGCACGGGTTCCTCGCCCCTCACTGAACTCCGAGCTGGCCCACAGAACTCATCCCAGGCTGACCCACCGAGCTCCGACGAGTCTGTTGAAACGCATAAAAGCAGGGTATTGGAAAGCGTGCTTCTCCACTCAATCAGCAATTCACCATGCGCAAGGTTTTCCTCATTCTTGCTCTCGTCGTGGCCGCCATGGCGGCCCCAGTTGTGCAGCCCGATCGCATTCCTACCCCCGCGCCTAATAGTGCGTAGGCTTATCATAATAACCATGCAGATTGCCCATACTGAATCGGACTCACAGCCAAGAGGGACGAGTCGCCTGGCCGTATCCCCACTCCTGTCCCCCAACAGAAGAGGGACGGGTCGCCTGATCGTATCCCAACTCCTGCCCCTCAACAGAAGAGGGACGAGTCGCCTGATCGTATCCCCACTCCTGCCCCTCAACAGAAGAGGGACGAGTCGCCTGA
>KN839892.1:37004-83077 GCA_000827185.1 Hydnomerulius pinastri MD-312 | reverse complement strand
ATCACCCCAAAGACAGTATGTTATTTCCACGCTGCCAGAATATCTCAAGTTTGTTTGCAACGACCGAAGCCTGCAGGGACTTTGGCGACACAATTCGGTGAACCTCGTATGGGAGTTTATTGGGAGGAATTCACTGAACCTTTCTGCACGCTTCGCAGGCTGTCGGCATCGGCCTTACTGTTTTACACGAGATTTGGTTGTTGGGCGCCAATCCGTCAGTTACCCTCCATACAAGACGGATCACAGGTCGACAATCACTACTTAGCAGCCTTGGCGTTCTTCCGGAGGCCTGCTCTCCCACTACTGCAGACGCCCATCTATAAGCCACCTAGGGTCTCGCGTTGCCTCAAGGCGCTCCTTCCCAAGGAACCGAAACCCACCTGCTCCCGTCAGTGGAGCAATAACGAGCGGCTCCTCTCAATTCCTCCCACTCAACTGATTGCCTTTAAATTGATGGCACCGAGATAACAGTTGGCGCCGGTTGATACTCTCTCCTCCCAGGCTCAACGGGGTATGTGGGCCAATCTTGGGGGGGGGGGGCTCCCTACGGCTCCCTGATGGCATTTGATGTTCGGGACAACTTGAACGCACTTGTGCGCGCCCATTTATATTCGGCGTCTGGTTTCTTTGCATCAATGATCCATTCAAATGCTGGTCATTGGCTGGTCATGTCAGTTTCGAAGCGTGCCCTATGATAGAACACCGCAGAGGGCTACAGACACAGATAAGTACAGCGATACGTACCCAGTCACTGGCATTTGGAGTGGATGAGAACATCTGTGATTAACTCATCGCGCGAGGACCACTGATGGGCTGCACCGTCGATTGTACTGTTGCAACTTTAGGGGTGTGTCCAAGTTCGGTAACTGCGAAGCACCGACTTGTCTTGTTTGGAGCTACCTGAAGTGGGCAACCTGAACTTGACCTGAACATCGTAACGTCTACATAACATACCAGCAGATATCCAAGAGAACGCGCCCACCTAGACTATCATCATGGCTCGCAACGCAGGTTTTTCATCTGTCGCTAGGGGGACCTTTCGCAATGGCGGTCCTAGTGCCAGAACCGGCACCCCAAAACCACCCCTCACACATTGTCGGTGCCATCTGTACTTCCACTAACTCCTGATTTCTCACCGAAGATACTAGTTTTATCTCTCCCGATAGTAATTACCATGATCCCTCGCTATGTTCAGCAGGAATCCGCTGAAGAGCTAACATAGGGCCATCATCTATCACTCCAAGAGTCCGTTGCTTCGTTCACAGGCGAGCTGCTACGGAGCAATCCAGCGTTGCCTGGTTTCGATCGATCGATCGTGATCGCTCCTCGCCGTCTTCATCTCACGTTGGGGGTTATGTCGCTCGTTGACGCTAAATCTTCTAACATAGCCCCTAACGGTGGGGCGACAAAAACCCTTCCGGAGGCGCTGTCCCTTCTATGCTCTCTTGGCCCACGGATCATGGAAATGCTCTCTGGGATTCGTCTCCGTGTCCCACTTCAAATGATGGATATAATGAAACCCGACCGCGGGAATCCAGACAATGCGCATGTCCTTTGGTTCGGACCTTCCCTGGACACCGAAGACGCACAGCGACTCAAGAAAGTGGGCGGTGAATCCTCACTTTGCGGTGCTTCTTGTTCTTGTTTCACTCATAAATTCCCAGAGATGGTGAATAAAGTCTTCGTAGAAGCCGGTTTTATTTTAGAGCGCCGTCCGCTCAAGGTTCGTGCATAAAATCTGCTTCTTCTTTTGTTGCCACCGACCGGGTAACTTTATCAGCTACACTGCACAATTCTAAATACGACATATCGCAAGCCTAAGACTCGAGGGCAACGCCAACCGTTTTCGTACAGGTCTCTTCTCACGTCACCGGTAGTACAAAGATTCATTCTACAACCCCATGCAGAGCCCGATTTCCGCCGCCCAGTCAAGGTGGATTTCGGTACATGGAATGTAGACGAGATACAGATTTGTAAGATGGGCAGCTATGGGCCAGAGGGGGAATACGTGAGTTGTGGCGGTCTGTCATTGGTATGACTTGGACTTTGGGTCTGTGATGTCATAATGTAAAATCACAGCCTTGCGGGGCGTCGTACGATGATGTTCTGGATATTTTACACGGATGTGTATGGGCACTGGTGTTGTGACTGCAAAGGGGACACGCTGTACGGTGAGCGGAGCCAAGTGAAAGGCTGTACGGCATGATGCGCACGCACAGGCCTCTAGTCGGCACAGGTGTGGCACAGCCTGCCCGATGCGTTAAGTATTGAAAGAGCGATTGAAAGACCGCCTTGTATCATCGTGCGACTCTTGTCTCGCTCAACACCATCATCTCCAACAGCGCCCGCTCCACGAACAACGTCCTACTTTCTACGTTCAAATAATGTCTGAAATCAGGAGGAAACTCGTCATCGTCGGTGATGGTGCTTGCGGAAAGGTTGGCTTTGTCTTTTCCATCGCAATTAACAAGGACGTTTCTGATATCAATGAAACAGACTTGTTTGTTGATAGTTTTCTCCAAAGGAACATTCCCTGAGGTAACGTCTCTGCGCGCTCACTTTCATCTTCAATGTCCTCAATTCTCCTATCAAATAACAGGTCTATGTTCCCACCGTCTTCGAGAACTACGTAGCGGACGTTGAAGTTGATGGCAAACACGTCGAGTTGGCGCTATGGGATACGGCTGGCCAAGAAGACTACGACCGTCTCCGACCTCTCAGTTACCCTGACTCGCATGTCATTCTAATTTGTTTCGCGGTCGACTCACCAGACTCTTTGGACAACGTACAGGAAAAGGTGCGCCCCATTACACCTCATTAGGCCCTCTTTGGTCCGTCCTAACGGCATATGCCGAATCCAGTGGATTTCTGAGGTGATGCACTTCTGTGCTGGCTTACCTATCATCCTCGTTGGTTGCAAGAAGGATCTTCGACGCGACCCCAGAGTGATCGAGGAGCTCAGGAAGACGAGCCAGCGTCCGGTTACCCCGGAGGAGGTAAGCGACCGCCTGTAAAATTTTATTGGTTGAATAGGTTATATCGAAACTCGTTTCAGGGTATGGCCATAGCCAACAAGATCGGTGCTAAGCACTATCTCGAGTGCTCAGCCCGAACGGGTGAGGGCGTTCGTGAGGTTTTCCAGTACGCCACGCGGGCTGCTCTTCTTAGCCGGCCCAAGAACAGCAAGAAACATCACTGCGTGGTTTTGTAGACTACTCACTACCAACCTTTACTCTACCTCCGACGTCGTCGCCTCCCTCGCTCCCTACCCTCCTCTTTCCTCTTTGCCAAGAGTGCATACCCTTCACGACTAGTGTTTCTGCAATCTTCATGATCTGACATCTCTTTATGCTATGGTTGTGACTTAATCGGCCTATTGCGAGTGACGTAAGGATCCTTGGACCTTTAAGTGGTGATCTCCAGCTGCTAAACTGGCTCTGGGCTCTGGATCAAGGCTTAGCATCCGATATTCCTGTGAGGCCTCACACCTGGAAGCTGCTTCATTGCCTCTGGATCATGTATCTTTTTGTGTTGAGATGCAGTAATGCGCTTTACAGCGGCTCCGGGAACAAATCGTCTTCGCCCATTTTCGACCTTTCCTGTTGCGCAAAAGCATCAAGTGCTTAGCTGTTGACGATCGTGCTAAAGCGGTTACTCCTGCTCGTCTCCCATTCTGACTACAAGATGGTATAGACTGAGATCGAGGTGTAGCTCACACCTGATTAATGATTCCCGTTGGCGCTCGTCTTCCGCAGTACCACCCTGGCAATAAACGAGAGTCCGAGTCACAGTCTACCTCGAGTCGGGTCAACTTGGTCAGGCTTCCACTTTTTGTCATACCAGACGACCACAACCACGACAATATAGGATTGGATGCTGTTATTAATGTGACCAAACTCAATCAGCTCTCAGGATCAAGACAGTGTAGGAAGTAGGGATCAGCAAGTTGACGACATCCAAAGACATGGAATCAAGCATGTCCCCGCCAACTTTTGGTAGAAAAGCGATGGTGATCTTCTAAGTGGAATTCACCGAAGTTTTCCCGAAAAGTAAGCACTCGGAATTTGTAACGATTCACCACTGTACAGCTTCCAAGGGACCTTGATCGAACCACTATGGACGCGATATGCCAGTATTGCAGTGTGGGGCGCAAGCGGACGATTGCGAGGCCAACAGCATCCCATAAGCGCCGAGCAAGCTCCAGAAATTGGCAAGCACAAGAGCCTGGCCCTGGATCTGTATCGATGGAGCATACTTTTCGTTGCGCCTGGATAACGCCTGTACTCGCGAGAATAGTCGGCGACGTTATGATAGCTGCGGCCTATGCAAAGTATAATATGGTCCGAACGCTTGGTGCCAGCGCTGCCTCGATTCAGCGGGTCTGCAGGGAGGGGTAGGTGCGTACGGGATCTCACACAACATGCCAGGAGAGCGTTCTTACCAAGGCGTGTTATATGTAAACTGCTCTATACATGCGGACAGTCCAGGTAATTTGACGCCTGTGTTGTTCTGGAGCTTTAGAACTTCAGGCCTTAGGGCTCTCGAGCTAGACCCGGAGGCGTGTCCGCGGATACCATTGTTATTTACTGTGTGTTGTGCGCGTTCGTGGCGACGGACCGAAGTAACCGTGCCTAGGGCCTCTGACCCACCTCCTTAAACCCCCCCTAGTTCTGTCTTGGCAACTTCACGACTGCCTTGCATCTCAGGAGAAGCCGCTGCGCAGCACTAGGCGCGCTTGCTGATCTTCTTTCTCCCGAACAATGTTCCGCTCTCTTCGGCCTGCACTCGGCGGTTCGCATTACACGTCGCATGAACGAAAAACCTGAACCCTCGACGGTGAAGATGTTCCTGCGATGGGGTGGAATGTGGTGATGCAGGATTCAAACGACAACTGGAATATTTCCAAAATATTTCCAAGGACCAACTAACGCACACCGATGACGAAATTCCCTTTTTGGGAGGCGTCAAGGAGCACTGCTACTCCTTATCTATCACATTTCAGGGAATTGGGAACCGCCGACAGATGAACATGCCATGATGTTATGAGTGCAATTCCGACCATATCGCATGAATAGCACTCGTGGATTTCCGTACATGTGTACGTCTATTGCGATCATGTTAACATTCGGCTCCCCTTGCATTTCGCCCGAGATGCTGAGGAGCTGTCACTTTCACTACGGCTCGAGGCGGGTACTGTCAATCTCCAGGTCTTGATTGATCGCTAAATTCATCTGCAGGTACCGCAACTCCCCGCGTCCGGCAAACCCCACGTTCTCAGGTAGTCATTGGGCACTCCGAAATCTTCATCCGCCCCAAGATCCGTCAGTCAAGATGTCGGGAAGAAGGGATTTTCAGCTTCGGGATCGGTACGGCTTCATAAATTGTGAAGGGTAAAGGTAAACGCTAGAATCGTCACCGAGATGGGAAAGGATGTGAAGATTGCGGGAATAAAGGGATCGCGTCAGGGCGAGGAAACCTTCCTGCGTGCGGATATTCAGGGGTAAGGGAGGACTGACGCGCCGCGGGAGAAAGTCCGAGCCTGAAACCATTGGCATGGGTTACTTGATCGGTTTTACCTTTTCCTCCTGCATAGTGTGTAGTGACGGAGGCCTTGAATGAGGGTACCTTAAGCAGTCCCTACGGATCATGGGCGCGATGTGCCTGTCAGGAATATATACGACAACCCAGGGCAGTACAGCATGTCAGAAGATCACGCCGCCCATCTGATCGGTCATTGCTATTTCGCTGTCGTGTGCAATTGGTGGACATTAGATCCCATAACCTCGCATGCGCAGTACTGTCAGTCACCTGGACCCAAATCGCTACGAAACTCCCTGCAGCGAGTCTGTAGCGTCGATGGCAGTGGTGATTGTAAGCGTGCTGGATTTAGCGGCAGGTACCTTCTCCGTGGTTCTCGTGAGGGACGCAATGTTATCTTGTCCACGCCCTGATCTGCGCTCTCCAAAAACTGGAAAGTGCGTAAAGGATATCATTTCGGAGGCGCGAGTTCTTCGCTTTGAGTATTCTGACTTCGCAGACCCCGAGATCGGCAATCTCATTTGGCGGAGATGTTGATTTCGGGACGAAATTTCGGACTCTGAGCACAGGATAGAGAACTGCTTCGGAAACACGACACTGGGTGTCAGCATAGCGAGACAACAACTCACACTCTCGAGAGTGAGAACATGAAGGAAGACCACGGAATGAGATGATTGGCATTACCTGGACGAGGTCGTCAAGGCCTCATGACATTGATCATCATCATCAACACTACTCGGACCACGTCTCAAGAAGTCATTCCTATAGTGAGGACTGAAAGGTGTCGCCAACATGACCGGAAGAATGCGATCTGAGTATCTCCGCGATGACCGTCCGATCGGTCTAACTGGCTTCCATCACAGAGATGCTTGAAGTTGACAGGAAAAGGGTCAAAGGAACGGAACAAGTATTCAGGCCTGACATGAGGCAGACACGCCGCTGCATCGAGAAAACTAGGACCCATCTGTGTATGATAGCTGATGTCACTGGAGCGTGTAGAGAACATTGATCAAAATTGATCTGGGCGTGGCATTGAGCATGTATCTTTACAGATAAAAAGGTGAATTCACAACCAGATTAGATGCCGGCATAACTGTTAAATATGTTCACTCTGGGAAGTGTAAGTTACGGTCCGGTGCCTTTCGCGAGACTCATGTCGATAATCCCCCGAAATACGAGGAGGGACCCTTCTGGATCCCCTGGCTCATTACGCAGAGCATTTGGAGGAGATTAAATTGTGTACGTCCGACGCGTTCATTACCGTAAAAAGTTGACAAGCGTCTGTGCATCGTGCCGCCGAAGTACGCGGAAACAATCGTGTATTTCATGGAGGGTCCAAAATTAAGGTGGAAATCGTGTCCAACTAATGACTCGAAGGGGAACAAGGGCCAGAACGGAACGAGACCAATGACACGAGATACTTGATCTCGTGGTCACACATGTACCGAGAGAAGCATCAGGAAAGAACGATCATGGAGTTCCAGGCCCAGGCGAGGCATGCGAGCGATTGAGCCTCAAGGCAACTCGTGGGGATTTATTGACGCAATGATAGAGCAGGATAGTGTTCAGGCGCAGGAAATTTCATTAAGGCCCAGGGACGACGGGGAATGCTTTGATGAGTGACCAGGCTTGGTAAGTTAGTTGACCTTCTCAAGATTTGATCTCTGAGAGCCTCGGGGCTGCCCTGGGGAAGGGTAAGACAAACGAGATCTTGACAGAGCCTTTTGACACCTGGCAAACATCAAGTGTATGGTCCAAAATAGGCAACCTAGAACTCCACACTCCCGATTATTTGAACGGACACCTCATCCCGCCAAATGCTCCTTCATTCTCCTAACTTCGATCCACTGACACAGTTCGCAACATCCGCCTTTCCATAAAGTCCCAATTTCTCAATGATATTTGCGCATTGATTCTTAACTTTAATCCACTCTATCAAAAGCAACATATCACCCATTATACTGCATCAAAATGATTCGTTTCGACGGAATGGCTCCGGAGGTCATGGAGGCGATGTGTACACCGATGCACCAAATCCTACCTGCGCATTATCCTTCCCCAACTTCTCCCACAATCCAGTCAGTGCCACCCATGACCTCGAGTACGACGGCATCCGGCTCTCTCTTTCTCGGCTCTATATCTGCCACCATGGACCGTGAGCTACTCAAAAAGAACCACATCACTCACGTCGTTCAGGTTCTGGATGCTCCGTGGCTGCCAATATCAGAAAAGGACGGCTTCAGATGTCTCCGAATCGACATCTTAGACAAGCCGTCCGCTGATCTGCGACCCCATCTGGAAGGCGCATGTCAATATATAGCTAGCGCGCTCAGTTGTGGAGGGAATGTCCTTGTGCATTGCCAACAGGTACTTTCTTTTCAAGTTCTTAGTCCCAGATATTGGAGTGTTTTGTACTAACGCTTGACGCACAGGGTGTCTCACGCTCCCCAGCCATCGTCATTGCTTACCTCATCCACAACCTCGGGATGTCTTACGATCAGGCACATGCCCTCGTCAAGCGCCGCAGACAATGCATCAATCCGAACCCCGGATTTGTTGCAGCACTTCGGGCTTGGGAAAGTAAATGGCGCTCTACAGCGCCGCCTCCGCCTCCACAATTCCGGCGAGCCAATACTTCCTACGTGGCGGCTAACGGCATCGGTGCAGTTGACAACAGTACCATGTCGGTGCCAAACGGACATGCACCCCAACCTCACCTGTTCAGGGGCATGAGCTACTCCGGCACCGGTGGTTCGAGATCCTGACTGGCATTCAGCCTAACCCAGGTCTCGTGTGGTCATTCACTAGCCAGGATGCTATCACCCCTTCATACCATTCCCCACACTCGAAATTTGAAATCAGAACGTCAGCCAAGGAAATCGCCCAGCACGTCACTATAACACCCACATCCGGCTTTGTTGTCATACCTGCAACAGACTTGGTTATACAAGCCTCTCCCTGCACTGTTCTTCATGACTCATCTCCGTCATCCATCAAGCAACGCACTCCGACGGTCCTAATACACACCGTCTCCTCCATATCTCTTGTACAGAATACCCCTCAATTTGAAACCAAGATCTCCACGCAGTTCTGTATTTCTCACTCCGCTATCGTTGGCGTCGTTTTCAATTTGCATTTACTTTGGGCTCTGTGACGCATATACTAAGGCATATCTCCGCATTTGCTATATCTCGGATTATTTGGTCGTACATGGACCTTAGATGATCAGTGTCTTGAGCGGTCTTATTTATTACACCAGAAATGAATTTTTGCTTGGTTTGAGCAGTCGTTGGGCTGAATTGCGACGGAAGCGGTTTTGAGACATCCGTCATGATCATGGCCACCCGAATTTAAGTTCGTGATCGGACTGGTGTTTCGGTAGTCCGTGCGATCATTTTCCATGCAATTACTAAGCACTGGGCCGGCCGTCAGCGTGTCAACCTCCGTCTTCTTCTTTGAGAAAGATTTGCCAGGCAAAAGGTTCATTATGTTTCCAAGATGACAGACTGCTGGGTGCCGCTAATAGTGCCGTTGTGCAGTGTCAGACCGCGGAGTGCATGTGGATACATTCCGGATTTGTTTTGACTTTGTACTTACCCGAGCCAGCCTGAGCTGTAGACGCTGTGACAAAGTTCGCCCCGAAGTTGACCATCTATCCTCAGGCTTGGCAGTGGTGTCCCACAGATCCTGACAAGCAGCTGGTTATGACTCCTGGCAGTACATCTACCGCCTCCAATTGGAGAAACTTGACGTACCTAGCTCTATGGCCGGCCTAAGGATATTCACTGTTCTACCAATAGCTATGAACGCGTGAATGGATGACGCCTATATCGTACTAAAAGCCGCTTAGCCTCGTGAGACTTGGGGGAAGTGCGGCTGGACGTGCGCACAGCATGGACACGCATCTCCCTAGAGGCTAGCGAAACGTCTGCCTGTCCAATTGTACTGACACAGACAATATCTCCGGATGTGTTTTCGCCACAATGGATAGTACTCCAGTGTTCATTGTCACGGAAGGCTCTCCATTGGCGCAAATAATTAAAGTGAGTGCACTCAGCATTCCGTAGCGAGGCGGATGTTGAAGAAAATGATAGTACTGCAGAGGTGCGTCCAAGGCCTTATATTTCGTTATGAGTGTAGTCGCATCTGAAACCACGAAGTCGCCCCGTGTGCTATCTGGGTACGCTTCAGCCGCGGGCCTTGACTATGGTCTGACTCTCGATATCGGTTTGGTCCAGATACTTGACTATCTTCTAACGTTCGACGATGAGGTATATTTATATGAGTTGTCGCCGGCATTTTTATCTTACTAGGGTAACAGCTGCAATCCATGCGAGTCAAGGAAAGATGGAGGTCAGCACGAATCCTCTTTCTAATTTCAAGATACATGCCGGTCATTGGCGGAGGTCTCTCGCTTTACGGTGCGTGTTCTTATTAACGCCAGCTGAACGCTGTATTAACTGTAGTAGCTGCCACGTTGCCTCCCATGGAAGAGTACAAGGTCAGTGTTGGTCCACTACTTGCGGCCGCCAACGCTCATTATGTATCAGTGCTTCCCGCTCTACGGAATATCAGGAGGCAAGCCGCTCGTGCTGTTTGATCCTTCAACGAACCCTAATTTTGTTGTCTTGCTTACTAGTCAACTTCCTCATCACGATATTAGCTACTGAAGGTCAGGACCGTTCAGGGATGCTGTTGAGGACACGTCCTGATCAGATCAGGACTCCTATTCATTCGCACTTGGGCATTATGGCACGACAGTCGGCGCATGAGGACCTTCATAACGGCTGTTTTTAGCGCGAGTGATCCGCATCAGTAGCCGCCGCATTGACTGACTCGTACGTCTAGGGACTTATACTTTTCATTCTTCTCCTCCTTGCGTGCGCCGTCGCTTCTGTAGGCATCAGTGTGTCCACACAAACACTACTCTTGATTGGGGCATAATCACCATCTCTCCGCTCAGGCAATGTTCCAGATCTGGTCGTGACCGACTGCCTATCTTTGGACGTGAATCCTTATGACATCATTGGCATTGGAGGTGTTGCGGTGTTTGAGCTCGGTAAGTAGCAACAAAACGTTCTCCCAGATACACCTGCTCAAACAGCCTCAGTGGTGTGCTTGTTGACGGCCTATCGCGCAATCAGACTTTGTAAAACCAGTCGCACTTCGAAGCTTTTAAAATCGCTTTGTCAGGGGAATCTAGTTTATACGATCACGCTTCTATGTGCGTAATATGCCGTGGTCGCGTTTTTGGGCTTCCTGACTTTGTGATGTAGCAATGACTACGGCCAATATATTCGTCCTTCTCTACGTGGTCCGTGCACTTTCTCCCTCTTTTACATCCGTAATATAAGTTGTCTGAATGACCTCCGCGAGCAGCGTATCGGGGGCCGGAGCGCGTCGCTTGACCAGTGAGTATGTTCCTCCGGAAAGGACACATGGTTACTGATGGCAGCTGTGCACAGGCTACAGATGGTGCTGCATAGCGTGTTAGCTTCCCGCATCTTGTTTAACTTGCGGAGTATCGATCGCATGGAGGATAGCGGGATGTCGTTGAGCGTCCTGAGATTTGCTTCTTCTCCAGAGACGAAACTTGATGGTGAAGTGAGTGTGCTGCACGACCAAGCCACAATAACACCAGTGTAAGAAGCTCCCTATGGACTATGTAAATATGGGTGCGCTGTTAGTAATCGCGCCTGATAGGGGTTAGAAATTCCTCAAAGCTTCTTGCATGTCAGATAAAAAGTGAGATTGGAAATATGCGATGTGTATACACATTATACCCTATCGCCCGCCTCCACCAAATTTGCACCCAAATTATCTGGCGTGGCTAGTGTTGGATCTACTTGGCTCTTCAAACGACCACCGAACAAAACACCCCCGTTAGCAGCACGGAATGCGTCGATGCGGGCTTCGACTTCAGGGCGGAAGTGTCGCATGAGACCTTGTATAGGCCATGCTGCGGCATCACCAAGAGCACAGATTGTGCGTCCTTCAACTTGTTTCCTATTCAAAAGGTGAGTATTTAGGATAGTAACAGGATGGCTCGGGAGCGTACGTTAGCTCAAGAAGCATGTCGATTTCTCGGCGGTGAGCGCGCCCTTCGACCATGCGGTTCATCATGTTCATCATCCATGTCGTGCCCTCGCGACAAGGTGTGCACTGGCCACAGGACTCGTGTTTGTAGAACTAGACATGATTACAGATAAGACAAGCGCAGGTTGGACACGATGAGGAGAAACTTACCGAAGAGAACCGGGCGATAGCAGCAACGATGTCCGTGCTCTTGTCCATGACGATCACAGCACCAGTTCCCAAACCGGACTGTGCATCCTTCAACGAGTCGTAGTCCATGAGAACCTCAGAACACTTGTCGATTGGCAGAACCGGAACGGAGCTTCCACCAGGGATGATGCCGAGGAGGTTATCCCAACCGCCTCTAACACCACCACAGTGCCGTTCGATGAGCTCCTTGAGGGGAATACTCATCTCTTCCTCAACGACACAAGGGTTGTTGACGTGGCCGCTGATACAGAATAGTTTTGTTCCCTGATTGCGTTCCCGGCCGAATCCGGCGAACCAGGAGGCACCACGCCGACAAATGGTTGGCGCAACGGCAACTGTCTCGACGTTTGCGACAGTAGTCGGGCACCCGAACAGACCGACATCGGCAGGGAAAGGAGGCTTCAGGCGAGGTTTACCCTGCTTGCCCTCGAGGGATTCGATAAGAGCAGTTTCCTCGCCGCAAATGTACGCTCCAGCTCCACGGTGGAGGTAAACGTCGAAAGCGTATCCCGAGCCACACGCATTCTTGCCAATCAGACCGGCACGGTATGCTTCAGTGATCGCTTGTTGAAGGTGCGAAGCCTCCTGAACGAATTCTCCACGAATGTAGATGTAGGCTGCAGTTGCGTTCATCGCGCGTCCGGCAACAAGACACCCCTCGACGAGCTTGTGAGGGTCACCACGGAGAATTTCACGGTCCTTGCAGGTTCCAGGTTCACCCTCGTCGGCATTGACCACGAGATAACGAGGGCTAAAGCGGAGTGAGCGAACAATGGTTTTTTCCGGCTCCCAGTCGAAAACATACCGTTTGTCCTTCTCCCAGCCAGGCTTGTTCATAAATGACCACTTAAGACCGCTCGGAAACCCAGCACCACCACGACCTCGGAGACCAGAATCTTTGATACTTTGAATAATCCAAGAGTCACCCTTTGCGAGGATGTCTTTGGTACGGTGCCAGTCACCACGAGACTACGACAAGATTATTAGGAGCTATTCCAGACAAGGACAAGATCTCTCTATACTGACCATGGCGCCCTTGAGGCCGTGATCATGCCTGCAGTAGGCATTGGTAAAGATGCGGTCTTGGTCCTTGAGTCCACCGTAACGACGGACTGGTGGGTCTGCAACCGTAGCAAGGCTGCGCCTGAGCACAGGAGACTGCCGCTGTATAAGGGCGGCTGATTTTGAGGCCTTGAGCATTGTCGAGCTCGTCGTTGTGGTCGCTGTCGTCGTCGGTGTCCTCGCCAACAAACTCGGGAAGCTGAGTTCACCCTCGGAAGATCCCGGTCCATGAATATTTCAACTCCGCGGTACACTCCTTCCGGATCTGGCCTCCCGAGTTGCTGCTAATCATGGGCAAGAGCAGGCTTTACATTTTCAAAGTTTCGTTGCAGCGAATCCCGAGAGACGAAGTCAGGGAGAAGTACATGAATTATAGCTAGTATTACCAAAATTTTCCCCCAGTCATTCACTTACTCCCCTTTCCACCTCCCAGTCTTAGGCTATGACTGAGCTCCTACAGAGCGCATCGGAATGGATGCGGGGTACATGTTTGAGACTGAGAAAGTCACTGTAGTATTTCCCAAATCACAAATCCTCCGTGTCGCGCAGATCGAAGAGAATACGGAAGGCCAGCACTCAGTGTAGAATCACCTGGAATCTACAACAAGTCGCCGTCACGGTGGATAAGCATGCTCAAGGACTTGCATGTCAAGCGGTCCAGCGAACCCTTCTGAGACCTGTGTAATCAAGTCGAGCTTCTTTTTCATATCCGTTGGCCCATGAGCCACTTACCGGTAGCAAGAAGAACGCGTTAACTTCGAAGATACCAGCCAGTTTGAAAACCTACTGAACAACGCAGAAGCGTAGACCAAGTTCCTTTGCCGTAAAGCGTTCACGGGCCTCCCTCGAGTGTGTGCGCTAGTTGTACGCGCAGAGAGCCCGTGATGAATTGTTAAAACCAGCACGATTGCGGGAAAAGTTGGTATCGTCTTGACGTGCTGATAGTGGTGTTGGCACGATACCTAATTCTAAACGAGGCCAATGACCTCCCGCGTGCGCTCCTTGGAGATGAAGAAGTAAGGAAGAGTTCAACGAACAGTTGCACCGAGCTGTTTTCATACTAGTAGCGACCAGTGTTTTGCTAGGTGGTCCCTGGAGATCATGAGCGAGCACCAGGCTCACACTGCATCGAACATCAGCTACGTTTTATGTGGACTTCGTTTGCGGAGGGCGTTGCTTGCTATCTTTGGAAGCAGCTACCGGTGCAAGTAGGGGAGATCACGCCAAATCGATCACTGGCGAGAGGCAAGTGAGCTGTTTGGATGGTGTCATCTTGGTGGTTATAACTGACCAGTATGAGATCATTGAGGCTAGCTATCAAGGACCACTTATTTCCCCTCTCAGTTAGCAACGAGCCAATAAACACAGAAATCCAGACTTACAAATGGTACTACACAGGCGATTATGGAGGAGAAATAAGTTCTATAGAAAACGATTGAAAGGTGCCGGGAAGTAAAAAGAGGCCATCCCGGGCCACATAAAACAAAGGAGTCCGTGGCATAGCACACACTGGAAACTCTGGTATGTCAATATTCGTCGTCCTGTACACCGCTCATCGGAGCGGAGGCGAACTGCATGCGAGTCATAGAGAAAAAGTGTATGTCTCCCCGATCGTCGATTGCATCTCTCAGATTGAAAAGAATCCGCGAAGCGACCACACCGTGCAGCACGCCTTGAAAGCTATATTTAAAGGGAGTGAGTAGCTGCGTGATCATTAACACAAGAACTTACGTTGCGAGCAGCCCATTCCATCCGTCCTCGAGCTAGTTGATGGCTGGTGGTGAGTAATTGAAGATGGAAAATCTACTTGAGTTCACTGACCGGTAAGACAAAGAATGTAATATTTGCAACCGAGGTAACTTGTTCATCGATCTCATAAGTGGCGAGCCTCACTGGTGATAATCAAGCGCCTACCAAATATCGTTAAGGAATACACCAGGTTGCCTTGCGCAACAGCAGCAACGAGTTTTCCCGCAGGATGATGGGAACCACGTATCCGGAACCCGTGAACCAACGTAAAAGCAACCACAACTGATGCCAACGTCAAGGTACCATGAGATGAGGGTGTTGCTCATTGGGTTAGTGTGCGCGTACCGAGCTCAAAGAATGCGGCGCTTGAAAACATCCCAACAGTTACTTGACTGAGTCTGGTGGCAGTCGCTGTCGCAATTGACGACGTTGTCTCGGAGCAGATACCCTCGAATTTTAGGGTGGTCGAGATAACGATACAAATGAACATCACTATTGCAGCCAGCTATTACCAAAGGTTAGTCCTGGAATAAGTTCCGACCGCCTACTTACGGAGTAAACGGAGACCAGGATCCGACAGGCCAACTTGTTGTAGTGCCACAGAGCCATCGTTCGGATCAAAAGTAGACCTTAATATTTCATGAGTACACGGGATCAGCCAGGGAATTATATCATGCCTTCGGCTGCTACCATCCCGAAGAATAAGATGACTGCAACATATGCGAGCTCAGCATCATAGCGAGGAGGATGAATAGCAATACTCACGTTCAGCAGTCCTGTAAAGGGCTATGCACTACTTTTTGTGAGTGGTTTCGACTCAGACTCATGTAAGACAGGACGCACGGTGTCCGCTGGACGGGTTGTCACCAGGGCGTCTGCGCTACCAATGAGACTCGTGATATCTCTTTTTTGTGGGATGAACATACTGTAAATCGAACAGATAGAACCAATCATCGGGAAATATCGCGTCGGGATGTATAGTAGATGGGTTATTCCCCATCCCCCTTCGCCGCTCATGAGGCGGACCTTCGAAACTCAGTGAGCACGGAATTTTTATTCTCGACGAGTTCAATACTTCTTGGTCGAACGTCAAGAGATAGTCGAAGGCCTGTGCAGTTCGTGAGTCAAAAATTTCAGCTCCCACATGTCGCCGTACCCAAATTGAAATCGGTGCAACTGGTCCAGTAACAATGAGATAAATGGAGGGGTATCGAGAATCAAAACCTACCTCGGCAATACTGGACGGATTTGGATCAGAAAGGCAGAGTACTAGTACACAATACTTCAACTGAACATACCTTGATGATGTCCTGCTGGCGAAGCCACTGAATGTAGGCAGCCGTTAGTACGCCTGACATTATGGCGGGAGGGTGATCTTGGTACGAGGAACCTACATTTGCAAATGAGACCTCAGTGCTTAAAGCTGCGGCTGTTGAGTGCAGGCGCTCAGTTGTTCTCGTAATGCGATGTGTGGCAGACAAGTCATGGGAGCTGAACATCACTGAAACTATCTAACGGGGCCAGTGGAGCGCTATCAAAAAAGGCAAGGAGCGCCGACTTATGGGCACCTCAAAGAGTCTTATGAGCGCCTTGGGGAACAGCAAGCTCAGTTGCGAGGGTCCTAAGGAGGATGATACCAGTCGCTATCAACCTGGGATCAGACAACAGGAAGCATAACATACCATACTTTATCCAGACTATAGTTTGATGCGGTGTTCACTGATTTTGAGGGGATGCACTGGAATGTACTCCTCATGTTGACAAGGGTTCGCCCTAATGAAGTCGTCGAACTTGGTATTTGGGGCGCATTCTTGGCAGCGCTAATGGTTCGCGGAAAGGATGGTCTTCCGTGGATCACGGTACTGTGAAAAGTACGTAGCGCTGCGGATGCAGCTCGTGGTCAAATGTGTTTCCTTTACATATAATGAAAAATATGTTGAATCACACCACAAGCCATGTCCCTAGAACATTCCAAAGATGATAGTTGTAACAACTAATAATGTAAGTATTGAGCGCTTGACCTCTTAAGTTGCCCACTGAACACAATATAATTTCCGATCAGAATTCGTACCCACATTAGGCGTCATCATTGCGCATTACACTCATTTGGACAGCGGAAGCGAACTGCATGTCCGAGACAGCGACTGATTCGGCGCCGGCCGTCTTATCTGCCTCACGTAGACTGAAGAGGATTCGTGATGCAAGGACGCCATGCAGGACGCCCTGAAACCTGCAGAGAGCCATTCGCCACAGCGATGACTAGGAATGAGATCAAACGCTTACACGTCAAGCAGACCACTCCAGCCGTCTCCAATCTAGTCATCCATTATGTATGAGTATATCCTAAAAGCCGAAAATAAACGCACTGACCGGAAGAATGAAGAACACGATGTTTGCTATTGATGTTGCTGCCAGTCCAAGAATGAGAAAGCCGGAATCCGGACAGACCGCAGCACCTACCAAATAACGAGCACGCATACATGAGATTTCCGTGGGTGAGTGCACTGATGAGCCTATTCCTGTTTCCTAGGCTATTACTCCCCTTGAGCCTCACGCCTTGATATAGAGTAAAGCATATTGCGGCTTTAAATAGGTGATAATGTCAGCTGCCAACGTAGCAATACCCAGTGAAGCGACTTACTTAGCTCGAAGAGCGCCGCGCTAATAAACATGCCTGCGGTTATCCACTCGATCTTGCTGGCTGTGCTCAGAGAGCTTGCAGAAGAGGATGCAGAGCAGATGCTGTTGAGGTTAAGGGAGATAGTGATGACGATGCATACGAACATCGCCACCACCGCCAACTGGATGAACTTAGCTACTGGTATTCTTCGAGAGATTTTAGGAACTCACCGTGTAGACGGTAATCAGGAAGATTTTCACAAATTTCTGACTATGCCAGAGCGCCAACGTTCGGAGGAGGAGTAGACCTTTCTATGTCAGGACTTGACGCGATTAGGAAGCACTGTTGGTACATACCTTCTGTGGCGAGCATTACGAAGAATAAAACACCTGTCGCAAAGGATGAGCCCCTTTACCAGATGATCGATAATTGGACAAACACCCAGTCGTCTTGTAGAGGGAAAAACACTGTCCCACTACAGCATCAGTATTGATCCTGACGAAAGAGATTAAGCATACCGCTGAGAGCTGTAGATGGGGCGTAATTGCATCTGTACCAGCTATAATCAGCTCTTAAATCTTCTGAGAGTTGTTCCTTACCATAGATCGCGCACACAAAACCGATGACAGGGAAGTAGCGGGTCATCAAGAAAAGGGCGTGTGTCACTGTCCATCGGTTCTTTGCCGTCATAAGGCGGACCTGAGATCATCGTCAATACTAATAGGTCGTAGATTGTGATAGGCAAGAAGTAACCTCATGTTCGAATGTGAGCAGGTAGTCCAATGTCTGCGAACGAGCATCCGCGAGTTAGCGTTGGTTTCGGCGAAATATCTACTGTAACATACCCAAAGGGCTGCAGGAGCGACTGGAAAGTCGAGACAGATCTTCAAGAATCATGCCCAGCAACATTTGAAAGCAGCACCCACCCCGACAGTACTGAGATAGGTTTGAGCGAAGATGACGTTAGGGGGATGCTACACAACGCTACCTTCACGATCTGTTGATTAGCCAGCAATTTGAGCTCTTGGGCCTCGCTAGCCGCCAAAATATGGAATGTCGACATGATCCTTGAGTTAGCTGCTCAGACGTCCATGAAGCACCGTTTATCTATACCTGGGGGTAAACATGACCAATGATGCATTTAGCGCACGTTTGTGCCGAGCCTTCGGTCAGGATGGGCTTGTCCTAGCCACGGGGCACAATCCATCATCCCATGACCATAGGAGAAATCCATGGAACTGCATGGTGAGCGACGATAAGAACTGATGACGAACCTAGACCGCCCATATGTGCTTAGAAGGACCGCGATTAGGCAGGGGATTACCAGGACTACGACAAAAAAACACAACTGCGGGACAAACCGATAGATCCCACTCAATTATAGGACCAATACAACGGACATAGTTGAACTTTGCATTATAGCATGCGGTTCTATGAATAGTTCTTGGCCACGGTGGTTCCGCTTTGGAGTCGGAGGCGAGAACGTAACCTCGAGGACTGATCAGATGTGAATACTGCTGCCAGACGGGCCTGCGTAAGGTTGGATATGAATTGTGCAGCCAGCCTCCCGCTGGTCAATGCTTTCGGGCTAATCGAGGTACCATCGGATTGACGGTCAGCCTTGCAGCCCAACCAGCGGATGAGGACGCTGAACTCAGATGACTTTGTGGCGGCGGCCTGTCAGAAACTTTGATATCATGATGATCATTTTGGCGCTCACTGCGATCTTTGTGCGCACCAATGCAGCGGCTTATTAGCTCCGAGCCGACTCTTGAAGTGGTTCTGGTTGTACGCGGCGTCGTACGATGTCTAGGATCTACCAACTGCCTGACCTTATTGCTCGTTGTCCCAAGAGGACTGTGTCCATCAATGAGAATTTTGGAAAGTTGGAGGACGAATACAACAAATGGGTGGACAGCTTTCCGTTATTCGGAACCCGCGAACGCGCCGTAAGTCACTCACGTCCTCAATCATCATCTTGCTGTTTCCAAGGAGTTCTGAATTTGCTACCCACAAACCATTCGATTGCTTTGGGTCCGATATTCAAAGGGATGGAAAGCCGCGCAAATTCCACTTTTCGTAGCTCGCTGCTTCCCGTTGGCAGATTACAAGTCCATTCGTGCGATCACGGACTTCATGACGGTTGCCATCTTCTTGGATAAGACAAAGCAAGTCAATCCATTCCGTTTTTATGACCAGAGGACATTAAGACCTCCATCAGCGACAAAGCTTCTGTTGAAGAAGCAGAAATGTTCACGTCACAGTACATCGCTGCCTTTAATGATCCGTTTGCTGGACTTGAAGCGTCACAGCCTTTTGTAAAGCTAGTTAGCAGGTCGTATTGAGCCGACATACACTCTTTGTTTTGAGGGCTGATTCAAACCGTCTCTAGTCTCGCTCTAGGAGCTACCGCCGTCATCAGCGAGGCCTACAAGTCGGAATTTCTTGCTATCAACGCTGAGTACGCAAGAGCGACTGTACAGGAGGCAGTGGAGAGAGAGGCGAATTCGAAGAATGTTAAGCTCACTCTCGAGACGTATTTAGCCACGCGACGACTCTCCGTAGCCCTGATGCCATTCGCCGCCTACGGTCGGTGCATCAACAGCCTGCGGATTTCGTCGGAGAATCACAACATCAAAGCCTTGGAGGAAGCCGCAATGGATATGTCCATAATCTCCAACGTAACAACTCACCTTCTCCAATGATGCCCTTCGTTGATCGCTCGGGCCACAGGACATATATTCGTATAAGAAAGAGCTAGCTGAGGACGACACTGCACACAATATCCTGACGGTCATCATGCAAGACCCAAAAACACAGCACCTTTTAACTGATTTGCAAGGAGCGATCAATCACGCTGCGGGCCTGCTATTTGCTGCCTTGGATCGGTTCCAGCAACATAGGGAGGCTTTATCACCAGATAAGTTGGATTTGGTGGCGTATGCCAACTGCCTGCTGGATATCGTGGTTGGCGGCATAGAGTGGGAAATGGTGTCTCTGCGTTACAAGGTGTTTGAAACTGATGCGGACAGAGAAAATGGCGTGCTGAGGCTCTGACGGCCGGTATATTGGAAAATAAATTGATACTACGTCTTTATGAAGTTACGATTGACAATGGCTTCGATACATCTGTTTCCGTCCTCTAGTGTTGTATGTATACATGTGGACAAATTGCCTCAAGAATGGGTCGTTATAAGTGCGAGTAAACCCTTGCGTACATCTCTTTATTTGTATCTTTGATCATCGTGACGGGCCAGCCGCTGATTGATATCTATGCCCTGTACCTGCAATCAGAACCCCGAAGTTTCTATGGCCTGGGAGGAGGATCTCACATTGATGCTCATGCAGTGACAGCCGCGGGAGTACAACGGGCTCCTCGGGAAGGCTATATCAAGACATCCCAGAGAAGAGCGTTCTCGACAAATTTGTCAACCTGGACGGAGGCACCACGCGAAGGCAGAAACTCCGCGGGCGATATGCTCTCTTCCTCAACAGTCGTAGGTTGGAAGAGCACCGCTTTTGCCCGAGAGTAGGTCTGCAGGAGTTCGGAAACTTGATCCCATCTGCAACGGACGGTGTCCAGCTGGGAGTCTAAATACTTGTGGGAAGAGAAGTCGACTTGCTTTAGAGACGGAAGCAATGACGAGAGCCGCGACGCAACTTCGGAAGGCATGTCTATGGGAGATGTGCCAACGCGGAGGGTGGTGAGCGAGCGATTCGTGATGCCCCAGTACTCGTATGCCGCAGGTAGACTTGACAACCTCGCATCGAACACTAGGCCGAGCTCTCGCAGTTGAGGTAAGGCATCTATGAGAGATATGACGCCCCTCATGGTGATTCCAAGGGTGAGTTGCGAGAGATCACACGTGCTCTCTGTGCCGAGGTCGAGGACTTCCAGATTGGGGAGTGCAGAAGCAATGTCAGCCATCCAATCGTCGTCTAGGTCTGGGCTCCAATAGGCAGCTAACTTCAGGCCTCTGAGCAAGCGGAACTCGAAGAGAATCGGAAGAGACTGAACGTCCAAGGTGCTCTGGCTTCCAATGTCCGAGAAGGACGACGAAGAGAGAGCGGCCTCTTCGATATCCAGTGACAAGGTGGTGAGGTGGTCTGGCGAGAAATGATCATGAAGTTGCTCGAAGAAACTAGCGAGGTTCTTAACAGGATAGTGATAGCGAGACCGGATGTTGAGATGACGGGAAGAGAAACGTTTGTTGGCGAGAAGCTTGAGCACGAATACCAGGTGATATGTGTGCAAATCGATTGTCTCCAGCGTTTCGGGAAAGACAATTTCGACGGGGCAATAATAATCCATGGTGCACGCCAGGTGGATGGAGAGTGACTTCAGAGCCGATAGCGAGGTGAGGTGGCGATATGCGTAGTGGTCAACGGCGCAGACAGACAGTCTTTCCACCGGCTGCAAGTTCCGTATCGTCTCTGAGAACTCATCAATCTGAGTATCTGTAAAGAAATACCCGCTTCCCGGAAAGAAAAATCCAAAGTCATTCAACCGTGGACAGTGCGCCTCAAGCGCCCGGAGAGACGACGACTTGTCAGCTGTCCAGTCTTCGGTGGCCACTCTGATGCACGTGAGAGTCGGCGCCAGGAATCTGGAAAAGTACTGGAACATGGCCTCTCTCCCATCGTTCCAGAACAGCTTCTCAAGCCTCGGGAAAATGCACGTGGCTCCATGAGGTTGGCGAAACAGTGCTTCAAGCAGTACGGCTGGTACGGAGCCAGACACGAGCGGCTGTTCTCTGTCCACGTTGTCGACCAGGCGGCCCAGAATGCGTACTCGGGAACAATATTTCTGAAGGCAAGTCCAGTCAGAAGGCTGTAGGTCTCTTGAAAATGTGGTTTCCTGGGATGCAATAGGTTCAATAATTAGCCATCCAACAGTGTTGAGTCACCCACTCTGAGAGGCCGCCAAGGGTACCGTCCCTCCGGCCAAAGATCAAGCGGCAAGGACTTGAACAATGGCTCGAAGGTGTCTAAATCGTACCAAAGAAGGTCTAAAGCGGGTTCAGTGAATGAGCGACATGTCAAGGCGAGTGCAGCAAGTGCTCCTCGCGCGCTGGCGGTAGCTTGGCGTTGGCGATAGTCAAGCCTCCCCTCAAAGAGGACGGGTCCTCGGACATATTCGAAGATCAGCTGCTGAATCTCTGCAATGTTCAGACAATGATGCATGGTTGGCGGAGTAAAACTACAGGCAGCGTGCACGGATAGAAGTCGCGTGATATGTACCGAGTGAGCAGAGCGAGACGGCAGATGGTGGAGTAAGCAAATCAAGGGAAAGAATGTCGAGGAGTTCCAAAGTTTCAGCGTCCTTCAATGGGTTCAAACCAGGATAGTGATAAGACTCTCGTGGGGTCCCACAGCACAATGAGAGAATGTTTTAAGGTAGTCCTTAAACCTCCCATGCACTTCGATATAGATATTCCAAAGAATTAAGTTTGGCATCCTCGTCAAGCGTGTTGATATAATTGGCTGGATGGTTGGTCCGTCGCTCTCGCGCTCAATGACCGGTCTGCTGCAGTGAATGAATTCTGCCGAGGAATCGACATGAAGAAAAACATGTTATCACCAACCGACACTACCCGACCGTCGTGAGAGTAAAACAGTGACGAAGGAGATAACAAGGGAATGATATTCAGGTCTCGTGGGCTTAGGTTGAGAGCAACTTACCAGGAATGAAGTTGAAGGCCGATGGTGTACTGGCCGCCGGTGTATGACGGGTGCAGCAATCGCAACAATGAGCGGTGGCGGTAAAGTTGGATCTCAGAGAGCCTGGTCGGCAAGATCACTGAATGCACGCACTCGCTCAGCGATTTTTCAATGGGCTCCGAGTCGGATATGCCTCAAATTGCCTGTCGTTCCCATGGTTTCATCGTGAATAGTATCCAAGTTATGAAAAATACAACATACGCCTCACCGCTCATGCATGTTTCAACGTCGGGCCGTTGAATGGAACAGATGGGACTATTCGAAGACCAGTCGGCCCGTGGCGCAAACTTGCTCGTACGTGAAACTCCAAGCATCCTTGGTTAGTTTCAAGTGAGATCAGACTCGGAATCGCTGACGGACAAGAAAGCTCAGCCTGTTGAAGCGAACGCCAACCAACTCAGCCTGAGTGTGGTAAAGCTTTCTGCAGTTTCGGGGCTGCTTTCGCTCGGAGTTGCAAAATATTGAACGGTCTACGAGAACTTCTACGACTCAGCGAGGGCTCCGCTCTCCCTTCTCTATGGTGTTATGCATCGACCCAGACGGCGACCCTCCTCCCGAACCTCTCCAAGATTTTCCTTCCGGAGATCAACTGGACTTGTCTGCTGACGTCTCCGCCGTACGTGGGGAATGCCTTGTGATCGGAATGCGAGACCAGAGTTTGCGCCGTCTTGACTGTCGCGGCAAGATGGCTTGACGCGTTGCCAAGTGCATGTTCGAGGCTCAACAACATACTCACTTTACGTTGCCGCTTCAAGGCTTCGCTGAAGGCTGACTGGAAGAGCACCGTCACCGTATTATAAAATACACATCGACAAGGAGCATATCTACAATATTTACCGCTCAATTGGGAGTAACCTTTCTGCATGTGTTCCAGCATTCGTCGATTGCGTGATCAGGCCGCCAGATATCTTGACATTCGTAGTCTCCCCTAGGCAGACCGGTTTAGATAGTAGGAAGACAGTCGTTCCTACTCTATCTAAGTGACATTCGTGGGGTATCGCATTTCGCCATTTTTTCCCGCCCAATCGAAGTCAACGCTCATGAAGTCCCCATGGTCGCCAACCATGGCATTGGTGTCGCTGAAAATCCCACCATTCACTGGCACATAGCTGCTTGGTGCATTTTAATGAGCGCACCCTCTATTTTACAGGACAGCGAGGAAGCAAGTGAATGTGAGGCGCCAATTTAGTGAGGTTTGAGGGCATACAACTCCGGGCATGTACGGGTCCTTATTCGAGTTGGGCACTGGGGGAACAGAGGTTGGGCTAAGAAATGTCAATTGACAGTTGGTAGTACAGAACTACTATTGTTACAGAACGATACGAGGACAACGACGAAAGCGCTAGCATGCTCTAGATATACAAACTGCTACTCAATGTCTTTTCGCGACTGGAAATGCCGATTCGGAGGGAGATTGGCTGAGAAACGAGAGTCAAGTAAATTCGAATGGTGGAAAGAAAGTATCAAGAAGTTATAATGGAAAATCACCTCCTGTGCATACCATTCATCTTCTGGCCCCAACCCGCCCTCACTCAGTGCTAACCCCCCTCGACCTCAAATGCCCCACCAACATCGCCTGCACCCTCTCCCACCTCTCACCCTGAACAGGCTGAAGCTCATACAGAATGTTGACATTACCCGTAACAATCTTCCTCAACCGCGGCATCAGCGCTCCAAAACAAGACGCTATGACATTTATGTCGTCGATTGGGGAATGCCCAACGTGGAGCTCGGTAATGAGGATGTTTGAGACGCCCCAGCTTTCTTCGCCTTGGCTCTGTGCACTTTCGTCTTCATCATCCCCCGAGTAGGGTGGAGGTGAAGCGGGAGGGAGAGGAATCGTCCCGTCAATTGCGATATGAAGCGTCTCGAGGAACGGACAGTGCGTAAGGAGTGAAACTATCGCCCCGACGCTCGCCTTCGGAATCGCGTTCGACACGTCCACAGTGCCCAGCTTGAACTCCCTCAACTCAGGCCACGCCTTCGCCATCGCTTTATAAGCCATATCGTCCAACCCTGCCGCACTGAAGACATCCAAATCCAGAGCCCTCAGAGCCCTAAACGCAAGAAGGGGCGTTATGAGGGGCAGATCGAGGGGGAATGTCTCGCTTGCGGCGACGGCCCAGTAGGAAGAATTTAACTCGATTTTGAGGTCGTGCAAAGCGGTTTTGTCGAGGTGAATGGGTAAGGCCCGTATTAGCCCCCCGATATCTTCCAATGTCGAATCGTCAGCCCCGACTCTCAACCCACAGATCCTAGGCGACCCATGTACGCTCTCCAGGTACCGCGTACACAATGGTGCGCTATTTCCGCCCAAGGAAAAATTGTGTAGCGATTCTGGTAATTTGCCGACGTACAGAGGGGGCTTACAGTTGTTCAACTCGATGCTGAGGGATTCGAGCAACCGGCGGGAGGCGAGGGTGTCCATCACTGATTGCGGCAATGCACATGATTGGAGCGTACGAAGTTTGGGCCAGTGATCGACGATGGCGCCTACTTCTTGCGACGGATCGTTATGCGACGAACGGGGGAAGTAAGCAGTAAATGACGTCACATCCGGACATAGTTCCCATAATTTGGATAGAACAGCTTGTTCGGGGGGTACGTGGTAAGGCCAACATACGAGCATCAATGACACCTTTGTCACTTTGGGTCCGACAAAGTATTGGAGGAGAGATACGCTCGGATCGATGAGGTTAGACATTTTGAGTTCGCTCCATACGAGTTCGGTGAGGCTGGGGAGGAGAGGGAGGGATGCGTGGGGAGATTTTGTGAGGGCGGAGATGGCATTGTGCTGAACGGAGGAGGAGAGTTGCCAGCATGGTCCACTGACTGATTTGACACGTTTGGCGTATTTACTAAATGTAACCCAGTGTTTCTCGCGCATGAACATTCGGACCTGGCGAGTCATACCGTATTTGAGGACCACTAGGACCTGGTTGTATATGACGATAGACTTGGAGGACGTACCATGAGTGGGTAATATTTCTTCGCCCACATTCTCTTTGGCAATAGCTTGATAAGCGGATCGAGCGAATCCAGCTTCATCCAAAGCACATCCAACGCTGGCTCGTGAAATGCCTTGCACGTCCTCGCAAGTGATGCGAGAGTTTTCTTGCCCATCGTTCGGTCCCACTTGACTTCAATGTCGTCGGGAGGGTATTCATCCCATTGTCTGACGTATTCGAAGATAAGGGTTATAATTTCTATGAGGAGGAGGCATGGTGGTATCCGAGGGCGTTTCAAAAGGTCTTGCTTTTGCTGTTTTGCCCTTTTGACATGACCAAGGCTGGGGACGACGTCCTTCGAGCTGAGTTCAAGGTCAAACAAACGCGGGCGTCAATCCTACTCATATGGCGTACTGGACTTTCCGGGAATCCAAGTCGTCGACGTCGACTAACGTAGAACACTGTCCTATGCAAGACAAAGGCATGGATAACTTCTTCGAGGTCGGTGAGGAGCGGAAGGCGTCCAGCCCTTTTACATAGTAATCTCGTGCTTTAGGGTACTTTCAAGCGAGCGCTTCGTGATCGGCGTCGTGGCTTGTTCCAAGTTTGGGTCACTTAGTACTTAGGGGTCTTGGAGCTCCTCTCCGGCAAGTTGCCATTTTTGCACTTTGTACCCTGCAAACTCCCTGCGGCGAGCCGTTCATGTAGCCCAGTGGTACTACTAGTAGTGCTAAATCTCCTCAATCTTAATGCTGACCTGCACCCCCCCCCATCTCCCACTTTGAACTACAGGCGCAAACCTGGCGTCCACCGTAACGATCGTTTTAGCAGGGGCATCAAAGTACCCAAACAAGATGCCACAATGCGGACCCAGTACTCGATGTCTTGCACCGTCGAAAGGTTCGCTCCGATTCTCAAACCACAGATCCTAGGCGACCCGTGCACAGGTACCGCGTACATAAGTCTGGGCTAGGTTCCCACAACAAAAACTTGCGTGGCGAATTCCGGAAACTTGCCGACGTATAGAGGTTATTCCGCTCGAGGGTGAGATATTCAAGCGAATGACGAGGAAACTGGGTGTCCATTGTCGACTGGAATAACGCACAGGAATGGGGGGTCTGGAGTTTGAGCCAACGACTGACGATGGCACCGACTTCAACCCATGGGTGGATGGAGAGCAGGCTGCTGAAGGGGAAGTGAACAGTGAACGAGGTCATGATGGGACATAAATTCGGTAGTTGGGAGGGAATTGACAGGACCTTCCTACCAACATACCAGGATCAATGTCACTTCCGTGACTTTAGAGCCTACAAAGTATTTGAGAGAGACGCTTGGATCATTAAGCTTTTAAGGTTGGAGTAATTGAGCTCAATCCATGCGAAGTCGGCGAGGTTGGGGAGGAGAGGCAGGGTAGCGCGTGGTGATTTCGCGAGGGTGGAGATGGCGTTGTGTGGAGCAGAGGAAGGGAGGTGCCAACATGGTCTGCGGACTGCTTGAACGCGTTTAGCATATTTGTAGAATGTACGCCAGCGTTTCTTGTGCACGGACTGCCCACAAGCGATGCGAGAGGTTTCCTGCCCATCGTTCGGTCCCAGTGACTTAACTTTAATGTTCGTTGGGAGGGTATCCTATCCCCTGATATACTCGAAAATAACTTCGGTGGGAAAGATACAGCGTATAGCATCTTGCATCTGACGTTCAAACAAAGACAGGGCTTCATTTCATGGTCTTTGCGTCAGGATAAGGTGCACGATTTCCTTGTTATTTTGTTTCTTGCGCTGATGCAAGTCCAGGCGGCGGTCGCGGCGCCTGGGATGGTACGACAGAGGGCACTCCGGCTAGTCTTGCTCCTGTGCTGCACAGCTGGAAAGCCAGTTCCTGGTGTTCCTGTAAATCTCGACGATGGAACGATCGGTGTACTTGGGGTTTTGCGCTCGAATACAGATCCTATCAACGGACGCTCACTTGAGTAAATGGTCAAGATACAAGCTCTTCATCTACCTCAAGTCCACAGTGCGCTGTCTGCTTGAGGTAGCGAAAGGGTGGGTCGGAAATTTCTAGCGAGTTACGTAATCGCCAACATAGGGCAACAGCGGCTCCAAGTCTCAGGCTCTCTTCAGTGTTGTCATTAATATTGTCTTTGGTTCGGTCGGTTGTGTCTATGATCATGTTCTATGGCTGTCCGACTCTAAGGTTACAGGGGTCATACAGGATTGCTCCATTACTCCGAAGTCACATAGGTCTTCGCTGGCTTAGTATTCCTCTATGGTCTCTACGCAATTCCATGCGCCCCAGAGCTCTCTTCCGAACCACACCACTCTCGTGCCATCCCCCGAAATCTCGCATGCCTGATATCTTTCCAGTTATATCTTCCGGGTATACTTGTTCTCAGCATGTAAGAGGGCCTTAGTAATGTCTGCTTCCGTTGGAAGCATCCAACATGGCTATCAGCGGTCCAATATTCGTGTTGCCATAAGCAGTTCAGAACTCTGCCATTTGTGGCCGCTCACCATATCGTATGTCAAATTGCTTTGGGCCCATCTGTTGAACGTTTGCCGCACTGTCTGCGTCCCAACCTATCACCACATCGATACGATCTACACGAGGTCAGCATGCGTATCTGATTCCTTGTATTGGCCTAAAGCTGACGAATTCAGGTACCTGATTTGCTCCCGGCGCCAAAGTAGTTTAGGGAATAAGTCGAAGGTGATCCAACGAAATGGTATGTCGTGTACGGTTCTGGAGGACAGGTGACTCAACAGGCGCCGAGGCCCGTAGAACAGGGGTGACGGAAGATAAGTGACCTAAAGGGGCGCTCAGTGCCAACTCAGAAGTTCTCTGTAAGATGCGACTGCTCGGACATTACAGGACCGATGAGGCCAAGGCAGATTGTTCCTCCAACATGGGAAAAAGTTATCATTTGGTAGGGTTCTGTTGCCGATTGACTGTTGGACCCGGCAGGGGAGGCAGAATGGCCCTTGGGGGAGCACCGGCCTCAGTGGCTAGAGTTCCAATCACTCCGCCGGGGCCCCTGCCTGCCTGGTCTCCCCGGTACACCGTTGATAGTGTCACAATTTGGTTGGGTGATCATTCTAGACGTCGCCGGGTAACTGGGTGCCGTTGTTACTCTAGCTGGCACCTGCGATCCACCACAACGGTGAAGAACTTCCGGTGCTCGTCTTCCATTCCATGATAACAAATACGTTTCGTGAAGCGCTCTACACTTATGTCAAAAAAAGCACAGGTATGTCAAAAAAACATATTCCGAAACTGTTGCATGTCAGTTGTGATTGAACACTTGCAGTGTGTTCCTCCGTTCACAACTGCCTCGATATTCTTACCAACGCGCGGTTTTTCCATTATGCGTAGGCACGTATTTCGGTCACACTGGAAGTACTATGTTCTGATCTATAATTCCTTAGTAGGTCATGAAGATCCATGGGTTCGTGAAGGCATACATGGTGTTTCTTACTTTCCCACATATAGAACTGGCGCCCTTGGATAGGGTTTCTCCAGTGACAGTCGAAATGATTCTGCAGGGTCTGATGTGGTTTTCCGGTGACAGAGAGAATGTTGTACCAGTGCCGGGCTCCGACAGGACGCTGACCGGATGACCAAGTAGTTCCAGTCAACGCATTAGGGGGACAAGACACTGCAGCGAAAGGTATAAAGTCTACTCGATGACCAGGGCCTTTCCCTCATTCTCCAACCCGCTCAAATTTCCTCGCAGATCTTCACATACTCTCAGTAAACATGGTTACCACCACCAGCGATACTTTCGACACACAATTCCATGCGCTGAAGGACAAGTACAAGGAAATTGTCCCTGCCGAGGCGCTGTTCTGGAAGAGATACCGTGGAGGCAATACCTACGACTACGGCCTCCGCGTTGAAGCCCCCACTATCATGAAGGAGTTCATCGACAACATTAACCTAGGGACAGGTAAATCTTCCCAATCCACAGCGTGATGATGGCTAATCACGTCCATTATTCAACCACGTCCTACAGATCCCGAGGGCTTCTTGTTCTTCAACAACATCCACGATCTCGACACCGGCGACGGCAAATACAACGTTTTCTACAATACCGTTGAAGACGTCAAACAGCGCGCGGCCACTGTTCAATTCTTCCACAGCAAGCAGGGTAGCTTCTATGCTGAGGTCCGTGATTTGCTCATTCTCTCGAGCGTTGCTGATGGAGAAACACTTCCCTAGTTCCTTGCCAAGGACCCCGTACGTGATTTTGAATATATCGGCCTACTCTTCTGACACCTTGAGGCGCCCTCAGAACAAGACCGTTGACTACACCATCGACGGCCAAGTCGGGAAGTGGGACACCCTCGAAATCGGCTCAGCTAGCGCGCACGTCAAGAAGTACTCCGACGAGACCACTATCACGGTCACCATACCTGCCATCAAGAAGAAGGCCCAGTTCGAGGTCGTAGACAACAGCGGCAGCCAGTCTGCTGGTGAGTCGCTGTTGATACTCCCGTTTTCTGGGACTTGGTGCTGACTTGTGCGCTACAGACGTCTGGGGTAACTTGATGTTCAAGAAAATCGAAAAACTCCAGAGCTCCAATACTGCTACTTACGCGGACTACAACAAGGACCGAATTATCTTCTACCCTCAGAGTGGGTGGACTGGAAGTGCCGACTTCAGTGCTGCGGTGCGTCTCCGGCTTTTCCTGTTGCGATATTGAGATTCGCGCCTCTGACTTGCATACTCTAATGTTGTCGCTCCGTTCAGTTCATCCGTAAGTCCATTCAGGCGACTTTTATCTGGCTTCAGCTCATCTCTGGGTTATAGCTATGGACACCGCCCCCGTCGATGCGCTCGGCGATCTCACCTTCGAAGCCAACACCGTTTACTGGTCTGACCTCTGAAAGGAGACCACCACGACAAAGCCAACCCAAAGTAAGGTTGATTGCGCGCGTTATTGTGGAACAAATAAGTAAAGTAAAAATATGGGGTCCCATGTTCGGTATATGATTACTTTTGGTTGTGGGTTACGATATTGTACTTTGGAGAAACACGAATCCATTCTGGCTGCCATGTCCCTCCCTCCGCATATCGATCTTAGCCCCAATCGGGAGCGCCCGGCGAACACTACACTTGCCTAATTTAGGCTTGAGCTTATCGAAGACAGGCTGTCTGTCTGTGCCTTGCTCCTCGATCCCCTTGATTGTACTATACACCTGATGACGCTGCCTGAACGAGTGTTTTAAGGTGTTTTCCGAGCGCGCTTTCAAGCGTGTGGATTATGGGTTCAAGTTTGCACCGGCGGCAAGAAACCCGCCACTGATGGACGTGCCGCAGTCAGGCCTGGGTGGAGAAGCAAATACTCCAAGGAACCTTGACAGGAACCGACATCATCGTTTAACCCCAATGACATGGTATCCGTGGGCGAGACACGAAAACAGGCGAAAAGTGGAGAAAAACATCGGGAGTAATGACATGGTAATGATCCACTAATGATGTCAGTAGCACAGCGTCTAAAGGTTCTAAACTTGACCGAAACATTGGGACTCCAGCGCAGGCAGGATAAAAGGGAACGAAAACTCAATGGTTGAAAGAACAACAACCTATCCCACTAAATCAACTACTCATACAAACCTTCGCTCTTAAACAAATCTATCATCATCATGGCCACTCAAGAAATCGGAGGCAAGCCTTTCAACGTTGAGCAGGAAGCACGTAACGTTGCCCAAGATCAGCTCAACAAGCATGAGGAGCAACATGGGATCAGCAAAGGTGGACCGACGGAGCGCGCTGCAGCTGATAAAGCTAAGGGAGTCGCGCGTGAGGCTGCCCGTTAGTATTTCAATGCTTGGACTTGTGATGGTGTGGAAGTTCTGACCTTAATTGTTCTTTGACGAACAGTTGACGCGAAGAAGAAGAGAGAAGGTCCTGGTATTACTCAACCGAGCGCAGCTGAAGGTACGCTTACTTACCTTACTCTCTGGTCAGTGTGTACTCACCCAGGTATTTGATAGACCCCACGCTGTAATGCGGCCAGACTGAGCAGAGAGCATCAGGAGGATAATCTAGTCATGACTGGGAGTTTTTGTACAATGCAATCAATATGTATTTTACCCTCGAGTAGGAAATAGTCAACCCACATCTTTGGAGCGGGAAACTCTTTTCCCCTCATCTGGGCTGATGAGACATTGTCGTGATCGTGAGCGGCTCACCTGTACAATGTTCTTCGCAATACCATGTGCAGCGCGACCTGGACAGAATATCGTCAATCATGTGCTACCAGATAACCTCCAAACCAGATCAGCAGTCACCCGCTCGTATTCTTCATCGTCCGTCAACAGAAGAAGTGTCGCACGAAGTCCACTGATCGACCGAGAAGCTGCCACAGGCAAGTCGGTTATCCCTTCCCAACCAGCTGTTAGTAGTACGGCGTACTTCATGGAAGTAAGAGCTGACATCTTCCGGCGGAGAATGGAGAAGACCGCTGAAGAGATGTATGATATAGTTATGATGTCATCGTTACATCCTGACCCAGAACATCAGCAACTCAACAACATAATAAGGGTGAAGCAAACAACGAACTCACTTGCTAACATCTATCTCCATTGCACTATAATACGAAGCCAAAAACACGCACGTCACCTATATCATGCCTACTCAGAACTTTGTCGGGGACAAGCCGGTTGATTCGTTCTCCGAAGAGGCGACGCGAAAAATACCTGATGATGAACTTACAAAGAGAGAGGCTGAAAGGCTGTCAGGGGGTGGTGCCAAAGAGGCTCCAGGAGTGAACAAGAGGGCGGGAGCCGCTACTCGGGATCCTAAAGGCTAGTCACGTTCGAAATCAAGCAGAGTGGGCAGCGGGGCTGAACTTTGATGGTAGAGTATGACACGAAGAATCGAGGAGGGCAGGGTGATCATCTACCCAACACAGGTACACCGTATATGCTCTTCGAGCAGTTACTGGTCCAAGCATAGAATCCTGACTAATTTCGAAATCACCCCAGATCCTGTGATGTGAAGACACAAGTGCTCAGAGCGTCGGTGATGTGCGGTGTGCTTTATCCCTCACAGAGTCCATACGGAATGCGCAGCGAGGAACATGTATGATTATGATACTCGGAAGACACCGTTTTGCTTTGTGTTAGAAATTTCACAAGTACTGGTGGTCGAAGGCACCAAGACCCTATCGGGAGCTCTTGATTTCAGGACCCCGGAGTCTCCCGGAGTGCGTCCAATCATTGGTCCTTGATTGAACCCAAATATTGGCACCGCTTGTATGTCACGGTGTTCCCCCCACTTCAAGTCTCCGAAATCAGCTTGCACAAGGTCACTTCGTGAACATACCAACGGTGACTTCATCAAAATGTGCATTTGTGTTCTTTCTCATGTCTCTGTCCCTCCTCACACCAGAGAGAAAGTTACCGAGTGAGCGCAGCCCAGCTCGATATTTTTGCCCCATCAAAGCAGTAACGCACTCGGACTCGAGTCGGAGTCTTGAGCTACTGAGACATCCGAATGTGGAACAATAGCAAATCTTGCGATCCCTCTTGTTCTGTCTTTTTGGATCGCGCCCGCAAATGTAAGGTGTGGTATCTGCCGCTAATGCGTATATATGAGCCCACAACGCGAGGCTCCGCCTCCCAAATATCGCCATCTTCACCTGTTTCCTCTGTGTCTGTCGTAGCAACTTCGTTTAACATAGGTTAGTCCTACCCTGCTCCCGACGTGGCCCCTCCTGATTGATCCTTATCCAGCCCTCCCAGTGATCTTGTTTCAGTGTTCCTCGCCACGACACTTGTTCCAACATGCACCGATGTTTGGCCGTAAATGAGGTGGCCCTAAATATATGCAAGCAAATGCATTTTATGGCCATGGATATCGAGGTGGAAGAAGGAGGCGAAAACACCACAGAACCACAAGGAGCCAGGCAAGCCCTGCGCAATCTCGCAATCACATGTAAAACTCTCCGGGACCCTGCTCTGGACGTCCTGTGGCGAGATCTTGATTCTCTGTATCCCCTCCTCGGCTGCCTGCCTGTCGAAATTCAAGGGAGGTCCGATGGTTCGCTCGTAAGGATTTACCTTTTCTGTAGTCGGACGGTAGCGGTTACTTATCAACCACATATACCAGCGTATCAATCGAGTGCTGGAAAAGTCGGACTATGGGATCTTCAACAAGTATGCACGACGTGTACGCATGCTGGGGTACAACCAACGACATTCATACATGAATAGGGACCTCCTTCGTCTTCTCAGCAGCTTCCCATGCTCCCAAGGAACTGTGCTCCTTTCAAATTTGAAATGTCTTACTTGGGAAGGAGACAGCGATGAACTCTTTACCTTCGTCCGCTTCTTCGTCCCACCCTCGCTTCTCTCGTTGCACCTCGTTGGCTCGAGGTGGCCGCTGTGCAAACGAACATTCGTGTCTTTACTCCCATTGCACCTACCGAAACTCATGGAGTTTTTATGCTCCGACCCTACGCCGGAGGTGATGCCGCACATCAACGAATATATATGCCAATCCAAGGGATTGACTGCTATCGACGCAGGCGTTCCTAGTGCAAAAGCAATGAAGCACCTCATGAGCTCCACTACGCTCAAACAACTTCACATCTCCATACCGAGACATGATAATTGGGAGCCCGTTGAAGGAACATTCCTCCCGAACGTCACCCATTTTATATTCCGTGCCCATAATCTCGACAAAGCGACTGAGTTTCTGCGCAACGTGAAGCTCTCCCCTACACACGCCGTCATCATGCTCTCGGACGTCTTCGACGGCTCATCCGTCACTGCTTTCTTCGAACAGCTCTCCACGTCCCTCGACCACCACAGCCTCCAGGAGCTGCACTACCAAATCTCAGATGTTGTCAACAACCCAGCCTTCTCCCACTACACAAGCGAACTCGAAGTAAACACCCTCACTCCCCTCCTCGTATTCAAAAACCTAGTCAAACTCCGCCTCGAAAACTTTCGTACGCCTCTCATAGACGACAAGATGGCGAAGCGAATGGCGGATGCGTGGCCCCATCTCGAGGACCTGAAGATCGGGACCGGCCAGGATTGGCAGATGGACACCGGATTCTTGAGGAAGTCTCAGATGACGCTGTGGGGGGTCGGATACATCGCGCAACATTGTCCGAAACTGAAGATCCTTGGGCTGGTTTTCGACCCTGAGGTCCACTGCGCGATGATCCCGGCTGGTTGGTCCAATTCTAACATTCGCAGATTGGACGTGGGGGCGTCTCCTATCGATAACTCAGTCCGCGTCGCAGCGACCCTCTTATTCCTCCTTCCTGAGCTGGAGGAGATATGGACGAAACAGCCGCGGATGGGATACATACCAGTGGGGGTTCCAGAAGATAAACGCGCGGAGAAGTGGACGTTGGTGTTGGAGATGGTGAATGTGTTTGCGAGCGTGAGAGAGGTTGCGAAGACGGAGGCGGTGTTACAGGCGAAGAAAGCGATATGGAAGGAGCTCGCTGAGAAGGGGATGAAATTTCGGTTTTTGACGGTTAAGAGCGAAACGACCCCGCCTGGAAAGGAGGAGGAGCAAGGGGCGGAGACGGAGCCTGAGGATGCATAGTTGACCTTTGTAAGCCCCTACCTGCCCAGCCCCGCCTTGCGTCGGTACTCGTGTAGGATATAATAATTTATTCATAATATCAATCCGAACCATTTCTCGGGGAGACCACTATACGGGTCAACTGCGAGTACACATCTCATACGCGTTCAAGATCAGGCTTGAGCTCTTCTAGAATCTAGCCAGCAAAACTTTTATACATGTCACGTCGCCTTCAATGGTTCGCATCTCGGGATTCCACTGGCAAGTACTAATCAGTGTCCTTTATGAAGGCGCTGAAGATAGGAGCCGTGACTAAGAATGGACCTACAGTACTTTCGTCCTACCGCATCGTCACGGTAGGTTATTAGTCCGACAGATACAAGAATACCGTCATGACAAAAAATTACCACTTCCACTGGCAGCCATGAAACGATGAAAATCGAAATCGTCAAGGTGTGGACGATGGGATGAAATTGGCGAGCCGGGCCAATTGGGACTACTACCAGTCGGGACAAGACAATGCTCGAAGACAACGACGAGGAGCCTCGACTGACATGCGTGGAACCAAACACGGAGCTCTACGCTGGCTTCTCGTGATGCCATCAATCCGCCATCATTTTAGTCACCGAGGTCGTTGTACCTCTGCGCGCAATGATCCAGCTCGTTCGTCAAGTAGTCTTAGTCTTCCTGCTTTCGTCGCTCTGACTAGCACAATGTGCATTTCTGGCTTACCCATCCTTCCGGTATCACGTCCGACGGCCTACATTCTTTCCCGAGCCCATGGGCAAGTTCATCGCGACCCGTTCCATCGACCTGCAAATCCTCTGTAGCCGCTGACTATGGTCAGATACACCTTCAAGTTGGCTTCGAAAATTCTGGTCACGGGAGGTTTTGGTTCACTCTTCGGCGATTAGGTTTATCAGCGGCTTTATACCGGCCATCGATGTGGGAGAAGTCGTCTCTCCATCCTGGTTTTCCTCTGGTAATCGACAGCCTCGAGTCAAATACACGAGATTCTGCCCAGCTAGCTGCGCCATGCTTTGACTACCGAGGGACTTGATAATACAAATGGTGACAGGAATCAGCTTGTCGATGCCTTTCGATTTTTGCTTCCGGGTCGTGCTCTGTTCACGCGTATCCACCCCTGAGGTCATTTCTGGTCAAGGAGTGTTTCTGTCAGCATGCTTACTCAGTGGACACTCAGTAGACCCTTCGTATGTTACGGTATGCACAGTCATTCTCCGATTTCCTACCGCTAGAGGTGCAGCTGCACTGATGATCAAGCAAGGAAAGATGCGGCAGATACTCAATCATCGCGTTCTTTGTTCTAGAGTATTCTAAGCGCTCGATATGAGTAAGCGGCACAAGTGCCTACGTGCACTGTCATCACCATTAATTCTTCTGTGCTTACTGAGTTTATACCTCAGGGTATATAAGGACAGTTGCAACTACAATGATCATCACCATCGCTCCCTGCGGAAACAACTGCTTACCTTCTTGATATCTCATATCTTCACACCTCACAATGTCTCCTATCGGTACTATCTGGGGTGACCTCCGTCAACGCCAGACTAAAGTTGTGAGTCACAAACTATGGTCGTACCTCCCGCGACGGTCTTCAAATAACGATCTTTCTTCCTTCCGCGCTGTTAATAGATCCTCAGCGTTGCAGCTCTTGCAGGCCTCGAGCTCGAGCAACCTCACTTTGAGTTTGGAGTCACCAACAAGTCGACCGATTTCCTCGCCAAGTTCCCCCTCGGTAAAATCCCCGCTTTCGAGGACCCGGAAGGATGGACGTTGATCGAGGGTGCCACGATCGCACATTATTGTAAGCCAATAGTTTCTTCTGTCCTGTGATCACGGGCTGACGCGTTTGCACATAGTGAGTGCCCTCGCACCAAAATCGGGGCTCCTCGGTTCCAACACGAAGGAAGCAGCCGTTGTTGATCAGTGGATCCACTTCGCAGAACACGAGATCGGGTCGTACCTCTACAATATCATTGGTCTTATCCATGGCTGGTCTGGGCCGTTTAGCCGGGAGGTAAGATCCCGATATACCTCCCACTGCGTCGCTGACCAACCCTCCTCGCTCGTGGCAGACTTACGACAAGCACAACGAGCGATTGGCTCGCTCGCTCGAATTCGTCGAGTCACATCTTGCTGCGCGTCCCTCCGGATTCGTCGCCCTGGACTCCTTGACACTCGCCGACCTTGTTCTCGCTGGCGTTATCCACGGCGGCGCACGCATCACATTTGGCGCTGCGGAAAGAGCACAGTATCCCCATATCTTTGCTCATTTCGCGAGAGTGACCGCGGACGAGAGGATTAAGCAGTGGTTCTCTACTGAAGATTTTGTGGATGTTGCTATTTCGGAGCCAAAAACGGCGTAGATATACCTACATATACCCAGTGAATGGTTCTTTGAAGTGAAGATGTAACTGAATACAAATCCTTCACGTTTAGACGGGTTTCTCGCTCAAGATATTGCTCCTCTGCAGATCTGGGGACGAGCTGGTCATCGGATTAGTTTCCTGCGACTTACTCCGACCTTTTGGCATTTCTAGGGAAGACTGTTGGGCTGCTAGTAGCTGGTGAGATACTCTGCGCGGCTTGATCGTTGCATTCGTGGTCGGATCAGGTGCGGTAGAGGGGAAAAGCTCACGTCGCGTGTGGAGGAGCCCTGTCTTAGTCTCTCCTGGGCAAGCTGACAGAGAGTCTTTCCTACATCATGTTGGCTACACTGGCAGTACCCTTACCTTGTATCGTGTCACTACCTGCCAGTGGTGCTTTAGGAGTTTGGGTGGATCACGTGGTAGTTGAGGCCTTTCTAGTGTCTAGGGTCCTGCCCCTTCAGTTTCGCGACACGATGCCCCTTGTATGATTCAACCGATCCTATGACTGTTAATTCTCACTGGAATGAGATTTGTTCGACTTCGAGTCAAGAACAAAGGCTGGGTAAGTTCACTGTTATCAAGATGTATCTGGAGGCTCTGAATGATGGGTCCAAGGGCTAGCTGATGTATGTAAGTACAACAGTTACACGAGTTGGTACGACCAACGGGTCTGTCCAGCTAGACGCCCAACGCGAAACAATCAAATCTCTCAACCAGACGTAATGTGATCCCCAGTCTCTGAGATGCACGTACGTTGACCCGGGTAGTAAGTATCAGACCGGTGGACCGAAGTGTTTGCCAAGTTTGCTAAGCAGGATGACAGTCACATAGCCTACATCGCCGGGGACTAAGTTCCGTTTGGGGGGGATGAGTAGCAGCATCACTCAGTTAGGGTCATGCTTGCAGCGCCTTCTCCGCGACATGGGCGCGTCCGCGTGCTTAAATAGCTCGAGGCAGCTTACGCAGTTCACATACAGATCTTCCCCATGTCTCAAGTCCCAAACTTCTCTGTTCCTTGCATCTCGCTGTCGCCGGAACTACAGAAGACCTCGGTAGAGCGAACTGAACGTTTGCTTCTGAGGATCCTCAGGGCTAACGCTCACACCCAGTACGCTTCTCAAGCATCCACTCTTGCTGATTTTCGCCATGCGATCTCAAAACATGGGTTGGATGACGATGCTTCACTACTGAATGACTTCCGGACTTTCGTCCCGCTAACGGGCTATGAGTCGTATAAACCTCTAATAGCAAAGTTTGATGAACGTCCGTACAAGGAGTCAGAACTCCAGGACCTGTTTGCGCCAGGCCTTCCGCACTTCCTTGCTGTGTCCAGCACTACGTCAGGGAAAGCGCCGAAGATCTTCGCAAGATACCGCCACGTACCCCAAGAATTCTCTCAACTGCATCGCCATGGGCTCAATTACCGTTGGGTTGATGGCCCGACGTCATGGATATACTATTATGGATATAGAGATTTAAAGGAAGTCGAGGGCGAACCCGGACATGTCATCAAACGGATTCCTGTCTGTCAGGTTTCTGGTGGCTCATTACGCACGTACTTTGATTGGAACGTTGAAGATGATGAGAGTCGACTTGCGTCGACAAGTGGGTTTTCTTGCGATGCTTTGTTTATATGAATGATCTGACTTTCACCAAACAGTCCCTGGCCACGCCGAACCATGGGCTGCGACCATGATCACAAATCATAGATCGTTCCTTATGATCCACGCGCTCTTTTGTCTTGCGACTCGAGACCTAAAGCGAATAGCCATAACGTTCGCCACACTTTTCGCTGATATGATGCGCCGCGTAGACGAGGAATGGGATATGTTACTGGACTGCATCCGGAATGGCACAATCCCCCACTTAGACAGCCTTGATGACTTACGGGTTTACTTGGAGGTGAGTGAGACATCCGTCATCTGGTGAAACACGGAACTTAGTGTGAATAGCCCCAATTACGCGCGAATCCGGAGCGCGCAGATGAGCTTCGCGAGATTGGCCCTCCTTCCTCCTGCGATGGGTGGGCGGCTCGTGTTTGGCCAGATTTCGAGATGATCTTAACCATATGTAGTGGTGGGTTCGCCACAGCACTACCAAAGGTAAGTTACATAGACGCCAGCAATGTTTCCACGTACTTATGAAGCCAGGTGAGATCAATTCTTGGGCCAGCCGTCAATATCATCAATCCCGGCTACGGCTCGACCGAGTGTAACATAGCCGCGAATTTTGATCCTACAGATCTCGATTCCCTTGTGATCACCACCGAGGATGTCATCGAGTTCATGGATGTTACTGTGGAGGAGAGTGAGAGGTGCATACTTCAGGCGGTAACTCAAAGTCTTGTTGCGATGGAATTCTTTTGCTGACGCACAAGTTTAGTGGGAGCTACAGGTCGGGAAATTGTACGAGATCGTGTTAACTACCCGAGATGGCTTGTGGCGGTATGCACTGGGGGACATAGTGGAAATCACTGGTTTTGCCTCTGACGATGGCTCGCCGGTCTTCAAGTTCTCGGGGAGAAAATCGTCAGTGCATTTGTTTGCCTTCCACCATGCAACTGAGCTGTAAACACCCGTCAGGCTTGCGATTAGATTCCCGTGCACGGTGATAACGGACGCGCACCTCACGGCAACCATCCAGGCTATAAACTCTCAGGACCTGATTCAAGTGCACGAGTTTACAACGGTGGTTGACGATCGTGAACTACCAGAGACGGTAGGCTACTTCGTAGAGGTAGCGGGGCCACTTGGTATGTCCGACAGTCTTTTCGTGCAACGCGATCACCCACCAAAAAAATAACTCAGGATCGGACTCGCATCTTGCTCCGCAAAGACTCTTCGACTCGCTCGTCGCCACCAATAGCGAGCATCAAGCTGCACTCGGGAGAGGGGAGACTCGTCTCCCGACGGTACGTATCGTCAAACCCGGAACGTTCATGGATTATCGTCGGTGGAGGGGTGAGACGATGAACATTGGCAGTGGACAGATTAAGGTTCCAGTCGTTTTAACAGACCCTGCCACGCAGGAATGGATGCTGGGGAGGGTCATTCGGGAACTCTGAAGCGATCGGGAATTTATGGATTGTAACTTGTAAGTCGAAGTCGCGGCGCGAATGTGCTGATTCGGTGTTATTTTGTTTTTTGGGGTGAAGGAAGCTGTGCCATTATGATAATAGTTGGCTCTTGCCTTGTAACCTCCAGCCAAGCAGTCTATATGCACCGCCTGTTGACAGGGGCAGGCGGTGCGGCGCCTCGATCTTTACGCTCGACCAAATCAGAAAAGGACAGGAGCCAATCTGACTTTGCTTTCCGTAAAAACTGCGCTGTCAACGAGCGCAACGCCTCCATGGTGCTGTTACATCGTCAATTTCGAAAGTCGCAAAAGAAGTATGCGAGGGTCTCATCGTGCCCAAGATCGCACAAAAGTTTGTCGACGACTGCCGAACTGCTCGAAATTGATTTTGGTTCTCTCGCGGCTATGAAGACGATGTACGCTAGTACAGATTTCCCAGCCCCCGCTACGAGTTCAATGGTAAGAGAACCATATTAGATGACCATCACCCCTCTTGTATTGCTGCTGTCCTACTCACCTTTCTCATTCAACCAAAGGAATTTCGTCGCGTTCGAGCGCCAGTCGATGTACAGCTGCTCCTTGAAAAGCCAGTCGCCTGTTGTCTTTTGACGCTGCTTGCGAGTGAATTTGTGTCCGACGGTGCAGTCGACAGCTTTAAACCACCCCAATACAGCCTTTGATAACTCAACTAAAATCAAAACATCCATCAAAGCGATTCGAACCGCATTGTAGGTAGATGACTCACGCCGTGCAGCTGATTGCGAGCGGAATCGGCGCCTTTGACAGATGATATGTATGCGCCCAAGGCGTTCGTAACTTGCGCGGCCACTTGTACGACCTGCAAAACAGTGGCAGCAGCCGATACACCCATGCTATCGATGGTGATAGGTGGAAGATAGAGAACTCAGCTTCCTGTGCGAGTCAAACATACAGCGAAGAGGCGCTGAAACGCTGTGGCCTTGTGCTGTTTTCAAAGGCAGCAGCCTTATTAGCAAGCGCTGTTGCTCGTGCTGTGGGGGCTTCAGCCATACGGAGACTCATCTGCGGACAATTTTCCGGCGACATCATGCATCATGTTTGACTCCCTAGTGTCGTGTCACTACCCGGTGCTTAGGAGCATTGCTGGTTTGGGTGGATGATCGGGATCACGTGGTAGTTGAGGGCCCCATGAATCAGAGTTATGGATGCCCCTTGCCATATGATTCAACCGATCCTATCACTGTCAATCTCACTGCGGATGAGATTTGTTCGACTTCGAGTCAAGAACAAATGCTGGGTAAGTTCACTGTTGTGAAGATGTATCTGGAGGCTCTGGATGATCAGTCCAAGGGCTAGCTGATACATGTAAGTGCAACAGTTACACGAGTTGGTACGACCAATGAGTCTGTCCAGCTAGACGCCAACTTGAAACAATCAAATCTCCCAACCAGACGTATGATCCCCAGTCTGTGAAATAAACGTACGTTGACCCGGGTAGTAGGTATCAGACCGGTCGACCAAAGTGTTTTCCAAGTTTGCTAAGCAGGATGACAGTCACATAGCCTACATCGCCGGGGACTAAGTTCCGTTGGGGAGGGATGAGTAGCAGCATCACTCAGTTCGGGTCATGCTTGCAGCGCCTTCTCCGTGAAATGGGCACCTCCACGTGCTTAAATAGCTCGAGGCTGCTTGCGCAGTTCACATAGAGCTCTTCCCCATGTCTCAAGTCCCAAACTTATCTGTTCCTTGCATCTTGCTATCACCGGAACTACAGAAGGCCTCGACAGAGCGAACTGATCGTCTTCTTTTGAGGATCCTCAGGGCCAATGCTCACACTCAGTACGCATCTCAAGCATCTACTCTTGCTGATTTTCGCCATGCGATCTCAGAACACGGGTTGGATAACGATTCTTCACTGCTGGATGACTTCCGGACTTTCGTCCCGCTAACGGACTACGAGTCGTACAAACCTCTGGTAGCAAAGTTTGACGAACGTCCCTACAAGGAATCAGAACTTCAGAACCTGTTTGCGCCAGGCCTCCCGCACTTCCTCGCTGTGTCCAGCTCTACGTCGGGCAAAGCGCCGAAGATCTTCGCAAGATACCGCCACGTACCCCAAGAATTCTCTCAACTACATCGCCATGGGCTCAATTACCGTTGGGTTGATGGCCCGACGTCATGGGTATACTATTATGGATATAGAGAGCTAAAAGAAGTCGAGGGCGAACCCGGACATGTCATCAAACGGATTCCTGTCTGTCTGGCTTCAGGCGGCTCAATATGCATGCACTTTGATTGGAGCATTGAAGATGATGAGAGTCGACTCTCGTCGACAAGTGGGTTTTTTTGCGTTGCGTTGTTTCGATTAAACGATCTGACTTTCACCCGAACAGTCCCTGGCCATGCTGTACCATGGGCTGCGTCCATGATCACACATCATAGATCGTTTCTCATGATGCACGCGCTCTTTTCTCTTGCGACTCGAGATCTAAAGCGAATAGCCATAACGTTCGCCACACTCTTCGCTGATATGATGCGCCGCGTGGACGACGAATGGGATATGTTACTGGACTGCATCCGGAATGGCACAATCCCCCACTTAGACGGCCTTGATGACTGGCGGGTTTACTTGGAGGTGAGTGAGACATCCGTCATCTGGTGAAACACGGAACTTAGCGTGAATAGCCTCAATTACGCGCGAATCCGGAGCGCGCAGATGAGCTTCGCGGGATTGGTCCTCCTTCCTCCTGCGATGGGTGGGCGGCTCGTGTTTGGCCGGATTTCGAGATGGTCTTAACCATATGTAGCGGTGGGTTTGCCACGGCACTGCCAAAGGTAAAGTTACATAGACATCAGCAATGTTTTCACATGCTTACCAAAACCAGATGAGATCGGTTCTTGGGCCAACTATCACTATCATCAATCCTGGCTACGGCTCGACCGAGTGTAACATAGCGGCGAATTTTGATCCTGCAGATCTCGAATCCTTCGTGATCACCACCGAGGATGTCATCGAATTCACGGATGATACCGTGGAGGAGGGTGAGAAGTGCATACTTCAGGCGGTAACTCAAAGTCTTTTGGAGGTTGAAGACTTTTGCTGACACACCATTTTAGTGGGAGCTACAGGTTGGGAAATTATACGAGATCGTGTTGACTACTCGAGACGGCTTGTGGCGGTATGCGCTGGGGGACGTGGTGGAAATCACTGGATTTGCCCCTGACGATGGCTCTCCGATCTTCAAGTTCTCAGGGAGAAAATCGTCAGTGCACTTGTTTTGCTTCCCTCACCATGCAACTGAGCTGTAAATACCCTCTAGGCTTGAGATTAGGTTCCCGCACACGTTGATAACGGACGCACACCTCGTGGCAGCCATCCAGGCGATCAGCTCTCAGGACCGGATCCAAATACACGAGTTCACAACGGTCATTGACGATCGCGAACTCCCAGCGACGGTAGGCTACTTCATAGAGGCAGCTGGGCCACTTGGTATGTCCAACAATCATTTCGTGCAACACGATTACCTAACAAAAAAATAACTCAGGATCAGATTCACATCTTGCCCCGCAAAGACTCTTCGATGCGCTCGTCGCCACCAATAGTGAGCATCAAGTTGCACTTGAGAAAGGCCAGACTCGTCTCCCGACGATACGCGTCGTCGAACCTGGAACGTTCATGGATTACCGTCGGTGGAGGGGTGAGATGATGAACATTGGCAGTGGACAGATTAAAGTTCCAGTCGTTTTAACAGATCCTGCTGCGCAAGAATGGGTGCTGGGGAGGGTCATTCGGGAACTCTGAAGCGATCGGGGATTTTCGAGTTGTGAGTTGAATTTGTGATGCTAATGTACTGATATGTTTCCCCGGGTAGAAGAAGCCGTGCCATTATTATAATTGTTGACTCTTGCCTTGTAACCTCCAGCCAAGCAGTCAATTGAATGCGAATCCTTTATGCTTGGACGGCTTCCTCGTTCATGCTATTGCTCCTCTGCAGATCTGGGAACGAGCTGGTCATCAGATTGGTTTCCTGCCACCTACTTCGAATTTTTAGTATTCCTAGGGAAGACTGAGCAACTTGTGAGATACTCTGCGCGGCTTGATCATTACATTCGTGCTCAGTTCAGGCGTGATAGAACCGACGAGCTCACGTCGCGCGTGGATGAGCCCTGTCTTAGCCTCTCCTGGGCAAGCCGATGGAGAGGCTTTCCTACTTCAAGTAGCTGGGTCTCTAAATCAGACAAAGGCGTATGTACTTCAAACCTCGAAAGGTTACTGCAATATGCAAACTGCTGTAACGTTGACCCATGACCTCGACAGACCTGCAGCTGAGAGTTCCGACTCCGACTCGAAAGCTACCAAGTAAACGCTGACCATGGTCACTTGACATTCATCCAAGATGAGATTTGTCCGACTTCGAGTCAAGAACAAAGGGGTAAGTTCACTGTTGTCAAGATGTATCTGGAGGGCTCTGAATGATGGGTCCAAGGGCTAGCTGATGTCACGTTATGTGAGTACAACAGTTACACGAGTTGGTACGACCAACGATTCTCTCCTAGCAAGACGTCCAAACAATCAAATCTCCCAACCAGACGTGATTGATCCCCGGTCTATGAAATACACGTGCGTTGGCCCGGGTAGTAAGTATCAGACCGGTCGACCAAAGTATTTACCAAGTTCGCTAACAGGGTGTATGTAGTTGCTTTATTCAGCTTTGACCATCCCCGCGCCGTGCCACCGCAGAACTCTGCGCCGACTCTGTCAATCCATGGATGCGCGTCGGTTGATTATATGATGCGGGCTCCGCGAAGTAAGCAGAATGACAGTCAAACAGCCTACGTCACCGAGGACTACGTTCATTTGTGAAGAGATGAGTCGCTGCATCACTCAGTTCAAGTCATGCTCGCAGCGCCTTCTCCACGAAATGGGCGCCTCCGCATGCTTAAATAGCTTGAGCCAGCTTGCGCAGTCCACATACAGATCTTCCCCATGTCTCAAATCCCAAACTTCTTTGTTCCTTGCATCTCCCTATCACCGGAACTACAGAAGGCCTCGACAGAGCAAACTGACCGTCTTCTTCTGAGGATCCTCAGGGCCAATGCTCACACTCAATACGCTTCTCAAGCATCTACTCTTGCTGATTTTCGCCATGCAATCT
>KN839892.1:17857-32750 GCA_000827185.1 Hydnomerulius pinastri MD-312 | reverse complement strand
TTCGTCCCGCTAACGGACTATGAGTCGTACAAGCCTCTAGTAGCAAAGTTTGACGAACGTCCCTACAAGGAATCAGAACTTCAGAACCTGTTTGCGCCAGGCCTTCCGCACTTCCTTGCTGTGTCCAGCTCTACATCAGGCAAAGCGCCCAAGATTTTCCCAAAATACCGCCACGTACTCCAAGAACCTCCTCAACCGCATCGCCATCGGCTCGATTTGCGTGGGATAGATGGCCCGACGTCATGGGTATACTACTATGGATATCGAGAGTTAAAAGAAGTCGAAAGTGAACCCGGACATGTTACCAAAAGGATTCCCGTCTGTCTGGCTTCAGGTGGCACAGTGCGCACACTCTTTGATTGGGGCGTTGAAGATGATGAGAGTCGACTCTCGTCAATAAGTGGGTCTTCTTGCATTGGTGTATTTCGGTGAAACCATCTGACTTCTACACAAACAGTCCCTGGCCACGCCGCACCATGGGCTGCGTCCATGATCACACATCATAGGTCGTTCCTCATGATGCATGCGCTCTTTTCTCTTGCCACTCGAGATCTAAAGCGAATACTCATAACGTTTGCCACACTTTTTGCTGATATGATGCGCCGCGTGGACGACGAATGGGATATGTTGCTGGACTGCATCCGGAATGGCACAATCCCCCACTTAGACGGCCTTGATGACTTACGGGTTTACTTGGAGGTGAGTGAGCATCCGTCATCAAGTGAAACACGGAACTTAGTGTGAATAGCCTCAATTACGCGCGAATCCGGAGCGCGCAGATGAGCTTCGCGACATTGGCCCTCCTTCCTCCTGCGATGGGTGGGCGGCTCGTGTTTGGCCAGATTTCCAGATGGTCTTAACCATATGTAGTGGTGGGTTCGCCACGGCACTACCAAAGGTAAAGTTACATAGACGTCAGAAAGGTTTTTACATACTCACCAAAACTAGATGAGATCGGTTCTTGGGCCAACTATCACTATCGTCAATCCCGGCTACGGCTCGACTGAGTGTAACATAGCCGCGAATTTCAATCCTGCAGATCTCGAATCCTTCGTGATCACCACCGAGGATGTCATTGAGTTCATGGATGCTACTGTGGAGGAGAGTGAGAAGTGCATACTTCAGGCGGTAACTCAAAGTCTTTTGGGGATTGAAGACTTTTGCTGACACACCATTTTAGTGGGAGCTACAGGTTGGGAAATTGTACGAGATCGTGTTAACTACCCGAGATGGCTTGTGGCGGTATGCACTGGGGGACGTAGTGGAAATCACTGGATTTGCCCCTGACGATGGCTCGCCAATCTTCAAGTTCTCGGGAAGAAAATCGTCAGTGCATTTGTTTGCCTTCCCTCACCATACAACTGAGTTGTAAACACACTTCAGGCTTGCGATTAGATTCCCGCACACGTTGATAACGGACGCACACCTCGTGACAGCCATCCAGGCTATCAGCTCTCAGGACCTGATTCATGTGCACGAGTTTACAGCGGTGGTTGACGATCGCGAACTGCCAGCGACGGTGGGCTACTTGGTAGAGGTAGCGGGACCACTTGGTATGTTCGACAGTCTTTTCGTGCAACACGATCACCCAACGAAGAGGTAACTCAGGATCGGACTCGCATCTTGCTCCGCAAAGACTCTTCGACGCGCTTGTCGCCACCAATATTGAGCATCAAGTTGCACTTGAGAAAGGGCAGACTCGTCTCCTGACGATACGCGTCGTCGAACCTGGAACGTTCATGGATTTCCGTCGGTGGAGGGGGGAGACGATGAACATTGGCAGTGGACAGATTAAGGTTCCAGTCGTTTTAACAGATGCTGCCACGCAGGAATGGATGCTGGGGAGGGTCATTCAGGAACTCTGAAGCGATTGAGGATTTACAAATTGTGAGTTGGCGCTGTGACGCGAATGTGCTGATTCGATGTTATTTTGTTTTCTGGGGTGAAGGAAGCTGTGCCATTATGATAATTGTTGGCTCTTGCCTTGTAACCTCCAGTCAAGCAGTCTATATACACCACCTGTTGACGATCACTGAAAGGTGTGTTACCCTGGAACCTCCGTCAAGATATCCTCGGCTATGATCTCACGCCCCTCGACATGATCCTTCCAATAGAGCAGGTGCTGCCTCCTGTTCCGGTGACGCAACGTTCAATGAGTATTGAGTACTCCTTCAACGTGTGTTCCGTCGCCTAATTGTCACACTAGCTAATGTCAATTTCTTCCCAAATCCTCCCCCGTGCCTGAAATTGCCGGTCATCTGACACTCTTCTTCTCCCCTTACATCGAAATATATTCCTGATGAACAAATATCCTTTCCCCGTGCTCAAGAAGAAGACGCGCCGATATAGTTCCTTCGTTCGCACCGATGTTTCTCCACTCCCTCGGTGTCGTACATAAGGTCATTTGACAGGCTCCAGTTCTTCGCTGCAGTGCCCTTTCACCCGCCGTTTCGCGTGTGTGATCTCCAATAGTCATGGTGCGCTCTCTCCTTGCTCTGGTTGGCCTGGCTGGTCTCGCATCAGCCACGCCTCTGTTGTACGACGGTCGGACACCCTACAACTATACCAACGATGACCTGAACAACTCCGTTGATCCATACTTATCGTGAGCTCCTGCTCGTTTGTCTCCTATCATCTCTGCTGAAGCCACTTCCGAAGAGTTGTCAAGGGTAGCACAGAAAATGCGACATATGTGAGTACTCCATCCATAGACGACAGGGGCAACACTCATAGTTTAGCTAGTACACGACTCTCCTGGGACACTCCCTTAACCCCACGCCTCTCTGGAACAACTACCTCGTTCCGTGGCTGCCTTTCCCGATTCTCTCATATCCTACCGAGCAGCCGGTGACAATCGCGATAGATAATACGTCCATTTTCATTCCTGGAGGTACCCCTCCCGAGCCTCAAAACGGCTTCCGTCGCACGGAGCTCATTGCGCAGAAGAACGACAACCACACAGCTCTTAATGGTGTGACTGACGTCGGTACCACCGTCTTCCATGTCTCGATTCGTGCGGATGACGCGCTTCCATTGAACATGACCCACGAGTACCAGATCGTCTGGATTGAGCCCAATGATGGCAGCCATGTCTTTGAGATTCAGCTTGGTAAGCCTTGGGTTGGCCGACGGAGAGCACTAGGACTCACGTCACTACGTTTTCAGGCTCTCCTTTCACAGACCCTACTGGTCCCCTTCCAGTTGCGGACGCACACTACCTGAAAGTTAGAAACCACGCACTCGACCTCTTGTTCGAGACTCCGTTCACCTCCGGCGATTGGCACAACTTTGCGGTCCAGATCGACTGGACCCAGCTCACCCTCGGAGTCTTCTATTCCACGAATGACCAACCTCTCGAGGCGGTCACCGGCATCGAAGATAACTCGAGTACACCCGCAGGTGTAGCTGGTCAGGGGGACTACCACTTTGGAGTTCTCAAGGTACGCTTAAGCTTTCCGGTTATTTTCCGCGTCTTGACTTGCGCATGAAATAGCTTCCTCTCGTCGACCCCTCGGAAACACCGTCAGAGCAAGCTGATGTAGTTCACTATGGAATCCAGGAGGGTGACAAGGAGGCCCTGACGTATTCTGGGGTGTTCATTGAGAGCATTGAGGGTGGAGTAAGTGCTGGTTGGGGGAAGACTATTAGCTCCATCGTGTAGTCGAAGTCGGCCTACTAGATTCCCAGACTCCCCGGATGGAAAGCGAGCGTCTCGATGCCAAGTTGGCTTGAAAACTCCCGGAAATGAGTTTCATCGTGTACTTCAGCAACGCTGATTGTGAGGTGAAGGTATCTGAAATTCAGAGTACGTCATGAGTACTACTAGTACGAAGATATGATGGACGCTTCTCTGGATCTCAGGCTGACTCCACTCACGAGAAAATCAACATAACGTGATTTTTTCCAACGCGGACAACAGTCAAGCAGCAGTTGTTTGTGCGGTTGTAATACTCCACTCTCCTCATGTTGGCCAGCCACGATCAACCTTGATCCGGATAGTACCTGTTCGAGCTGCATCTATCGACTCCGGAGTTCAGGGGAATACTAAGAACAGCAGGCTTGGTTGTCTCGATGCGATATCCAGCCCACACTGTGTATTTGCAATCTCGGAACAGCTCTGATTACCCCCATCTGCTCCCATCTCAAAATTGAACTGATGAACGTTTGAACCTTGTGAATATGTTGTCAATGAGTCGTAATTGGATGCTGTATCCCGTCGTTCCACGTCTCATCCTCGAGCAAAGCTGAAAGCCAACTCTGAAAATCTATCATCTTTGCTCGGCGATTCCCTAGGCGCGGTGTTCGTGATAAGTTAAGTAATCCGTGTCCCCTACGTCGACCCAATACTGGGATGATTTGTGACGTTGCGCGCGGAGGCCGGGAGGACTCAAATGAAAGCTGACTCGGAAGGAACTTCAAATCGGGGTGGGGATATTTGTCCCGTGTCTCCCGCAAGGCCCATCACTGACCTTCATCAACGATCTGTTCTAAACTATACTCGTGAAAAATTTTACGTCACGGAACCGAATTCCTTGTTATCCAATCTTTCTAGATCTTGTGCTTTACTAGAGCATTCCTCTTCCCAACGGCGAGGCGGAGCTCGGAAATGGATAGCATTCAGCAGCGAGCACTAGTATTGCAAGTGGGAGCTTTCGTCAACGTCATCGTAAGGTTTGTCTCATATGCTCTATGTAACACTGTATTTCACTATTGATCAGTGACAAGGATAACATGTTTGATCGGCGATTGTGTGAACACCCTCTCTGCTCCCTCGAAATCCCATCAACCGCGAGCAAGGGAATAAAAGTCTCGTATGGTTAACTTCCCAACAAAGGAAATTTGGCGCGGGCGGTGATTGGACCCTTTTTCTGAGAGTACCACCGGTCTCCGGGATGATTCTTTATGAGGCAACCCAATATGGTTGTCTCCCCAGCGATACTACAAGGCATGGGACGTATCATTGTTACAGACCACATTGGGAATCAGAAACTTCGCTGCGAGGTCCCCTGATCTCACTGGATCATCTTCCGGCGCTGCCAGAATGTACCAATTCAATCAAACATGAGGTTGGTCATCTACAGGAAGGGGCACAGGTGCGGACCTCGCCTTCACGTTTGCGAGTGGTCTTCATTTGCTCCGTGATGCCCCTCGTGTCCGCATTCCGTTTCAACGTCAGCACCCCACGTCAAACGATTCAGAAGGAAGTAATCTCCTTAATCAACCATTCGATGGATTACTGTGAGTTCTATCCTTTCGAAGTTCGTGTCCTTTGAAAGATTTTCTGACTCATGCAGTAAATGCAAGCCTCCAGCTGCTCCTGCGTAGTGGGTATTTCTCCGCCTCACGAGGAGTTGATACCTGAATACGGAACAAAACTCTTACTCACACAACCTAAAGGTGAGGAAACCAGGAAGCTAACCTCAAGTACATTCAATACCTAAGCCACGAGTCAGGTGTAATCTACGACGTAAAGTCTAGTCTCGTCACCCTGTGCCTATGATGGCCCGGCCTCTGGGGGGGCATTTCAGATCCGACATGCGGATGAGTAGGTCTCAGTTGCATTCGCCTAGCGACGACTCACCGTCTTATCAACATCTGTAACAACGTATGCCGGATATGTCCCGCGAATTCCATGGTAAAACACCTGATCTACTCCCTTCGAATGAGCGCTGCTCCAAACTAAGCGCCGTGCTATCTTTGGATTGGTCATTCTGTAGTTGTGCTATTTGATTTTGAGGCAGGTAAACCGCAGGTGCGAGGCTGACTATCTCGCAAAGTTAGGTTTGATTGCATTAACCAAATCCGTACAGTCTTGTCAACCTGCACTTTCCCGTCACCAGGTTCCTATCGGTGCCCAGAGCATCTCTGTTGAGTTTGTTCCAGCTAAGGTTTGATATGACCCTGTATCGCGTTATTTCGGTCATCTCCTGTAGAAATATCGACGCGCCGCATTTGCGGCACACAACTTTAATCGTTCCATCGACACCGTGACTGAGGTAACTTTCCATTCTCCAACTCTCGCGGTGTGAGCATAAATTGCGCATCTGACAGAGGCGGTCACCAAGTAATCTGAAGCTAATTCGCAGTCCCCAACCTCATTTCTGTCCATGCCATTCTCTAGACTCATGGGTTCGATTACTCCGAGTCGAACATGCAACCCTCTTGAACTGTTCCAAACCATCACTATTGTTTTCGCAGTTGGTAAGCTGCGTCGGCCTTGAAGGTGATTTATACTGTGTTGCTCATACTATTGTACCCCTCAGGTATATTGCTCGTCTTGTTGTTGGTTTGTCTTCTGTTGCAAGTCCCTCAAGATGTGCATGCTATAGGTATGTATTTCTTTGTGCGCATATCAGTCAATTGACACGGGGACAAAGAGCGGAGGGGGTGTGCCTACCGTCGCCGCCGTCATCATATAGAGCCGAATGTGGTGGCTGCCGCTGCTTTGACGCCCACCCGGATCTTAGCACGCGAAGCACCTTCACCTGATAGGCCTGCTTATCCCGCAAATAGCGGTCGTCTTCGATCCACGCTTTAGACTAGAACACACTAATCGTGTGCAGTCGTGCTATGCACACCGGCGCAGGCAACCGATGGGCCCGACCGTTCCCCATAGTACAGAGTGTTAATTAACAGACTGCAATATCTGGTTTCGCAGAGAGATATTTGTGTATGATTGCAGTTATGATTGCAGTAGCTATATTAATCTGGGTCCTAATGGCGCAATCAGAGGCAATCAGCCACACCACGATTACCGACTGGTCATTGCGCGGGCAGCAATTGCCGTCCAGGGTTAGTCCTGAGGCCTGATTACCAAACATCGAGTTCTCCATCAAGACACCGCTGATCGCACAAGAATTCTCTACAGTCTGGACTGATCGCTGCTCGTCGACCGAAATAACCGTTCAAGTCCGGACCCGCGGATTTGCCTCACATCACGTTGTGTGTACCGTGGTCAACGAGCATATTGCAGTGCCAGAATTCAAGGAGTCAATATCTAAGCTGTTCCGCAGTGGTATCAGATAATAAATCGGATTCAAGTCCCAGTAGTCATGAGGGGCATTCACGATGGTTTATGGGACTGATTTAGTGTACTCCGCCGCTCGTTATGTGCAATGATAAAAAAATATGCCTCGTGCCCACATTCCGACGGCAGACCGCACAAACGTACCCAGTCCTTGGGCCAGAAACCGAGTTTGGAGGAGAGTACAGGTAAGTTAGTTACTGCTGTGCTGCGTAACTCGGCCGCAAGAACCTCTTGTCGAGTCCCAGTTCAAAACGATGACGAAACTCACCTTAGCACGCGAGGTTCGGAGGTTGTACCTTTTGGGGTGACGCAAGAGATCGGGATTGTGCCGCGAAGCGCTACCCTTGCATGGCGTGGCGAATGATATCATCGTATACTCTCAAGCATAAGCCTATACAGGCACCGACATGATATTATGTTACTGTAGAAGTTTCGGAAGTAAAGTGCATCATGGTTGTGCCTGTACAGCAGTGAGCAAATCTGCTGTGCTCACTGCTCACCATAAATTTTTCTAAACAGAAACGGCTTCGATGCCATGGACACGCCACGAGCCGGCCCCGAAAACGGAAAAACCGTGCTCCCTAAGATCAAGGAGTAGGGGCCAGCCCCCAACCACCTATCTGAACCTCGCACGACGAAGCATAGTACTCTGAGGCTGAGCCCAAGTTGTCCGCGTCAGCACTTCGCGTTCACATGTAGAGTATCGGAGTCTCAACTCTCAACAATCTAATCTCCGAAAAGGTCCACCACGGGAACGCTGGGAAGTGGGAAGTGGGAAGTGGGAAGCAGGATGCGGTGTCAGCGAGGTCAGGAGCGAGTCCAGTGCCCTACAACGTGGGGAATGAGACTATGCTGGGAAGTCAGTGAGGCATCAGGCATCGGGTGATCCATACCGACGGGTGCCGGCGCCCCCCTCCTTACTGGCTAGGACAGCCCCCTACTTACGCCTTCTCTGAGTCCTCAAGATGATGCAATGATGGAGAGCGGCAAGCATGAACCAAATCCAGCAGCTCTGCACCGGAAGCTGCTTCCACTATCCCGCTGGACACGGAACGTCCTGTCGAGCGCCGAGCGGACCAGTATGGCAATCTCTGAGAATCCGCAGTAAAATAACTAGATTGTAGAGGTATGCCACGGACAGCCCGACCAGAGATAAAACACCTGAACACACACAAGCATCACCACCGACTTCCACGATGTGCCAGTATGTGTTGTTGAAGAGTGCCGCATTGTTTCACCTTCAAACTTGTGTCCTTGCCGCTGCCTTGCAGGTCCCTAATAATGATGAGACCATCCAATTGCGAACAGTAGTTGGCATTGTTTTAGGCATAGGTGAGTGTCCCCGTGTGTTTCTCCACCGCAGTGACATATATCATTTGCAGTCCTTTTCGTCTTGGTCCTGTTCTCCTTCTCTTTTGGGTACCGTCTGTGCTGCCGTTCGAATCTTTCGAGAGGAGCTCCATCGTGTACGTGCCTTCGTGCGACCTTTATCCGGTAACAACTTAGACCAATCATTCGTCCTCCTTTAGTAACAGGTCGTGCAAATGCACCGCACCGCCGAGTTCATGTTGACCCCACAGTTGTCTCAGTGCACTCTCCCACGTGGCAGAGGTCCGAGGGTGGAGCCCCGCCACCATATCTGCCACCATATGAGGGCCCAGGCCTTCCCCCATACGCGGAGCATGATTCTGAGCCTCTCCCACGCCGTCCTCCGTTGGTCAGGTTAGCAGTGCAAGGAGGATAATTGCACTGCATTTTTGGGCGAAGATATTTTACGTAAACGATACCAAGTGCTGTTAAACGGACTCGAGTCACAAACCCCCATACATCCTACACCCAGCCTTTTTGATACCAACAGCATGCTACGGAGCTCCGCTTACCTAGTCGTACCGGTGGCCCTGCAATCTTGAATTGACGACACTTTACGACTAGCTGACCCCGTTTTGTGATGTTCCTTTGGCAAGTTGACCACGACATGCCAAACGCCCGTCTCAATCCAACTTGCAAGGAATTACTCCCGCTCGTGATCGATCGTTCATTCTGCAGGAAGCTACTTACCAAAAGCGGAACGTGGAGGACAGAGTTCGGCAGAGTGCCTACCGACGGCCCGGCAGGACGCGACCATATTATTGCAACGTTGTTCTCCAGCCTCCAGGGTCCAGCATTTGTTCTGCATAAGTATGTACACACCATTCACATGGTGCTACACAACTGTCGGCTGACGGGTAGACGAGCTTTTTGTACTTTGCGGCTTGCCGTCGTGTCATCGTGGTATTTCACCAACTTTTGTCATAGCCAGGGACCTACACAGCGACTATCATCATTCACCGTGGCAACAGTGCACTGGCTCTCCTCACTGGGTTTGTATTCTGCAGAAAAATCCCTGCACGCCGTATCTGGATCGCGACAAGCATGGAGCTGGCCATTCATTATCCTCTACTAGGCGGAAGATACTTAAAAGAAGCTATACTCATGCGAAAGGTGGCTTCCTATCTCTCCTGTGTCCGGCTTTCCCGGAATCAGCGTTAGCCCGTACAGCCTATCAAGGGCCAGCGTCTCTCGACCTATAAACCAAGCCCCTTTGGCTTCTGGTCTGCACATTCGTCTCCTGCCGCCTACTGAGACACCCAAACATCGAGCACTCAAAATGTCTGACTCGAATACATACGCCTCCCACTCCATGCCAGGCTGGGCAACCACATTCATCACCATAGCCGTTTTCGGTATGTCGCTGTCCGTTCTTTGAAGGAGCCGGTGATCGTCTGATCCGTGTCCCGACCCGCTAGTACTCTTCATCCTGGTGCTCTGCTGTGTCCTGATGGGCGCGGGTTACGCTCAGCGTCTCAAGTCAAGGTTCAGGAAACAGCCGGACGTGGAGAGTGGGCCAGTAATGGTCCAAGCTAGAAACGGTTCTCAGGACAGTGTGGCGACTGTGGCGTCGACCATTCGGCCGCCCCCACCTGTTTATGACCCGTCGAAGCCTCCTTCGTACTGCTCGAAGGAGGACTTGAACAGTGGCTCCGAGTCGAGTGGTTCCTCGACGCCACGCAGCCAAAATCAGCCCCTTCCTTCTTGAGGTGAGTATTCTTAACCACTGGCTAGCGACAGTACCTAACGTCTGTCCTTCCTAGCGGGAAACAAATAGGTCCTTAAAGGCCTGGGGTGGTTCAAGATAATCATCAAGATAAAACGTCTGGCCTGCAGAAATTAACTGCACTGACGTATGTCCACGAGGCCAGCCTCGTTAAACACCGGCATCACGAGACACCGAAATGTGCGGACCCGGCATTGGCTACTGAAGTCTGTATCTATACTTTGCATCATCTACCCCGAGCGGTGTGGTGTTACCTTTTCTTGCTCTTTCCTGTTTTCATCGCATCCGTATTCATCTTATACGACTACCACGCATTACGAACGAATATACCATATCCTCACGAGATACCAGCCATACTAGCGCGTTCGTACTCTCTTGCAGGGCAAGAACTGTATGTAGCAGTCAGATACGAAATTTACCCAGTTAATTTATTATGATCTGAATCTAATACGCTGCAGTACACGGAAGGAAAGGAGAGATACGAGTAAGTGGAAGCGAGCGACGTGCAGTTCGTGAAACTGGACTGGACAGAGGAGAGAGGAGAGGTCCATTGAGAGATAGAATCCAATCATCCAGAGCGCCACGTAAAGTGGGTGAAATACGCAACGAGAACAAAGTGTCCATAGAAATCCAAATCCATGGTCAACATAATAAGAAAAAGGTCAGAGGATATGAGTGTGTGGCATAAAATCCCAGAAGTTTCGGAGAACGTGTAGAACGGAAGGTGGGAAAAGTAAAGGGAGAACGTGTTACACGCTGTTTATGGGAAGCTCGATTGGGCAGGGCGCAGCTGCTATTTGAGTAGAGGCTGAAGTTGTCGAAGGCAGGCCAGCGATGTCCATCGTCAGAATAAGCTCAAAGCTCACACCTGTCGTGCTATATTAGCATCCTGAACTCACGCATGGAAGGCGAATCGCACCTGGTCGGACACCAGTGGCATACGTTTCGGGGTTTTTGCATGCGTTGTACCAAGCCACCCAAGTGGGATCAGTGTCGTTGGTCGCAACGTATGAGAAGTTAAGCGGGACTTGGATGACGGGGAAGCCTTTCGCAGGGAGCGTTGCCTTCCCGAAATATCCTGTCCCGACCTGCATGTTCGCAGTAGGATACCACACCTGTGCATCGATGTGATTGAAAGTCAGAGGGATGATATTGCTGGTAGTGTCGACTTGGATGTCGGCAATAGCAGGGAACGAAAAGTTAGCAGGATAACGCGAGAATTCTGTTGGTATTGATGCATTGTAGTCGCCTGTGGCGGCAACAAGCGGGGTATCACTGTTGAACGAAAGTGCCGGCACTCGAGGGATGGTGATAGCTAGGATAATTGCGGCGCTGTTGAACCAACTCATCAGCGACCAAGTTAACAGCGAAAGGGGTAGAGGTGTATTTACATGCCACACCAGCCGAATATGAAGAAAACAAGGAATTTCTTCGTAAACCATCTGGTCCCACACAGACCCGCCTCCCCACGATTCCAAGCTTTCCAAAATGCACGACGGTCTTCGCTCTTGAGCTCTCGTCTGCCCGATCTGGTCATATTCTTCATTTCTGAGAGCTGCCATTCGGCACCAAGAGCTGGAACTGTCACCAGCTCTACTGGTGCGAGTGCACTATCTGCATCTGCTTCTTTACCAGCGCCAGACGGGGTTACAGGCTGGATTTGGTGGTAACTTCGAACACGATTAACGGCTGATTGAACCGTATAACTGAATTACTTACGCGGGCTCTTGGTGCTGTCCAATACCAAATGCCGTGCTGTACCTTGGACCAGTGTTGTTAAAATCTGCAAAAACATCCCAGGTTTCTGGACGACCGGGAGCTTCTTCCTCCTCGTCACGGCCACCCTTCAGAGGCTCCTGTCTCCCGGCGTCAAAGAAAGACGAGGCATTGTAGCCCGCAGACTGGCCGTTGAGTATATCGTGGGATGCGCGAGACTGACGATCAGCATAGAATGACGACTGAGACTCTGCTCTAGGCCGGGCTCCGCGAGGATACTGGGCCTGACTTGGAAGAGGCGCCGGAGAGTCGTTGAGAGGGTCAAAAGACCTCCGTGCGCCATAGAACGACGAGACCGCTGATTTTCTGTCGTACTCCATTCCCGATGGGAGATAATGAAACGGTAAAACGAACGGTGGTGGTGGGAAGCGAAAGGCTCGAAGATGCCGGCCTTTGGCAACCACAAATCACTTGACTAGGGTTAAGGTGTACCCACTGTTTAGGGTTAGGGTTTAATACTATTAATGTTCTCAGCCCAAGACACCACCTCGTGGTCGCAGACCACCATCAGTTTGAACTTGTCTGCGAGCATTGTCGAGGCGGCACACATGATTCTTGGCAAATATTATCTCAGATGCGCAGACGAAGGCGCCTGTGCTGGTCTTGCAGGCGCTCGACCCTCGTCGGTCCTGGAATTACTCCGAGCATCGACTCAGGACTGACTTAACATGACAGGGAACATAAATTACTGCGCTCAGTCGTGCGGTAACTTAGTCTTCCCAAGCTTCCATCTTGGAAGTTGGCATCGTGACCTTTTCTCCACAACTGGCGCCAAACGAAGCATCGTTTACCCCAGTACTAAGAATACATGATGATGTTACCCAGCAGCTGACCTTCCATATGCACTCATCTTGTAGCCATATACAACGCATATGAACTTGAAGTAACAGGTAAGCGTCCTCCCAGCGCTCGGTTACGATGGCGCATTACTCCTTCTACAACCTCCGCACGATCCTCATTCTCACTCTAGGCAGTCTCACATATGGCTATGCCAACAGCGTCTTGACATATACACTCGGCCTACCCGGCTTTCTCGAGTACTTCAACCTAAACAACGACGCAGCTTACGCCAACGCCATCATGGGCACTATAAACGGTATTTTCTCTGCTGGAGGCGTAGCAGGATCGTTTACTGCCGCGTTCATGTGCGACAGGTATGGGCGGAAGGCAACAATGAACACTGCAGCGGTTGTGTCTATTCTTGGGGGTGTCCTTTTGGCGGGATCGGTGAACGCGGCGATGCTCATTGTTGCAAGGCTGGTGTCTGGGTGGGGCGTCAGTATGCTGGTGGTCCTCATTCCAATCTTCCAGGCGGAAGTTTCTCCTCCTACTTCACGTGGGCTGTTGGTCGGGCAGCATGGTAAATATTATTCAGCACACTGAGGATCTGGCGCTTACACAGATTTCTAGGCGTCTGGATCGTCGCGGCCAACGCGATCACGGGATGGATCGGCTTTGGAGTATATTATTCATCGAATATGAGTTTTCAGTGGCGGTTCCTGTTCGCGTTGCAGTGTGTCTGTCCTTTGGCGCTCCTGTGCTGTAGTCATTGGGTTCCTGAATCCCCTCGCTGGCGTAAGTCGCGGGATGTAGATGGCCATTTCCGAGAGACGCTCATTGATCTTGGCAGTTCTTATGCAAGGGCGTCACGCCGAAAGCTGGGAAATCATATCCAAGCTCCACACTAATTCGCACGAGTTCTCTGATCGGGACGACAAAACGTCCTATGCAGAAAAGGAATTCCATCAGATGGTCAAGCAAGTGGAACTAGATGCGAAATTATGGGCGGAAGGCGGCGGTGCATGGCAGATATTGACGAAACCGTCATATCGCAAACGCATGTGGATGGGGTTCTTTACACAGTTTGCAGCACAGGCTACTGGCGCCATGGTTGTCTACAGTGCGTGTTTCTCGGGTACCGAAGTTCTCGGAGGAAACTGATGGGTTGCCTTGCGACAGATTATATGGTGAATCTGTATAAGGAGCTGGGGTTCAGCGGGGGCATTACAATCATGTTGAGCGCAACATACGTGACTGTGGCAACCCTTGCGAATTTTGTCGCATCCGTGATCATGGATCGTGTCGGACGCGTGCGGCTCCTTAGTAAGTTGCACCAAGAGCAGTGCCCGCTCTGTGCTGACACGTGCCCAATGGCAACCCACCACAGCCATTGGCCTAACAGGCTGTATGATCTCTCTTAGCCTGGAGTGTGTCATGGAGGCACGATTTGTCGGGGCCACGGACCATACCGGAAATGCACTGGGCGTTTTTTTCATATTCTGCTTCATTTGCTTCTACGCAGGAGGGATCGACGCTACGTCATACGTATACTGCTCTGAAATTTTCGCGACGCACATCCGTGCGCAAGGCATGGCGTTCTCGATGGCGGGGACGTTCCTCTCCACGATCGTTTTCTTGGAGGTAGGACCGACGGCTCTGGCGACCATCGGGTGGAAATACTACTTGGTATTCATCGGCCTGACAGCGGTTGATGTGGCGATCATGTTGTGGTATTTCCCAGAGGTGAGCGCCAAAACGTTTTTGGTCGTTCGATGTTTTTTTTTCACACAGTACTTCGTTGTGATTGGTGCGTGCCTAGACCAAGGGGTTGTCATTGGAGGGGATCAATGCAAAATTTGGAGACGAGGTTGCGGTTCACTTCCACGATGAGGAGTACCCTGCCAGTCGCGCGGAAGCCCGCTCGTCCGGTCAGGGCTTGGAAGGCGAGAAAGATGGAACAGCTCCTGAGCACATCGAACATATGTCTAGAAAGCCTTCTCACGAATAGTACGGTGATACAGTACAGCGATTGGTCGCTTCGTGATTTGTTGAAACTTGCCCCCTGAACGCTGTCCAATGCCAGTCGAGGCGGGGACCTTCGAGAACTTTGATAAGATGAAAGTCCCGTGACTATATTTACTCACCATTGGTTCACGTGACACTTACAGATCTGTCTTTCAATTTGCTGCAATTCGCGCGTGCTGCTGATTCAATCT
>KN839891.1:107878-131009 GCA_000827185.1 Hydnomerulius pinastri MD-312 | reverse complement strand
TCGTGACCCAACGATTGTGGATTTCCGTTTCCGTGTGAAACAGATCGGAGTTTCCCCCGAGCTTGAATATTCGCTCGCAGCGTATTTTCCATATGAGGTGAGCTGCCTCGGTGGTGAGGATACGGAAGAGTCTTGTCTTGCCTTCCATCTTCTTTTTCTTTTCGTTGCGGAATGTTATCATTTGGCTCCCTAGAATCGTTCCGAATTTGATGCTTGGCCAGCTAGGATCGCGTCTCCTCCATAGGTCCTCTGTCAACTTCCAAACGGTTTTGCTCGTCGTTGAGCTTTCGCAGTCTAGGAGGATGTGTTCTAATGTTTCTGTCTCTCTGCAGAGGATACATTTACCTCGCTGTGTGTTGTTTTCCATTTGTTCCCAGTATTCACCTATCTTATACCCGTTGTGTAAAGCTTTCCATAGAAAATTCCGGATAGCACGAGGTATGTCCCGATCCCTGATTGATTTCCAGATTTGTGAATCTGTGGGCGTGGCCCCATTGATCTCGTGTATCGCGTATGTGGACATACTAAGGTTCATTCTGGTAGATCTTTTCTTTCGCGGACTTTTCTTAGACTGTTGGATCCCTCGGTAGAAGAGGCGCTGGGTTCCGTGCTCCAGGATGAGTCCGTACGTGTTGAATTCCTCCTTTATTGACATGTCCAGTTTATCGGTATGGTTTTTCGTTGTTCCTGTCTTTGCTAAGGCTTCGGACTGTGTCCTATCGTCTCTCGGGGTGTTGGAGTTCCATTTGGATACGTATGTCGGTGCACTTCGTTGTCTTAATTCCGCTACTAACGACTTCATGATGTCCGCATCTTCGTAATCCAGCCATCCTATTTTGTCCAGACGGCGTAGCTCGGTGGTAAGGTCCTTCACTAGTTGTTCTGATCTAGTTCTTATGTTTAATATGTGGTGTTTTGAGGTTGCTCGTGTGGCCATTAATATAGCAGATAATTCGCCACTTTGCTTCGTCGCGATGTGTTCCTCGTTTCTGATGGAGGAGTTCCGTGGGTCCTGGTCCCCGAACCATGCTCCGCCCCCTGCTATGATGTCGCCATCTTGATCTACTAAGTGTTCACCGCAGGTTGTCGCTGTTATCTCTTCCTGTCTCGCTCCTGGCGGGGGCGGTACTTGGTGTGCGGCATTTGGGAGGTTTGGTGCCATGGAGGAGAATACTCGGAAACCGCTTTCAGGAGGTAGCTGTACCGACGTATTGGTATCGAAGGGGATTCTTTCCTTGTTTTTCAGCAGGGTTCTATTCTCCGCCCTTTGGTCTGGGGTAAGGGCGAGATTGTAGCATGGGTCTTCATGCTCAGGGTTCCATTTTGGCGGCAGGCATGCTAGTATCTCCTTCGCCAGTTTGAAGCATTTGAAGGGTTTCTTACAGTCGTGATATACTCGGGCATTTGAGCACCGGGTGCACGAACATGTCAGCTGCTGCCTGTGGTCCCTTGGGAGGGGGCTCGTCAATGTCAGTAAGTCTTCTACTGTGACTATTCTATGGTTTTCTCTCAGGCAGTGCGCGTAGTAATGGTTATTTAGTTTTGCGAGATCCGCTGTGGCTCCAATGTGGAACCATATGGGTAATCGCTTTTTTACTTCCTGGGATAGGGCCCCAGCGGTGAATTCTGTTTTATACTTCTTTGCCACTTTGAGTGTGCGGGATAATACCTCAGGGATTTTTCTAGTCGAGCTCTCCCATGTTTGGAGGAAGGGGGAGATCCTTGCCTTCTCGTGGACTATGGGGGATGGTTTTATGTAGGTTGCCATCAAGGCCATTGCAAACTCTGCCCACTGTGGGCGTTTGTGTGAGGGTGCTAGGAGGCCTTGCAGCCAGGTAAGCTCTATGGCTTCGTTTCTTGTTTTTAGGTTAAGTAGGTTCTTACCCCCTTTCTCTGGGGCTGCTTCCAACATTCGGGCATTTATCGTTGCGTTCCCTTTGCTATCCCAGGAGAAGGTCTGTGCCATCTTTGACAAGCGCTTTTCAATGTCTTTTGGCATGCCTTGGGCTTTGGTTAAATATTGAGTCATACTCCCTATTGTCCTTTGAATGATAATCTTACGACCTTCTATTGTCGGGTGGGTTTTCTCCCATCGTTCTAGGCTTTTCTCTATTTTATCTATGGTAGGCGACCATATGGCGTGCTCGTTGGTTTCGTTCCCTATCCAGGCACCGAGAATTCTAGTAGTGATTCCATCTTTAGCAATATTCATGTGTCCTGGAATTTGACTGCTCCCTGGTTTGAGCTCTCGTGTTTCTATCAGTCTCGTTCTGTGTTCTTTAGTCCCGATAGGTATAATCTCCGTTTTGGAGATATTGAACTTTGCCCCTGATGCTTTGCACCATTGTGCGAGGATAGTTGTGAGGGTTTCAAATTCATCTGACTTTGACAGGTACACCGTGGTATCATCCGCAAACATTGTCACCACGGTCTTGAGCCCTGTTCCGGGTGTTTTGTACCCTTGTAGGTCAGATCGACGAAGCATTTCTGCTAGGGGTTCTATGGCTATGTCAAACAATAGGCACGATAGGGGGTCTCCCTGTCTGACTCCTCTGGTGATTCGATACTTTGTGCTTAGCTCTCCATTCACCATGACTGCGGTTTCTGCGTTTTCATAGAGTGATTTGATTGTGTTGATGAAGCTCGCCGGGAAGTTGTACTTATCAAGGACGTCCCAGAGGTAGTCGTGCATCACTTTGTCATACGCTTTCTCCTGATCTAGAGCAATTATTGCTCCATCTTTTTCCTCTGCTTCGGTGTAGTTAAGGATCATTTGGGTAAGGCGTATTTGATCAGTTATACTCCTCCCCGGTAGGAATCCAGCTTGGTTCTCGTGTATTATCGAGGGTGCTGTACTCGCCAATTTGATTGCTAGGGCCTTGGTGAATATTTTGTAATCACTGTTTAGTAGCGTTATGGGCCTGTAGTTTGCTATATCACGTCTGTCTTTTTTCTTATACAGGGGGCACATCCAACCTTCAGAGAAGCCTGTGAATTGGCAGACTCCATTGGATTCAATATCATTGTAAACCTCTGTAAGGCATTTCACAATTTCAAATCGTGGTTTCTCCTCTCCCTCTATCTTAGTTGACGCTGACTTTTCTCTCAACCATTTCCAGAATTCGTATGGTAGTCCATCTATGCCTGCGGCTTTGCCGAGAGGCATTGTCTTGATGGCCATCTCAATCTCCTCTGTCGTGAGTTTCTCTGACATTCTCATTTTGTCTTCATTTGAGAGGTTGATGTTTATAATTCCTTGTACTCGTGCTTTTTCGGCCTGTCTTTCCTCGTCCTGTGCAAGGTCCATGTTCTGTAATGATTCGTGGTAGTTTCTCGCGATCTCTGCCATCGTATCTGAACGATTTTCGTACACAGGGTCATTCTCTGGAGAATTCAGTGTTTTAAGTTCCATTATGGTGTCTCGGGGTTTGTGGGATTTCCCGGACTGTGCCCAGAACTTACTGGTGGGTGATTCATTCTCCAGTCGGACTTTTGCAGCTAGGTTATCCCTGATTTGGTTGTGTCTCGCCATTTGAAGTCTATCTATCTGTTCTTGAACGTGGAAGCTTGTGTGTCTCCGTTCCTCTTCTGACAGACTGCTGTCAGCAAGTGTGGATTTTAGGTTAGCTTTGAGGGTGTTCATTCGTTGTTGGATTTTTGGAATCGCTTTTTTGGCTTCTGATCGGCATATTTGGATTGCTTCGTCTTTAAAGGCTTTGAATAGGGTCTGGGGGTTCCTTATGTCTGAGCGGTTGTTCTTAGACTCTTCTATCTCACGTTGTAGGTCTATTCCTTTCGATAGGATTGCTGTGGTGACGTTCTTGTCATTTAGGATGAAGATTGGGAGAGTCCAACGTCCCTTGCCAACGTATGGCATTCTGCGGTCCGATATTCTCGCCGACACTAGCTGATGGTCGGTGGGGATACCTGATGGATCTATTTTCCAATCTTTCGTGTGGATAAGTGCGTCCTGCTGAATGTATATGCGGTCTATTCTAGATTGTCGACCCCCCTGTGCTCGGGATTGCGAAAATGTGAAAGCAGTTGAGTCTGGGTTTTCCGCCCTCCAGCCGTCTACCAAGTGCATTTCTGACTTTAGTTTACACATCGCGTCCATGGCTGGTCGTGCGTCCATGTGGGGCGGCAGTCTATCTAGGGCGTCTTCAATCATATTGAAGTCGCCTAGCAGTACATCTGGGCGAGGTTGACCTTGTAATTTGTCGAGGACTTCCGTCCAGAAAGTCTCGTTGGTGGCAGGCTCGTTTGGGGCATAGACGTTTAACACATTTAGGTGTTCCTCCCGGTGCCATGGGATTGTTGCTAGGAGGGCTCTGCCGGGGACAAGTTCGACCAATTTAATGCCGCTCGTGTTGGTAATGTGTTTGTTAATTACTATCGCTACACCTTTGGCGTTTGGGTGTGACGGGTCTATAGATGACATGACGTGTAGTCTTTGGTGGAACACCCCGTTGATGCTGTCTTCTTCAGACTTCGTTAGGTGGGTTTCCTGGAGCGCTAGGATTCCTATTTTCTGGTCTCGGACGACTTGGTTTATGTGAAACCACTTGTCTTCTCCTCTGTGGTATCTTCCTTTCATATTTAGAGACGCAATCTTGATGCTCGCCTTGGTCTTTTTATTGCTACGTTGGCACAATGTGTTATTTCGAGGGCGGTTTCTCGTTGGCCCGGGAGTGGGCTGAGGACCCCCTGGGGGTGGGGGTTGCCCTGGTATGGGCTCGTGATCAGGCTGATCGTTGTCTCTTGGTAGTTGAGACTGAGACGTGCGGTCTTGCACGTTTGCCAAGTGGGCTGGTTGAGAGGGATGGGAGCACGTACCTTCTTCTTCGATTCCATCATCGAGAGTCTGGTCGGCGTTGGTACGATGACTCCCTCCGGAAGTACTTTGAGGGGAGCCTTGACTGCTGAGTGTCGTACCTGCACTGTTAAAATTAGCGTTAGTTGTTGATATACTTACCACCGATGCGTCAACCGTCGCCTCCGGCTCGCGAGATTAGGTCCGCCTCGTACGGTTCTGGACTGTGTCGAAGGGGATTGCAGTAGCTTCTCAGAGGAAGATAGCTATCCTCCCCTTGACTTCAGGCTCTCACCACGGCTGGTCCAGCGGTCCTAAATAGGTCCTCCGCTTCATATCGCGCCTGAGGCTTTCCTCTCCATGTGTAAGTCCCCACTTCACACATGCGAGTAAATGTGGGCCTCGGTATGGCGCTCCCGGTTCTTACAGCCCCTCGGAGTTTCCTTCGGGTTGTACTTAGTCCTCCCACTAAGTAACAGCTGTAGGGCATGAGTTGATCATCTACGTTTGTGTACATAACTGTTCGTATAGAGAGCATAGTGTGCGCTCGGGGCGGCTTATTGTGCTACAGGTAATTTACTGAGGTTGGGCCCTATTGCGTCCCCTGAATCCCCCTCGGCCTCTCACTTGTCCTTTGTTCGGACTGTTAAACTTCCTGCCGTCTTTCTTCTGGGGGGAGCGGTTGTCCTTCCGACCATCCCTTGTGACCAAGTTTATGTCTTCCTCTGCAGTGGCGCTGGTAGCGGGGGGGCCGAACCACCCGTAGATGCGAGTGTACGGGCAGAGGCCAGATGGGTGATCTAGGGATTTGCAGTTTACACAGACGTATTGTCTGGTCTCTACGCGAGCTGTTCCGACGCCATAGTCTTCAGAATGGAAGCGGAGGCGGCGAAGCAGTGCCGACCACTCGAAGTAGTCTTCTAGTGTGAGGTCGGGTGGGTTGTCGCAGTAGACGTTCCATACCGTCTGGCGCTGAGTGGGGGAGTTCGCGACGACGAGGCTGGTTACACGGATGGATTGGAACGTGAGGAGGGCCGCGTTGGCGTTGGCGTTGCGGATGTGGTTGTGGATGAACTGGGATACTTCCGGAGCCCATTGCAGGGTCCTTTGTACGACTGCGGCGATGGCCACATTTGATGCCTCAGAGTCTGGGTAGGAGAAGTTCTCCAGGGTACAGATATAGGTGGGTAGGGGTTGTTCGTACGGCACGAAGAAACATGTGATTTCTGAGGTCGAACACACCACGAGGCTGGTGAGCGCAAGGATGCACTGCTCCGGGATGCCCGAGATCAGGAAGTGCCATGGAGGGGGGCAGCGCTCCCGCAGTTTATGGTCTGCCACTGGGGTGCTGACTACCAGGTTTTGGGTTAGGTATTCATCGTGGATCAAGCGTACGATGGTGGATCGGAGCTTCGCGACAGTATCCTGAGCGTTGTCCTCATATTGCCCTTTGAAGACCCTGACCCAAGCCTTTGGGCCTCTTTTCTGTGGCCATCGTGTCTTGTTTTCATAGGACGTGTTACGCCATACGGACTCGCCGAGTTGTGGAATGGGGAAGCCACTGGGGGGGGTGGCAGTGATTTTGAGGCCACCCGGGAGTGTCCTCACTCCTTCGGCGACTGTGCCTCCTAGTTCCAGGGGTACTGGGGCAGGGGGCGCAGGGGCTGGGGGCGCGGGGGCTGGGGGCGCCGCTTGGATAGGGGGGGGAGTGTTTGGTGGTAGGGGAACGTTTGGTGGTGGGGGAGGGGGAGGGTTCCTTTGGCTGGCGGGCATATTCTCGACTCTACGTTTGTTGGTCGTGTTACCAGAGTCAGATGCAGTTGAGGCTGCGCGTGAGCGTTTACCTTCCCTCGAGTCAGTATTTATCCGTTCTGTGGACATTGTGGACGTCGTGTTGTGGAATGGCCGAGGGTTCCGCTTCTGTGTTTTATGTGTCTCAGGTGGCTCGTTGAACAAAGAGAATTGCACGAGGCGCTTACGCGTGCATGCATCGCTTTATGCCTTGTACTTTGGGCTTTGTGTTGCTTAGCGCTCTGCAGTGGGTCATGACTCGGCGCTTTGTGCTTTGTAGCCCATGGTGACTTGCCCTTGCCGAGGCGAAAAAGTGGCCGGGGTGTTCGTGATCACTCGAGTGGCTCATGTGGTGGTTCGGTGTCCCGGAGTGGTGGGGATCGATGCCCCGGTCGTTGGTGGTTGACACTGTCTACGACGTTGTCGAGTGATAGTTTCTTTAGCTGTCTGTGAGACGTTTTAGCTGTGGCTGTACCCGGTATTACGCTGCAGAGGTTGACATCCGTGTTATGGGCATGGATTCGACTGTGTGCTCAACGTGCTGGATTCTTTCATTGGGGCTGGTATTGTAGTAGACTTGGAATATGATATTTAATCATCTCAGTATGAGAAGAACGCGTCGTCTGAGGTGACGGACAGCGTCGAGTAGCACCGGGTGGTGGTGCCACTCTTACCTGATCATGGTGGTTCAGGTCCAAGAGCCCGCTCGGCGGCGGCTTTTCCGCTGGCGGTGGATAAGTCGTCCAGAGTCGTCCACATATTCCGTCGATCATGCACCACATTGGGTGACCAAGAGGCCGTCCGAGCCTCGTATCATGTCCTGACAGCAGTCACATATCTCACCCAAGTACTTCAATCCATGGAGTTAGCTGAGAGTCGGGGTCTCGTGGACGTCCTCCGCGCATTGCGTGACCACAACGTCGGTGCGCTGCCAATAGGTTATGTCGGGCTCATCAACACGTATCCCCTCCGAGTCCACCGTGTTACCCTGCCCGGTACTTATGCTGTCCGGGAGGGAGATACGGCGCTGTGCCTTGTGAACTCCAGTTGACAGGAAGTTAACGTTAGTTGCTTGAACAGGTTAGTTTCGCAGCCATACTAGCCCTTCCGCAACATTTCACGCTCTACAATCAGAATCACGACTTACGACACACAAACTTGCTCACACAGGCCGTTTTTCACGGTATGTTCTCCAGAAATCATTGTTTGATACTACTGATGCGGTTTCTGTTCCTTCCGCACCTCGTATGGTTTTCTGATTCGTCTTATTCGGATCCACTAAAGCTCAGCAAATACTCTGGGTCCCATCTCCATCCACTCACCAAGCAAGCCCATGGTCTCGTCACCTTCTGGTAGCCCAACACCATCCTCCAAGCCCTCTAATGAAGCACCCGGTCCATCATCCCAGACACCTCTCAAAGTGCTGGAAGGGCACTCGAACAGGGTCAAGGGAGTCGCCTTCTTCCCATATGATCGTCGTCTCCTCAGTGCCTCCCATGACGGAACGATCATTATCTGGGATGTTGAGTCTGGGGAGGTAGAAAAGAAAGTAACTGACCACACTGAGAGGGTCAATTCAATCGCTATCGCGCCCGACGGCAGCATCTTTGCTAGCGGCTCCGATGGCGGGATGTTGCGATTTTGGCACGGGTTGACAGGAGAGCCAGGGGAGCCGCCAAGTGCGACTGGATTCAAAGGCGGAGAAGTCTGGGGCATATCTTTCTCCCCAGATGGCCTACGAATCACAGCTACGGGTGGTGATTATGTGCAGATCTGGGACACACACACCCGAGAACCTATCGCCGTACCGCTTGAAGTCCCTTCTGGAGGGTACTATACGACTGCATTCTCGCCTGATGGAAGTCGTATTGCGGCAGATGCTGCTGATGGAACCATTCGTGTTTGGGATTCAGTCAGCGGAGAGGTAGTCTTTGAATCATTGAAGGGACACTCGTCCACGGTGCGGTGCGCTGTCTTCACACCCGACGGAGAACAGCTCGTGACGTGCGCGGAAGATAACACCATACGCAGATGGGATATGGAGTCCGGTGAACTCCTAGGAACGCCCCTCGAGGGCCATACCGACACACCATACAGGGTTGTCCCGTCGCCTAATGGGAAGATTCTGGCCAGCTCGGGAGCAGACCACACCGTCAGGTTCTGGGACTTAAAGACTGGAGATTCCAAACCGACTTTCCTTCAGCTTGATGATAAGGTTTTCGCGGTGGCATTTTCGAGCGATGGTCGCCTATTAGCTGTTGCTTGTCATGACACGAAGGTTTACATCTGGGACATGAAAGCTATTGAAGCTGGTTGGTGCACTCCTCTTACGTGCGTCCGACATCTGATATTCTTGCTCCAGAATTTAAAGATGATAGCGACTCATTCTTGGATGTCAGTTTTGTTCCTTTCTCCGAGCGTTGGACCATCCTCACGACTCTTACAGCTTCCCGCCACGATCCCCTTCGGGCGATCAGAAGACGTTGTGGAGGTCAACCAGCATGATGTAGATCCCCTTGACGTGAATACTAAGATTTGTTCAGTTTCCCAAACGACTAACACCCACTGACCATAGTTTATGGCAACCGGATACGGTCCGGCCCGACCCCATCAGAGAGGGCCTGCCCAAGATCCGAAGAAGAAGAATCCATCAAAAGGTTTGAAGAAGGTTTTGCGTCGATTCCAGCAGAACGTTCGCTCTCTGAAACTTCGACGGCGAGACACGCATGGCGATCCAATGCCTCTAGTTGTTGGGGTTCACGAGGGGCGTATGGATGAGGTCACTCTCCCTTGATTTTTATTGCTCACGGACCTTTTCCTGACCCAATCTTGCAGCGGAACGTTGCCGGAGACCCTGGGACGAGTCGGAGGAGCATTGACGAGAACCAGGGAACGCCTGTTGTATATCGCTCCGAATCGGATTCGGATGAAGAGTTGGCAGACCCATATGAGGGCCTGAACGTCGTTGTCCGCTATCTCTGCTACTGTACCTGTGTTCGTTCGCGATAGTATGACAATGCTCTCTTTCTCTATGCGCTTGTCCCGGCATTCCTTACTGGGCGCAAGGGAATCGACCCTGGTATCGTTCTCATTATCAGCAGACACACCTTCGCTTAAGCACGCTCACATTAGAACAAAGCTTTCTGTTCGATGCCAGGCCGCATGAGCTCCAACGATACTCAACGCATCTTCACTCATTCGATGTTCACGGTGTTCTCTCACCATGGCGTGGAGTCGACTCACGTTCAAATTACGCATCAATGGGTATGCCATGCTGCGTATTTAAGTCCATGCGTAGGCGACGTACTACCGTCCGTGCATGATGTCGGGGACATCATAATCGCGGAAAATATCCTTGGGGATATTGACAGAGGCAACTACCCCAGAGAATGAGAAGCAGCCCGAGTTTGAGATCTTAAGACTCCGCCATCCGAGTTGCAACGAAAGTCTAGCTACAATATTTGGCTCAAGCTCAAGTCAGCAGGTCAGGTCGTATATTGGCGGTGGTCCAAGCTTCGTATATACGTATCATGTCCTAACAGCAATCATATATCTCACCGAAGTACATCAATCCATGGAGTTAGCGGAGAGTTGGGGTCCTCCGCGCACTGCGTGACCACGATGTCGGCTCGTGTTATGTCGGGCCCAGGCTCATCAACATGTATCCCCCCCACCGTGTCACCCCGCCTGGTGGTACTTATGCTGTCCGGGAGGATGACATGGCGCTGTGTCTTGTGACAGAACTTCACTGGCAGTCACCATGAGGTTGGCGTTAGTTGCTTGAACAGGTTCCGGACACGTTGTTAGTTTCGCAGCCATACTGGCTCGCCTGTGGCATTTCACCCTCTACAATCAGGATCACGACCTACGACACACAAACTTGCTCACACAAGCTGTTTTTCACGGTGTGGGCTTCAGGCTCTTCATGATGCAAAGCCTCCGCCCCTTATCCGCTCACAAAAAGCCTCCGAACCGGAACCCTGAACCGATCTCCCGATCTCCGATCCGGAAGCGACACCCAACAACAAATTTTCTCCCTCCTTCAAGCAACAAGCCATGATAGGCTTGCTCCATAAAATCTCGAGCTCTCTCGAGTCTGCGCTGCTGGGGGCGACTCGGGTCTTTCGTGTATGATTTGGTGTGGAGTCAACGGTGGTGAGTAACGCTGCAGCACAGCACAGCGAACGGAAGCGATAATGATGCACCGATGTACGGACGGACGGGTGGGTGGTTGACATTTGGGAGGAGAGTGGCGCCAGAACGAATGCTCCGACGACATGCAGCTAGGTGATATCTGTCTTCCAGACGCGTCGGTGAGTGACTCTGAATCCCGACATCGACTTCCGAATCCAGAATTCGAGTGTCCACCGCGATAACACGCCATCCTCCCATCGCCACATCTCCGAGCGCGTCTCATTTTTTTTTTAAAGCTGGAGCGCACTCAGAAAGTTCACAGGTGCCTATCATTACAAAATACAAGGCACATCCCCTCTGGAGACGACGAAAGTAGGACAATTTCCTAATTCTCTCCATCATGTCATGGTGAGGACGTGATTACGCAATCATCCTCGTACAGACCCACTCTCCGCGTTTGATCAGCAACATCATTGATCATCAAGTTTCAGATCACGCCACCCCTGTCTCTGGGATCTCTTTAAATCGCTGCGACTCCCTCAGCACCGACCAATTGCTACGCACGATCATCAAACCTTCCGCCTGTGTCCCAGACACGTATTGTTCTGTCGGCATACGTGTCTGAGATATGGGCGTCGGTTCCAATCGTTGCATGGCGCAGTCTATTGTATATTTGTCTATTCCCAGCAAAGGTTGTCGCAGCAAAGCGGCCTTTGCAGGAAGGAACACATCTTGATCCTGTGTTCCATAGGCGCATAGTTCTGTCGCTGCACGCCTCTGGAACACAGGTATCAGGTGTTAGCATCTGAATCTCACTGGCTGACCTGGACAGATCTCTGTGGCTCATATAATGACTGTATGACAATCCCGTTATCTTGACTCGACATATTCATGAGCTTCGAGCCGCCACCGAGGCCTGCCACCTTCGGGACACGGGATCTGGTCCGCTCACTCCGTCGAATCATCTGATGGTGACAAGTCGCATCTGATCTCGCACAATAACGACCAACTCTCGCCACACCTAGTCATCGTGCGTTTTAGGGGCGAGTTTTGTTTCCTCTGCGCCGCTCACTCGTAATGGAAACATCACAACCGGCATTACACCTTACCCTTAGTCATGGACTTGAGAGTCCCCTTGTATTGTACTAGCGCACAGGAGCATGCGCCACTCGTCGTCTCGCTCCAAGAACAGCAACTATTTCCCCCCTCAGGCTGTATCAATGGACAAACAAGCCCTCGCGGTAACGGTGGCGCGGGTTCATGTCCTCGGACTGCCTCAACAACGCCACAGCGCTGACAAGATAAAAGGTGGTCGGTTGGCCTGCAAACGTCCTCAGCACAATTTCCCACTTCCTCATCGCTTCCCTTGGCTTTTCCTGAGGTGAGCGTAGGTTTTGGACTAGATCTTATTTGCGTTGCTGACTGCTACTTTACGTGCCCCAGTATTATTCCATCCAGCCATATCCAAGCTCGTAACAAACAGACGATCGTCTTCATCACTCCCGATGTCTTTTCGTATAGACCCCCAACCACCACTCAAATGCCCCGACTGTCGTCGCCTGGAGCAACACACGAATCCCCCAGAGCGCGTGTCAAATGTGCCAGTGATAGTGGTGAGTAACGATAACTTCACACAATGCTGCCGGTGTGGTTGCACTTTTCCCTGGCGCTGCGTCCTTCCCGGTGGGGCCGCCGACCGAGCTGCCTCTTCAAGTCAAGCCTCTTCAAGCCAAACGAAGTGACGCACCGCATGTTAGACGATCTCTTTGATGCACGGTCCACGTCCCCGGTCCTACAACTTTGTTGTTCATCGCTACACCCGGATCGAACCTTTCTGCTGCCCATCGTGGTGTCGTCGCTACCCCAGTCCTTCGAATCCTTCGGCTCTTCAGTCCACTTTGTTTTTCACTTGATTCGGTCTTGTTCTTGTTTCATTCTACTTTTTCGTTCCTGTCTTCCTACACGTTTTTCCCTCCCTGATGTTTTTCTCGTTCTTGCCATCGTCTTTTCTCGATTCTATGTTCACATCCCTGTCGTCTCGTCTTCTTGTCAACCTCCTTCACGTTGCATGCATGCGCCTATGAACGCCGCGCTCGGGTAACTGACGCTGCGGCTCTCGTGTAGTTGGTTTGTTAGTTCCTACTGTGTAATGAATGGACTTTTTGCTTCTTTGCTCCGATCCCGGTCTCTCCGACATGATGTGGATGATTCCCTCGCGATGAGACTATGGCACTGAGACGCTGCGCTTGAGAGGGGACCCATACTCCGTCGTTTCGCGCCGTCGTGACACGGTAAGATCTCCTCACCTAGTCGCTCGCTCGCTCTGCCTTGACCATACCGAAGAGCAGCACAACAGCCAAAATCTGCTGCGCACGCCCACCACGAATAGATAGATAGTATTACATATCCAATCCAGATCCAGGGGACAGCAAATCCAAGCAAGAACAAAGTGAGTCAACGATCCGGTACAATCATAAGAAGGAAGGAAGAAAAGAAAAAGCAAAGAAGTTGGAAAAACAGTCAGTTGTCAGTTAGTCGTTCAAGGGTAAAGAAAGAGCGAGAATGAAAAAAAAGAGATAAGATAATATCTTCCACCCCATGATATTCCTATTTTCCCTCCAGCCCCACCACCGAGATATACCACCCATCTATGGTATCCATCGCTCCGTCTTTTCACCTTTCACCTTCCACACCCCATCCCATCCGCCCAAACGAAGGCCCGCGCCTACAACCTCCCCCTCTTCCAGTCAACCACGTTCTTCAGCTGCTCAAGCGTCAAAAAGATGAGGATGGTGGTGGGCTGGAGACGTGACCAGGCGGGGAGCCATCCCTTGAACATGAACATCGGGCCTTCGGACGCCAGCGAAGCACGGATCACGCCCATTGTTGACTGGGGGGTGCGTGAGTTTGGGTGAGTTGGTCACGGTGTATTGTATTGGTCATCCGTAGTGTCGAAATCACGTTATAGAAAGCGAACAAAGAACCACAAAAATCAGCCTCATCCATCGAAGTAACGAGAAAATCGACGTACGCTCGACCCAGGCCCACTCGCGTTCATAATCCTGCTCTTGAGAACATCAGCAGGCGAGCAAACGGTCGTCGCCACCGTGCCCTGTCATACACATCGTCAGCGCCACACGAATAGCGGAGAAGGGAGAAAGGATCACGTACGGCGGCGAAACTAGCCGTGAAGTGACACGCGATGTTGTCCTCGAAGTACTGCGTCTTGAGGAGCTCGGATTTGAAGAAGTCGTATCTGTTCGGGGATCGGACGCGTCAGTTTTGCGGACTTGTGAAGAGGGGGGAGGTACACCGCTCGCTTGTAACACGGGGAACCGCGAGGATGCGAGGAAGAGGCGATGGTGGGAGGGACGGGGACACTCACGAAGCGAGCTGACTCGAGTTCATCAATACACTTCTGAACACGTTCGGGCCTACGCCGCGCACGAGCGAGGAGGGGCCTTCTTCGCGGACCATCTGGGGTTTGAAGCGGCGCGGGGTGCATGGGCGTGCGACAGGCAGGGGATGGTGGAATGAAAAGGGCCCAACGGATGATCGGGGAACAAAGGGAACAAAGATGTCAGCGCGTCATGATCGTCCAATCAAGCCCCAGTGAGAGATGAGATGCAAAAGAAAAAGAGAACGAGAACGAAAGAACGAAAACACGACATCGAAAGCCAAAACCCCTTGGGTACCCCTCAACGTTAAAAACAGCACCAGCGTCACGCGCTCCTCTGCCAACACCAGCGTCTTGGTTCAGGCTCTTCATGCATTAAAAGCCTCCGCCCCACAAAAAGCCTCCGAACCGGAATCCTGATCCGATCACCCGATCGCCAATCCGGAAGCGAAACCCAACGACAAATTTTCCTCGCTCCGTCAAGCCACAACCCATGATCGACTCGCTCCCTAATTTCTCGAGCTCTCTCGAGTCTGCGCTGCGGAGGCGGCTCAAATATTTCGCGTATGATTTGGTGTTGCCCGGACGAGGAGTCAGCGGTGGTAATTAGCGTGGAGAGCTGAGGGGGTGGTGGTCGTGTGAGGAGGAGGGAGCGGGCAGGAGCGCAGATGTGGACTAGAGTGAACGAGCAAAGGGGGCGCAGTGGAAAGGCATCCGGACGTCACGGAACGCACAGGACAGAGAGCAGGCAGAACGGCACAGCGAACGGAAGCGGTATCGATGCACCGACGGACGGACGGGCGAATGGGCGACGCTTGGGACAAGGGTAGCGTCAAATGAACGCCGCGACGACATGCAGCTGGCCGAGATCTTCCAGACGCGTCGATGAGGGGACCCCGACATCGACTCCCAAAGCCAGGACCCGAACATTCCCATCCTCCGTTCGTCGCCAGCGCCCACCACCTACCACCCATCACCCCGACAACACGCCATCCTCCCATCGCCGCATCCCCAAGCGCGTCATTGGCTATCAAGGGTGGTTCGGAAGCAGACGGAGGAGGGAGGGGGTGATAGAGCGGACTTGCGCACTCGAATCCACATGGGTGCGGGACTTGGCTCAGGATGACGCGTGAGGGAGCGAGGTGTGGGTGGAAGGCGCGAGTGGGTGGATACGGGGATACGGGGATACGGGGATACGGCCGCGGGCGATAAGCGATAGGCGAGGGAGGGATAAGGGTAGGTGCGGAGATTAGAGCACTCGCAGTCTCCCTCTCCCTCTCCCTCTTGTTTCTCTCCCCTTTTCGCGTCTGGGTTTGTTCGGTTCGCTGCGTTCGTCCCTCCAAGGCAGCTCCTCCTCCACCGCGCCAAGTACAACACGCACGTTTCGACACTGCGCGGTCCACCCCCCATAGCCATGCGCCCCACAGTTTATCGCGAGCCGTGGACGAGGTGGGGTGGGATTGTTTTGGGGTAAGCTGGGGTGTAGAGCTAAGGATGCTGAATTTTTTTTGGGGGGAAGAGTGCAGGTGGGGGTAGGTAAATTACGGCGCAGGGGCCAATGACGACGATACCCAAGACACGACACCCGACGCTCGACCCCACCCCGCGGCCGACGGGGAACACGGCAGGACGCATGGAACCAGCGATGTATGCGATACCTGGCGGGAAAGCGTCCGTGGCGAAACCAACGCTCCAGATCGGACCTAAGGCGGCTAGCGCTCGATGGGGTATGTACGGGCGCCTTTCGCTACGGGGTCTCGAATGCGCACACGACCGCTGCGCTTCGCTTCGCAGCCATACCCAACCCCCCATTTCACACCGCATGGCGCACATCGGATGTCGGGAAGACCATCATCCACACCAAAAGGAAGAAAGCAAGCTCGACATCGTACCACACGAAACCCCAAATGCGAACCAAAAGAACGAAAGGAGAAAGCTAGGAGGAGACGTTTTGCTCACCCTGAACAATGCATCGAAGCAGTGCTTATAATTGAAGCGTTTCTCGGGGGGCTTTGCAAAGTCACCTTGGAGGCGGACCTGTGAGGCGAGGTTGGCGTTTAGGGGCGATGGAAGGAATGGAGAGGGGAACGAGGCGAGGAAGGGCGGTCATGCGGTGCGCCACGAGGGGACATGAGGAGGTCGAGGTTACGTGAGAGGAAGTAGTGCGTGTGAGTTTAAGAAGAAGGAAGTAGCTGGGTGGGGAAGACGTACCATGACGACCTCTGCACGGCGGCGGCGGCGACAGCGGCAATCAGCTCAGCGCCATGAAAGAGCTGCACCATACATACCTCCCGGATTTCCAACTATACCCGCGATGGATCCAGCTGCACCCCGCCGTCGTCAGCTAACCCACCCGATCACCATCACGCAGACTCACCCATAACACCAGCACCGGCCAACAACCACGGTGGGCTCTGTGGCCCCGCTCCAAGCAACTTCTTACTCTCATCGTACGCCCAAAACCTGCACAAACTGTAGCTCATCTGCCTCATCCACGTACCCGTAATACCATCAAACAACCCCCTCACGCCGGCGGTTCTTACAGTCTTCTTGATAGACTCGATCATGCGCTTGTCACCTGAGGCTTGGAGGCGGACTTTTGTTAGATCGAGGGGGTGCGTTATGGAGGCCGCTATTGTGGCTGCAAGACCACCAAGATAGAAGGGGTAGGGGGGTTTCTTGGCTACTGGGCGTGGGGGTGTCGTGATCGACGGTGTGGAGGGGGACAGCGTATCAGCGGGGGGTGTCGGCGATGTCATCGTGGTCAACGGCGGCGGATACGATATGGAATGCAACTAGCAAAGAAGTGAGGGCACAAAGGAATTCAACCAGGACGAGAGAGAGAGAGAGAGACGATGATGTGGGGAAGGAAAGCGGTCCGTATTGGAGCACTATGAATAGGGGACCCGATTTGGCTGCGACATTTCCCTTTTTACGGCGCCTTGATTTGATTTGCCGCGTGTGGGGGCGTTCTCATTACGTAAATGGTGCGCATCTGGCCCCTATAGCATTTCGTTCCTATTCAACCCGCTGTCTCTCCAGCGGTTCTTTCGCGTCAATCCGGGTCGTGCATCTGTCACGAGTTACCAGCGTAGAACGGCGGCGCACAGAGGATCAAGCTGGTCTTGTCCCGCAGAGGATCAAAAGTACGAGGGTACGGCCGTGGTGTGTCGTGTGACAATCCATCTCAGTTCTATCGCATTCCACTCAATCACAATCACAAGGGAATCCTAAACTGCTTCCGCGATGTGAGTCGGACGCCCGTTTTGTTTTTGCGGAATAACATGGCTAGGCGATCGCGGATTCGGTGTTTTCTTCCGTCCTTCCGTGTTCAGCGATGGCATTCATCGATCGTGATCGTGATCGTTATATCATTATCGAAGTAATACCTCGATCGCTGTCCCTCCTTCCGCTCTCTGCACTACCTTGACTTACCATCAACACGCACGCACGTACGCCCTATCCCACCAACGTGCCTGGCCATCTCTCTCACCGTCCCCTCCATTCAATACCAACGACAGAACCATATCGGCCGCCCTCTCCACCGACAAAGACACGTCCGCCTATTCTCATACCCGCTACACCCAACACTCAATCAGCTCCTTCGTTCCCTCACTGCGCCCAAGGGCCCCCGCGCCATATTGACGAGGGAAACACACGGCTATATGAATGTTCAGTCGTACCATCAACCACAGGGACCGTCAATGGGCGCACCACATCCTGGAACTCGGACAACGTACGCGCGTCTCGCAGGTCAAGGCACGCTCAACGGCCCCCGCCGGTACCGCAATAGTCACGCTCCGCCTCGCCATTGAACCGGATCATATTACGCCTCGCTCGTATGTGCCTATGTCAGGTTGCCATCCCGCAATTTAGCATTTGTTCTCGGCGCCCATGCCGTCCTCTCGTTCGACCGGACTCGCCATGGGTAGCACGCGCCAGTGTCTAGGGGTCTCTTGACTCTGCGATCTGCGCGTCAAGCATATATAGACGGTTGAGGCGCCGCATCTCGTCAATACACTACTTGCACACACGTACACCCTCATAGCGACCATCTGTTACATGTGTTATCCCAAGTCCACGCTGGTTTAGAGACCTGGAGTTACAAGGCGCGACGTGCGATACACGCGTGGGCCTCTTCCCATGGACGGACCGTCGACGCCCCGGGCCTCCGCGTAACCGTGTCAGTGTCTGCAAAGGACCCGAGATGAGCTGACATCCAGACGCGGACGACAGAGCGAGATGCGTTGAGATACGTCGCCGGCCCGCACCAGAGTGAATATCGTGTATCGTCCCCAGCCGTCGTCGAGCAAGGCGCACGTCGCTTACTGCGGTCGCAATCCCTCCATCGTTCCTGGAGTTTCAGGGCTCTTGGAAGTATGGGCACGGAGTTCAGAGGGTAAGGAATCCATGATCCATAGCCCCGAGAGTCCCTATCATGGGACAAACAGTGGTCGAGGTAGTGCATGTCGGAGCTTGGAAATGACGTGATTCACGGATACGCACGACGTATGGTGGCCTGGCATAACACAACAGACCCATGCGCGGACACGATCACGAACGACGGCGTATGGCACAGTACCCAAACGTCGTATCATATCGTACATCCTACCACCATCGCCACCGCCAGCTCATCGGTCGGTGCCCTCTCAGCCCAACCGCGTGCCGTTCGTGAACATCGCGCCCTGCACCCCGGGTTTCAATGTCAAGCATAAATGCGCACGATCGAGCGTACCATCTCGTAGCCCGATAGTCCACATCGAAGTGAGGTAGACTGGGGGGTTTTACGAAGTGCTTCGCTCGAGCCGAGTCGTACTTAGAGAAGACGTTGTATTCTTTAGCTCCCCCCCCCTCCCCTGCTCTCTTCGAGTTTCGGTCTCGTGATACCCGTATCCCGCGTCCCACAAGCGCGTATGAGCAAACGGAGTCGTATGCCACGTTCCCAGTGACACAGTTTCTGAATAGAAGAGAAAAAAACACCTAGGTGCATTTAACTCAGTGGAATCTCCGTGCATGCAGTAGTACGGTTCTTGACGACCGTGACAAGGAGCTTGAACTCGGATGATGTCCGCGTCACCCCATTGGCTCGGAAGCTCGTGTAAGAGCCCCGGTAATAGTGTTCCGCGACGTACGTGCGATCTTGTGTGCCGGCTTCAACGTCGTGTTTTTATCCAAGTTCGAGTTCGAGTATTGAGAGTCCGGACGTTGGACGGGGCGCAGACTGCGGTGTCAGGGAGGGAATGGGGGTAGTCAGAGTGTGATACCTCTGCTAAACCCCTCTCCCCCTCTCGCCTCCATTACTTCCCATCTAGCGCTACCCACCCATACACCTATTGCACATATGGATCGACCGACCAGTACTAGTACTAGAAGGAGCTGTTTACCAAGCCCGCTATCGAACGCCGGAAGGGATGGACCACGCTCAGGCTGTCCTGTCGACCCCAAGTTCTGAAAGAATCGTCCGTGCGTCTTTTTCGACGCGTTAATGCCATAAATCCCCATGTCCTACGCACCCTGTTCACAAACTCGCACTGTCGGATGAAAAACTGCGAGTTTGGGAACACGGCACGTCGGACGATGTGAGATAGCCAGACGAGGTTCTTCGGGGAAATGGAAATGTCGGGTGTGAGACGAGGGCTTAGTAGTCCGAGGAGATGTGGAAGTGGGTTGATAGTCCCCAGGATCAGAGCTATACATGACGGGGGTCGGGAAGTGCGGCAAGAACGTAACATACCCGTAAACAACACAAAAGTGCGCTGGAATAGCGCTCCACACTCGTGACGCCTGGATAACAAACTTACCCGCAATACGAAGCAGCACAAGCCCTGCTCAACATAACGATCGCAATGATCAGCCGATAAGCGCACCGCCAGCGCCAAGCGACATCATCGAGCATCACACCCTATTGACCTACATTGGGGAAGTGATAGCGTAGAACTCAGCAGTGCATCGCCCACGCACCTTTATCTCCATATTTTTCTGGGAGAAGCTTTGGTAGTCCGAAAACGCGAGATAAGACGGAATCGCGAGCGTAGGAATTTGAGACTTTGAATCGACGTTTGTGGCCCTGGTCGGTCTGTGACAGCTCTTTAATCGCTGGGAGAGCCTACCACTGCACCATCAGTCCTGTAAGATAGAAATTGTCGAGAACACTCTTTAGATCCACAGACAAAGGTGCGGGAAGCAACGCTACCGAGCTCAGAGATTGATCGATCTAGGTGTTGGGGGTGATTATAAGAATCTAGATATGCAACGACTTGAAGAGCTGGCCTTATCCTGATATCCGATCCCGATCGCACCGGATAGTGGGATATGATGGGTCTCCGATGTGGGCAGGCCTGAGGCCGCATGGACTGAACATGCTCCGTGTTGATGCCTGTTGACCAACATCCTCTGAAAATAATAGGAGCAAGCAAGGAGCACTATATGGGAACAAGAATTTACTGTATTAGCGAAGATTACACTCACTCCCCTCATTCCCAGCTCCTACCCAAAACGACAACTAATCCGTGCCCAAGTCTCCTTCCCCCCAGCAATGTACCAACGAGATAATGTCATCCAAGGACTCCAGTTCACCCAATTTAGCAAGCCACTCCCTATCCTCCGGTCCCTCCCTCTCAAGGTCGCTTGTGAAGTCTAAGGAGACCAATTCGCAACCCCCGGCCCGCCGGCGCTCCAGCCACTTGCATAACTCCGGGAAGCATGACTTCGCAGCGAGCGCATCAAGTTGTAAATCATCCAAGTCCGGCCATTCGTTCCGCATTGACGGGTTATCCATGTCACTGTCGGGCCCAGGGTGCTCCAAGACGGAAATGCAGAGGGGAATATCGACACTGGAGAGATTAACTCCTTTGATATTCGGGAATGCGTGCACCAAGTCTTCGAAATCCTCGCGGTCGCGTACCATGCCGGAAAAGCTGGCCCTGGTGACGGTTGGATACCTGGGCTGCCCATCGACAGAAAACGATTTGAAATCGCTTCCTTCGCTAGGCTTCTGACGACACTCATCACCCGTGGCTTCAAGCTCTATGAAATCCAGAGCTGGAGCTGATATCATCGTGAGCACACGCCTAAGCTGCCGTGAATCAATCTTGGTAAAATATAGTCCCAGATGCCATAAATTTGGAAGCGAGATGCTCCCGACTTCTTCGGCGTTAAATTTGACCAGTTCGACGTCCAATTCTAGCTGGCTTAAAAGTGTCGCGGAGACTAGGAGCTGATGTAGATTGGCGTGTGGTACCGTAAAGTTATCTTGCGTTCCCCGAAGGGTGAGGAGTTTTAGATTTGGTGCTGTGAATCCCGCTGGAATGTGGATGCCTTGCAAGCTCAGCGACTGGAGATTGGGGTGGCAGAATGCACCAAAAAGAGGCATGGTCCTCCCCGTGGCCTGGTCACTGCTAAGGTCGATGACGCGAAGAGTTCTTGTTCTTGCTTTTGAGAGCCAGTAGTATAACTCCCTTAGAGGCGGGTAATCTAAACCAGTCACGAGCAGCAGTTGCCAGCGGTGCGCATGTCTGAGAAATTGCGAGAAGAAGCGCTGTATTTCTCGCCGGCGATCCTCGTACTTGTCTTCGTCTGCCTTGTCCCATGTCCCTGACATGATAGCTAGTTGAAAGCCAGCCGATCTAGAGAGATAGGGCGCTAGATTGTACTGGAGACAGTGATGGAGGTTGATACACGTCCAAAATCTCGGATTCTCCACGACGATGGTCCTCCATCGACGGCAGACCCAGGACAACAGTAAAGACATGGGAGCATTGCATAACTCTCCATTGAGACCGTCTTCGAAATTGTCGATGGTTTCGCGGAAGATCATAGAGAGGATTTCGGGAGGAAGGGCCACTGCGGGGAGAAGTATGTTTTCGCGTTCTTTTTTCAAGGACTGTTTTGTCCGGATGGCTTTGTCGGCTTCTTGAGTGGCTTTTTGATTTCCGTAGATGTCTTCATGGACTTCTCTGAGCTGTCGGTACAACTCTTTTTCGGTCTGATGCAGGCGGTTCTCGTTCGATTTTAGACCTTGGAGTTCCTCCTCGAGGATTCGAATGCTGGCATCGAGCGCGTTGGGGTCAAGTTCGCACATGGCTCAGGCTTAAGCTGGAGGGACGATACATTGATTTTAATTTGTATGTGTATGTGTTTGTTCGTGTGAGCTTACCACTGTGATAGCTACACGACCAGCCCAAGCTGTCAACACAACACGGCGTATTGGGGACTGATGGCGTGGTCAACTGGCCTATGTTTAGTACTTAAACACCTTTTGATGATGGATTGGGGTAGCTCACCTGCATACACTAACGCCGAAGCCTGTGCGGGCGGTTTGACTCGACACCGATGAAGAGCCAACCGTGAGAAGAAAAAAACCACACACACCATGATGGGTAGGATTCTGAAGGAAGCGACTTCTCCTCGTAGAAGAAATATTCAACAAGAACTGGAATTACATGGCAGACGTATCAAAAGTAGTTAAAGGAATGGAAAGAGGCTACTATACGGTTTGGCGCCAATATTTACACGACTACCTTGGCCATTGGCACTGGTGGCAGTACTATGGATATGAATCTGTTTACAACTGTTTAACAGCAGCTTCTGAAAATAACAACCGCAAACATGAAGCGGCATTCCCACCTCGAGCTGTTCAGGACTTTGAGTAAGTCCCTATCGAAATGTCAAACTTTTCTTGCGTTCTTATGTCTATAGATCCTTAGCATAAGTATCCGCTTGCGGTCAACGTAGATACTTGGGTAGGCAACTGGACATGTCAACGCGACTCCCGGTGCACGATGCCATCCATCCATAAAGTCTCATTCGGTACCGTCGTTGATATATCTATGTATAACTTTCAATGAACAAGGGCCAACGACATCGAGCTGCCCGCTTCCCCCTCGGGACTGTTGGAAGCCTAATGCCGCCTGTGTCTGCCTTCTCTGACCATGACCCGTGCAAGCCCGTGCACGTCCGTGACACAACGCTCGTATGTCAAAACCATCGCCCCCGTC
>KN839891.1:81159-101625 GCA_000827185.1 Hydnomerulius pinastri MD-312 | reverse complement strand
CATAAGTATCCGCTTGCGGTCAACGTAGATACTTGGGTAGGCAACTGGACATGTCAACGCGACTCCCGGTGCACGATGCCATCCATCCATAAAGTCTCATTCGGTACCGTCGTTGATATATCTATGTATAACTTTCAATGAACAAGGGCCAACGACATCGAGCTGCCCGCTTCCCCCTCGGGACTGTTGGAAGCCTAATGCCGCCTGTGTCTGCCTTCTCTGACCATGACCCGTGCAAGCCCGTGCACGTCCGTGACACAACGCTCGTATGTCAAAACCATCGCCCCCGTCTTAGCCGTCAAACATACGAACAACGGGTTCTTGGTCAGAGATACATATATGATGCTCCTACGCTATCTGTAATCTGTAAGTGTTCGAGGTCTTCTGTGTTACGTCTACTTGATGTCACTTTGCAGGCTTCTGGGATCCGTGTGTTACCTGTCAGATCTCTTAAATCTCTGATATTTTCCGGTTAGACTTCGGTGCCCCATAAAATCTCGATACTCAGTCACCAGCACGGGGATCGTCTTCACGAGAAGAAGTGCACAATCGTCAGGCACTGATAGAGGACATGGTGCTCATGATGGCAGCGTCGTTCTCGACTCCAACTGGCGCTGGCTCCACAGCGTATGTGGCTACACCAACTGCTATACCAGCAACGAGCCTCACACACATGCGTACCCTCGTAACGAAGGGCTATATGCTACATGTGTTATCCCATGTCCACGCTGGTTTAGTTACAAGGCGCGACGTGCGATACACGTGTAGGCCTCTTCCCATGGACGGATCGTCGACGCTCCGGGCCTCCCTGTAACCGTGTCCGTGTCAGCAAAGGACCCGGGGCGGGTTGACATCCAAGCTGACACCCGGACGCGGACGACAGCAGATGACAGAAAGAGATGCGTTAGGGTACGTCGCCGGCCCCCACCAAAGCGAATATCATATATCGTCAGCCGTCGTCGAGCGAGGCGCATGTCGCTTGCTGTGCGTCGCGACCACTTCCATCGTTCTAGGAATTTCAGATGGACGCGAACTGCAGAGGGTGCGTGGTCCCTAGCCCCGGTTATCCCTATTATGGGATAAACAATCGACGAAGTAATGCATGCCGGAGCTTGGACAGGACAGGAATCACGAACACGGGCACGCACGACGTACAGCAACCCGGCACAGCACAACGTACCCCCCAATCGCTCCGTCCCTTCTGACTACTAACAGTGGGTGAGACTCTTGAGAGGAGCGAACGGAGCGCGTGATGTGTATTTCTCTTCGCGTTCGTTACTCGATATTCGATTCTCGGGTGCGTCTTGCTCTTGGTCCATTGGTTTGTATCGGTGTGAGTGGGCGGAGCGTGGGTGAGTGCTCATGATTAGTTGGACGAACTGCCGAATGCACCTGCGCGGACACGATCGCGAACGACAGCGGATGATACCGTACCCCAACGTCGTATCGTATCGTACACCCTGCCAGCAGCAGCAGCTCATCGGTTGGTGCCCTCTCAGCGCGACCACGTGCCGGTCGTGCATATCGCGCCCTGCACCCCGAGTTTCACGTCCAACATAAACGCGTATAATCGAGCGTACCATCTCGTAGCCCGATAGTCCACATCGAAGTGAGGTAGACTGGGGGGTTTTACGAAGTGCTTCGCTCGAGCCGCGTCTTACTTAGAATAGACGTTGTATTCTTTGTTTTCCCTCCCTTCTCCTGCCGAGGAGAGTTTCGGTCTCGTAGTACCCGTATCCTACATCTCACAAGCGCGTATGAGCGAAGAGAGTCGTACACCGCGCGCGCTGCGCGTAGCATCGCTCCCAGTGACATAGGTTCTGAACAGAAGCAGCCGAGGTCAAGAAGCAATGAAGAGACAGAGAAAAAACACCGAGGTGCGTTTAGCTCAGTGCACGACGGCAGTCACTGTGTATACAGCAGCCCGGTTCTTGACGACCGTGACAAGGATGATGTCCGCGTCACCCCATTGACTCGGAAGCTCGTGCAAGAGCCCTTGTGATGTAGTGTTCACTGTTCAGTGAACGTACGTGCGATCTTGTGCGCCGGCCTTGATCCAACGTCGTGTTTTTGTCCGAGTTCGAGTATTGAGCGTCCAGACGTTGAACAGAATACAGACTGCGGTGTCAGGGAGGGAATGGGGATAGCCAGACTGTGATACCTCTGGTAAACCCTCTCGCCCCATTCCCTTTCGCTCGCTTGATTAAGATAGTGCGACACATACACCTATTGCAAATGCGGATAGACCGACCAGTACTCAAAGAAGGGACTGTCTACCAAGCCCGCCGTCGAAGGGCGGAGGGGAGGAACCACGCCCACACCGTCCTGTCGACTCAAGTTCTGAAAGACCGTTCGTGCCCCTCATTCGACGTGTTAGCGCCATATATCCCCATGTCCCATGTCCCCTGTTCACAAACTCGCACTGTCTGATGAAAAACTGCGAGTTTGGGAACACGGCACGTCGGACGATGCGGAATAGCCAGACGAGGTTCTTCGGGGAAGTGGGAATGTCGGGTGTGAGACGAGGGCTTAGTAGTCCAAGGAGACGTGGAAGTGGGTTGATAGTCCCCAGGATCGAAGTTATACTTATAACGACCAAGGGACGCCGTCGAGCGCGATAGCCTACTGGACCACGTTGGGTAAGTGATACTGTGGAACTCAGTGGTGCATCGCCCACGCACCTTTATCTCCACATCGCTCTGGGAGATACTCAGGTAGTCCGAGAACGCGAGATAAGATGGAATCGCGAGCATAGGAATTCAAGACTTTGAATCGACGTTTGTGGTCAGCTGGTGACGGCTCTTTGATCGCTGGGAGAGCCTACCACTGCACCATTAGCCCTGTAAGATGGAAATTGTCGGGACCACTCTTTGGATCCACAGACAAAGGTGCGGAAAGCAGCGCTATCGAGCTCCGAGATCCATCGATCTAGGCGTACGAATCTAGATATGAAACGACTTGAAGTCTAAGGGTTGGCCTTATCCTGATATCAGATTGTGATCGCACCGGGTAGTGGCGGAATGTGATGAGTCTGCTATGTGGACACTGAGCAGACCTGGGGGTCGTTCTTATGGAGTGAAAAAGCCCCATGTTGATGCCTATTAACCAACAGCCTCTGAAAATAATAGGAGCAAACAAGAGCGTACCGTATGGGAAAAACTTGAAGATTTATTCTGTATAGCGAAGATTACACTCACACCCCTCATTCCCAGCTTCTATCCAAAATGACAACTAATACGTTCCCAAGACTCCTTCCCCCCAGCATTGAACCGATCAGATAATGTCATCCAAGGACCCAGTTCATCCAATTTAGCAAGCCATTCCCTATCCTCCAGTTCCTCCGTCTCAAGGTCCCTCATCAACCCTAAGGCCACTCTGCAACAACCCGCGTCCCACCGGCGTTGGAGCCACTTGCATAACTCCGGGAAGCACGACTTTGCGGCGAGCGCACTGAGATCTAAAGCCTTCAAGTTTGGCCATTCGTTTCGCATTGACAGGTTCTCCTTGTCGAGCCCAGGTTGCTCCAAGACAGAAATGCAGAGCGTAATATCAACACCAGAGAGATTAACCCTCTCGATGTTTGGAAACGCATGCACCAAGTCTTCGAAATCCTCGTGGTCGCGTACCACGCCGGAAAAGATGGCCCTGGCGACGGTCGGATACCTAGGCTTCCCGTCGACAGAAAACGATTTGAAATCGCTTCCTTCGCCAGACTTCTGATAACACCCATCATCTGCGGCTTTAAGCTCTATGGCATCCAGAGCCGGAGCTGATATCATCGTCAGCACACGCCGAAGTTGCTGTGAATCGATGTTGGTAAAGAATAGTCCCAGCTTCCGCAAATTTGGAAGCGAGATGCTCCTGACTTCTTCGGCGTTAAATTCGACCAATCCCACGTCCAAGTCTAGCTCGCTTAGAAGCGTCGTGCTGACTAGGAACTGATGTAGATTGGCGTATTGTACGGTAAAGTTATCTTGCGTTCCTCGAAGGGTGAGGAATTCTAGTTTCGGTGCGATGAATCCGTCTGGGATGTGGATGCCTTTCAAGTTGAGCGTTCGGAGATTGGAGTGGTAGGATGTACCAAGGTGAGGCATGATCCTCCCCGTGGCCTGGTCACTGCTAAGGTCGATGACACGAAGTGTTCTCGGTCTTGCTTTCGAGAGCTTGTAGCATATCTCCATTAGAGGTGGGGAATCGAAACCGGTCATGACCATCCGCTGCCAGCGGTGCGCGTGGTTGCCAAATTGTGAGACGAAGTGATGTATTGCTCGCCAGCAATCATCGTACTTGGCATCGGCTGCCTCGTCCCATACCCCTGACATGATAGATAGCGGAAAGCCAGCCGATCTAGAGAGGTAGGGCGCTAGATTGTACTGGAGGCAGTGATGGAGGTTGATACACGTCCAATATCTCGGATTCTCCACGACGATGGTTTTCCATCGACGGCAGACCCAGGACAATACCAAAGACATGGGAGCACTGCATAACTCTCCGTTGAGAGCGTCTTCGAAGTTGTCGATGGTTTCGTAGAAGATCGTAGAGAGAATTTCGGGAGGAAGGGCCACTGCGGGGATAGGTGTGTTTTCGCGTTGTTTTTTCAAGGACTGTTTTGTCCGGAGGGCTTTGTCGGCTTCTTGAATGACTTTTCTATTTCCTTCGATGTCTCCATGGACTTCTCTGAGCTGTCGGTACAACTCTTCTTGGGTCTGAAGCAGGCGATCCTCATTTGATTTTAGATCTTGGAGTTCCTCCTCGAGGATTCGAATGCTAGCATCGAGCGCGATGGGGTCAAGTTCGCACATGACTCAGGCTTAAGCTGGAGGGATGATACATTGATTTTAATATGTATGTGTACGTGTATGTTCATGTGAGCTTACCACTGTGATAGCTACACGACCAGCCCAAGCTGTCAACACAACACGGCGTATTGGGGACTGATGTTGTGGTCAACTGGCCTACGTTTGGTACTTGAACACCTTTTAGATGATGGATTGGGGCAACTCACCTGCGTACGCTACGCGATTAACGCCGAAGTGACCAGTGCGGGCGGTTTGACTCGACGTTGGTGAAGAGGCAACCTGGAAATCACCCAGGGGGGTGGAAATACAAAGAGAAATCAGATGCGGAGAACGTGTATGAGGGTGTGGGATTAAGTGGGGGTCAGGAATGATATCGATAAGGATCCATGGGTAGCAACAAATAGTTATATATGTTTCGGAGTGGGGGCGAATAAGTACGAGTTGCGTCGGACCCGTGGACACCGCGGGTCATTATCAACAGCGATAAGATAAGATTATACTGCAGGAAGTAAAGTCAGCGACAATCAGTTAGTCTCGGTATCATTCGTTGTGGTGATAGGCGGACCTTCAAATATGGCAAATGGGACGAGCTCGAGGCAACTTATCACCAAGGCCCCGGGAACAGAGTGAGTACCCTTGAACAAGACCGGTGGCTTCCACCTATTGTTTCTTACTTACTCTCGCTGCCGTTCTTCATTTGTATCAGAGGTAGTACCCTCGCCGATCCTCCCACCCCCCCCTTTCCCTTCGGACGCTCAATCGCGTTGTCGTATGCGCACTGTACATTCAGAGCTTGATCCCGTTGTGTTGGTTATGCCAGTAGTCTACGTATCGTTTCCTAGTATTTCTGGCGCTTCTGCCATTGATTATAGATCACTTTACTTCCCGCAGTGATCCCAAGTGGATGGGAATCTGTTTACAACTGTTTAACAGCAGCTTCTGAAAATAACAACCGCAAACATGAAGAGTATTTCCACCTCGGTTCAGGACCTTCAAGTTGAGTAAGTCCCTATCGAAATGTCCAACTTTCCTTGCGTTTTTCTGCCTATAGGCCCGTAACATAAGTATCAACTTGCGGTCAGCGCAGATATTGTGGTAGGCAACTGGACATGTCAACGCGACTCCCGGTGCACGACGCCATCCATAAATAAACTCTATTATACCCCGTGATAGTCCAGGGGTCATCAAGACCCATTCGGTACCGTCGTTGATACCTCTATGTATAACTTCCAATGAGCAAGGGCCAACGACATCGAGCTGCCTGCTTCCCTCCGGACCGTTTGAAGCCTAACGCCGCCTATGTCTGCCCGGGCCTTCTTTGACCATGACCCGTGCAAGCCCGTGCACGTCCGTGACACGACGCTCGTATGTCAAATCCATCGCCCCGTCTTAGCTGTCAAGCATACGAGCGACAGCCTCCGTCAGAAATACGTATATGATGCTGCTACACTGTCTGTAATCTGTAAGTGTTCGAGATCTTCCGTGTTGCGTCTACTTGATGTTACTTTGCAGGCTTCTGGGATCCGCGTGTTACCTGTCAGATCTCTTAAATCTCTGATATTTTCCGGTTAGACTTCGGTGCCCCATACAGTCGCAATACCCGGTTTCCAGCACGGGGACCGTCTTCACGAGAAGAAGCGCACAATCGTCAGGCACTGTCAGAGGACATGATGCTCATGACCATGATCACAACTTCTCCGTTATGCACCAATGAGACTGCTTGTCTCCTAACCATGGCTAGTGGATGAACTTCGGTTGCGACATCTTTATATATAGGCTGTGGGTTGATTTTCCCGCTTCCATCTCACTTAACGATGGGCGAAGGAGAGGCTTTCATTGGTTCCTCATGGTCCTGGTATCAGGTGCGTAGAGTCGGTATCACCAACTGTGCAGTCCGAAGATGATGCTTGTGCACATCCAAGGTGCCGGATCATCTTCATTGTCCCAATGTGATCCCCTTGCTATGGGCAAAAGCTGAGCGATTTCGCTGCCTTCGGGCTTTTCTCAGAGCGTTTGGTATAAAATGAAGCCTTTCCCAAGTAGGTTCTCCATCGGCTGAAGCCCACCCCAGGTAAACAGTCCCTCTACGATGTTCCCCACAGCCGCTCTCACATCTTTCGCGTTCCTCGCGGTCGCCGTGCGCGGCCAACAAGTCGGCACATCCACCGCCGAGAACCACCCTGCTCTCAGCTGGCAAACCTGTACTACAGGTGGCAGCTGCACAACCAACAGTGGCAGCGTCGTCCTCGACGCCAACTGGCGCTGGCTTCACAGCGTAGGTGGCTACACCAACTGCTACACCGGCAACGAGTGGGACACCACTCTTTGCCCTGACGCTGTCACCTGCGCTGAGAACTGTGCGCTTGATGGGGCTGATTACTCCGGTACATACGGTATCACCGCGAGTGGGGACGCACTCACCCTCCAGTTTGTCACGGGGAGTAACGTCGGCTCTCGTGTCTATCTCCTGGCGGACAGTTCCACCTATGAGATGTTCCAGGTCCTTAACAAAGAGTTCACCTTTGACGTCGACCTCTCCAACCTTCCTTGCGGTCTTAACGGTGCTCTTTACTTCTCGGAGATGGATGCCGATGGTGGCTTAGCCAAGTACTCGGGCAACAAGGCCGGTGCTGCCTACGGTACCGGCTACTGTGATTCACAATGCCCAAGGGATCTCAAGTTCATCAACGGCGAGGTAAACCACATTCTACCCATTCATCCTTGCCGTCAGTCTCATGCTCACATTTACTGCTCAGGGCAATGTCGTTAACTGGACCTCCACCTCCGCCAACTCTGGCACTGGCAGCTACGGCTCGTGCTGCAACGAGATGGATGTCTGGGAGGCCAACTCTATCTCGTCCGCATACACCCCGCACCCGTGCAGCGTCTCTGGCCAGACTCGCTGCACCGGTGACCAGTGCGGCTCTCCTGACAGATATGCTGGTATCTGTGACCCCGACGGTTGCGATTTCAACTCGTACCGCATGGGTGACACCACGTTCTACGGTCCTGGCAAGACCGTCGACACCTCCTCCAAATTCACTGTTGTCACGCAGTTCTACACCAACGACAACACGACGACCGGTACACTCTCTGAGATCCGACGGCTCTATGTCCAAAACGGAGTCGTCATCTCCAACTCCAAAGTCAACATCCCTGGCATGACCGCCTACGACTCTATCACCTCCGACTACTGCGACGCCCAGAAGACCATCTTCGGCAACACTGACAGCTTCGATAACCAGGGCGGCCTCACCGCTATGGGCGAGGCATTCGCGCAGGGTGTCGTCCTCGTCATGAGCGTGTGGGACGACTACGCTGCTGAGATGTTGTGGCTCGACTCCGATTACCCCGCCACTGCTGATGCGAGTACACCTGGTGTTGCACGCGGAACGTGTGCTACTACCTCGGGCGTGCCGTCGCAGGTCGAGTCTCAGAGCCCTGGCTCATCTGTTACCTTCTCAAACATTAAGTTCGGGCCCATCGGGTCTACGTACACTGGGACGAGCTCGAGCTCTGGTGGAGGTGGAAGCACTACGACTACCAGCACGGTTAAAAGCAGCTCTAGCTCTTCGACACCGAGTTCCACCGCGACGGCTCCTGGTGCTACGCAAACTCATTATGGTCAATGGTGAGTTCGCGTGACACTGGAAATCATGGTTCGAGATACTGATAACTAACGACTATTCTATGACTTCTTATAGTGGTGGTATTGGGTGGACCGGTCCAACGACTTGTGCTTCCCCTTACACTTGCCAAGTTTCGAACAGCTACTACAGCCAATGCTTGTGATCATGCTATGCGATCGATTCCGCGTTCTTGAGGTTCTTGGAAGATAGAAAGGTGTTTATGTTGTTCTTCAGTCAGGATGTAAATGTATGTATTGTCGGGAAATGATGACCTCGATTCATGAAATGTTGCGGTCTCTCTTCTATTTGTTGTCCGTACCCATGTCCACCCGCTTGTACACCAACACAACTGCGCGGGAGGGGCAGGATAATATGAAGTCATGATCCCCCACATCTATTTGTACTGGTACAAATAGGAAGCGTGTGGAATCAGTACCAGTACTTGGTGGTCGATATTCTCAATGCCATACCCACTCTGAAGGAACGCAGTAAGCAAACAACACATGATACTAGTGCGCTAGTAGAATAGCGCCTCACACTCGTGATAATAAACTTACCCGCAATACAGAGCAGTAGCTAGCACAAGTCTTTCTCAACATGATGATCGCCTTGAATTCAGCGCCAAGTGACACCATCGAGCTCCACTCAAGTACTTCCTATCAACCCACTTCAACCCGCCGGGGAAGTGATAGAGTACTATGGAGTGGAATTATAAAGTAGTGGAAGTCGTGTAGTTACGCGAGGGCCCCCGCCTCAAGTTCGGCCCGTGCTGGGTTCTGATGCTGGCCACCCATATCCATATCACTAGCCTGAGTACTGACTGGGAAGCTGTCCGCAGCTGCCTATATAACTGCTTCCCCATTCCTGGACTGTCATCAGACCAAGATCAAGATCATGCATGAAGCCTGGCTCGTTGCGGACGTCTTCGTCGAGATTCTAAACCACATAACCTATAATCACTCCCAGCCAACCCTTGCTTCGCTCGCAGTCACATGTCGCGCTTTTCGAGAACCGGCTCTCGATAAACTGTGGAGAGCACTCCGGTCCATATGTCCCATCCTCCACTTGTTACACGAAACCCTGAGGCGGGAGTGTGTAAGTCATCCTTGTTATCTAACACTGCTTTGGCTCAGCACTGATGCATGTGGTGAAAGGGTAATTCGGGCGGACTCTCTGAGGCAGAAATAACGCGAGTTCAGAGTGCGATGTTAAAGTACACGTCTCGAGTTCACTCCATTCGCTTGGCGCCTGTCTCCAACTTTCGACCTCCATATCTCTCGAATATCCCGACGTTGTTTCCCATGCTCCGAGAGCTCGATTGGATCATCGGTGGGCTTCCTACTAGTACTGCCCAGCCGCTTCTGGGTCAGGTCATCAGCACCTTGCGCAAACTCCGGCTTTGGGGCTCAGAGGACTTGATACCATCCGATATGAGCTTCATCTCCTCGCTCCCTGACTTGTGCCCCGACATCACTGTCCTGGAAATATCATGCACCTGGGGGCCTGCTTGGGGTAATGGAATGGATGTGGACCCAAGTGGTGCTGTCTCGGACGCTTTCTCGAGCGCCATCGAAAGATGGCAAAATCTCAGCGAGGTCAGCCTGAATATCCCAAATTTGGAACCACGCACACTGCAGCATCTCGCGGGTCTGCCCTCGTTGAGAGTTCTGGATCTCCATGTACCACCTCACAGTTCATTGAACGAAGCGTTCCCGGACCTTCGACCACGCCCAAAGCCCCTTGGGCTTGAAAGACCTCTCCCGCCTCCCTTTTCAGGCCTGCAAAGGCTCGCTATGTACGGCGGAATGGACGAGTTTCCGTACGGGATGCATGCATTCATTAACGTCGATGTATTCCTCAATCATCTCAGAAAGCTAAAGTTCTCTCCACGTTGCGTTAACCTCCTCGTCAAGTTCGAAGAAGCCGACCTTCCTGCGATTCTTGAAGTTACTGCTAGTTCCACGAACCTCTCGGAGCTCCAGGAGTTTTGCCTCAGGCCTTGGTACAGGCGCGAGGAGCCGCGGGCTGGGTTTGACAAGATCAGGAGCATGCTAGGCTGGTACAACCTAACGAAGGTCAAGCTAGGAATTTCTATCGCCATGAACGACTCTGAATTAGGCGAGATCGCAATGGCATGGCCCCTCTTGGAAGAGCTTCACTTCGCTGCAAAGCCTGCGGAGAGCCCCCTACTCCCAACGTGGATCGGATTTGTTGATCTGATCCGGCGTTGCCGGAAGCTGGAGTCGGTCGGTCTGCCTGTGGACACGACGTTGGGCGCGGAAACCATACTGGAAGAGATCGACAACGAAGGGAGGTGCAAGGACCAGGAGCTGATGAACTCACACCTCGACTTCATCAACTTCCTGGGTTCGAAGATCCATGACGCAGATATGGTCGCTCGCATTCTGAGAGCTCTCTTCCCCATGCTCAACTGGAGGGATTCTTCTATTTTCACTCGAAGCCAAGTTCCTTTCCGTCACCTCAAACGCTTCATATTTCCGCATCTCGTGAGTACCCCGACTGATCTCGTCTGCCGCGCGTCTTCTGATTTCTCTTTTAGGATCGGCCAGGAATTCACGGAGCTACCAAGTGAATATAGTATTTCAGTCGAACAGCCCCCGGGCCAACTTGTCGCGACCACGAGCTCACATGATATGATCGACGCGCTCTAGAGTAGACTTATGACATGATATACGAATATTTGGTAGAGCGGCCACGATGCCGCTGCTCTTGTTGTTGTAGTAAGTTCAAGTCTCGCCGACTCTCTCCGAATCCCTGGGTACTCATCACTATACCTTTCTAGCTAATACGAGCATTAGTTATGAATACTAGTAGTTGGATGGGGTGTCTTGCGGTACCGCATGGCTTGTGGCTTGCATATCTTCAAAAAATACAGACGCTCCTCGTCAGCGGAGATCTTAGCGTGTGCATCGCGCCCATTGGCGACGAGATCGGTCGCCATTATCGAAAGGCGTAAGTATCAATCATGACCCCACCACAAACCTGCCAGACCGCGGATGGATCGAGTTGTGAACTCAATATTCATATTGATTGCGTCGCTGATCGTTTACAAGGCGTCTTGACTTTGATAGGCTAACCGACTGGTTATGCCTTTTCCAAGCGACAAAACTCGCTTTCGGGATCAAGCACCCATGAAACAAGACTGTAACAGGTCACATAAGCGTGTATGAATTACTAGTAGTACTGGATTAGATTGACGCCACGAAGGATGGATGATTAAGTTAACTTTAATCGACCAAATCTATTGCATGTTCAGAAAAAGCCCTTGGAGCTCCAGTACTGCACCCATGTGCTCGCCTCCGCCTCCCCGATAGGCTGCATTTTAGCCATGATCTGACTGACAAGTTGTGCCTTCGTAGTGCTGAAATTCGTCATTCCACCTGCTTCTGTGGTGGGTTGAGAGCGGGGGGAGGCCTGATCGCTGTGCGCGATCAAGCGGAAGAATTCTAGCAGCTTGATTGCAGGCTGACAGAACCATTAGTGTCCGCGCTGCCAAAACTTTGAGTGGGAAGGGGCTCACAATATTAGCAAGATCCTCTGATGAAGCACCTGTGGCTCTCGCTTCCAACTGCGCGAACCACTGTTCAAAAGGAAGCAACGGCAACCCGTCGCTTTTCGATTTCTTCTTCTCGATGATTGCGCTTCGAACGGCGACCATGACGTCGGCCCAAGGAGCACCACGGGGATTCACTATATTGAGGGCGGGCGGTGGCGTGTGCTTTGTGAACGCTATATCAAGGATGGCACCAGCCACTTCCTCAGGCCGCAGCCAAGATACAATCTAGAAGGTACTGAGCATTGATGTAAATAAGGTAATCATTCATTACTCACGCCATGGGCATCGGGGAGTGCATTGAGGGCGATGCTAGACTTTATGATGCTGGGAACCCAGTCCGTAGTCGCCCAAGACCCGTTAGGGCCACCTGCAATCTGGCCAATGCGAAGCGAGGTCGCCTGGAGACCACTTTTCACTATAATCTGATCACGGCGGTCCAATAAGCTCTTGTTCGCAGACATGTATATATCGGTCCTACTCACCCGTTCAGAGACGTATTTACTCTCCCCGTATCCGCCGCCAACCGCGACCAAAGGATCGAGCTGAACCTCCTCCGGGAAGGGGCCTCTGGCACGATCCCAAGAGCTGGCTGAGCCGACCGAAGAAGTGAACAGGAAGCGGACTTTCGGACTGCGAGGAGATGCGAGCCCAAGGTCGACCAGATTTCGAGTTGCCCGGATACTAGATTCGAACGAGGAAAGAGACAGATTGAAGTCGAGGCGCCATGCGTTGTGGATAATGACTGTGACAGAGTCGCGAATCTAAGTAGTTCGGCATCAGTGAGCATCGAAAGTGCACAATTAGCAAAGCCAGGCGTACACTTTCGTAGAGAGATGGTGGTAGACCACAGTTAGCCTGTGATGCTTCAGCTTCGACGTATGTAAGCTTGTTTGACTCCAAAAGATCGAGGGGCAGGCCCTTGTCTAGGAACGCCGACCTCTGTCGTTGTTGTATAGATGTCGTCGATGACGGTCGATTGAGAGCATACACTCTTTCGACGTTTGTGCTCTCCAAGAGCTGTGCGAGAAGGAAAGAACCAAGGCCACCGGTAGATCCGGTGAGGAGAACGGTAGCGGGAGCTGCTTCGTCACCAATTTGCCCCTCGATGTTGACGCCGTTATCAGACCCCTTCAAACCGACAGAATACCTCTCGATCATGGCGTTGATCGCTGTCGTGTGCTGCCTCATGAAGTCTTCAGGTTGATCCGAACCGTCTTGTGTGACGAGCGAGGAAATTCGGGCAGCAAGGAGCTTGATAGTAGGGCTTTCGAAAATGAGGTTCTGGGGGATACGAGAAGCTGCACTCCTGACATTTGCCTCTTCGGACTTGCGCAGAGCACCAAGCAGCTGGTTTCGGATGTATGTGACACTCAAACTGAAAGCACGACATGATGAGCACATTGATTTTATCAGGAAACTGAGAGACTTGCCTGTCAAATCCCTGAGCAAATAAGTCGTCGTCGGGGTCAATTTCTCGCCCAGAGCTGATTGCGCTCGCGTGCTCCGTCAACCATTCCTCCAGCTCCTCGCCACTCCAAGCTGACGGACCAGCCAGACCATTCGGTGACTGAGAGCTGGCTTCGACAGCGTTGTACCTTTCAAAGGATCGTCAGTGGTTGGACCTTCATTGTAACTAGATATCATTGCACGTACAATGTGTCGATTTCAGCCTCGTAATCCTTGAGCGTTGCTTTCTTCTGTACGGTTCCCTTGCCAGCCCTCGCCATAGGCTTGTCGCTGCTCGTGATCAAAATCATCTCCTTGAAGATGCGACTGAAGGCCGGCGCCGACTTGTTGGCTTCCTCTACCAAAGGCCTATCCGTCGCTCAGACACACGCTGTCATTTCGGGTCAAATTAAGCACTCACCAAATCTGATTTCTCAACTCTGCGATCGCCTTGTCGTCAGTGGCGTCAATAGCATATTCTGGCCTAGGCTCGATCAAGATTCCGACTTGATTTCGCTCTCGTCCGAACATGACGACTCCCTGGACAAGTGGACTGGCACCCACGACGCCTTCCATGGGCGCGGGCACAGTTTTTTCTCCAGATGCGAGGACGATCACGTCATCCTTCCTTCCAACACTGTCACCAAGAAAGACGGTGAGCAAAAAGGTTGATCAGAAAGGGGAAATGAACAGACATTCGCCACATTTCCTTGGTGGGGTGCTTAGCCCAGACGTCGGCAGTTGCATAGCCTTTCACGTCAGGCAGGTTCTCGACTGCCATTTGGTTTGTTTCGGTGGTCTAGTCAGGTGGTCAGCCAATGTACTAGTAGCTGTCAAAGAAAAAGAACAGAGACCCACCAAAATTTGAAGTTCGTAGGTACCATCACCTTGAGGGTCCCATCTCACCTTCACCGAGTCCCCAAACCGCATCCATTGCCAATCGCCATCAGCAATGTCCTCTTTGTTAGGCATCGGAGTGGGAACGCCAAACTCGGTGCCACCGTAGCCAGATCCGACGGATACGCCCGCAGCACACAGCTTGTCCCCGATCTTCGTAGCTAGTGGGCCACCGCTAAAGAGCTAAGAAGCACGAGTTGAACATGAGACGATGCGAGAAGACGGGAAGTATACGCACGACTAGGTCAAGCTTCTTGAGCTCTTCGATCGCTTTATCTGAGTTTCCATATTCTTCTAAGAACGCTGGAACGGCAACCAAGACTGAGCTATTGGTCTCTCGAAGGGCCTCAAGGATGTTATCGCCTGTAGGAATGACTGGTGGGGCCCGGGGATCCGCGAAGGACCGTGGAGGATAGATGGCAGCAGTAATAACACCTGAAAATGGCACGTAGAGCTGCATCACAACTCCAAAAACGTGGAAAGGAGGAAGGGCCATGGCCCCGAGGCGGTGTGGCGATTTGTGGCGAAGGTCAGTGACACCCGCTGATTGAATCGATATTAGCAGCGAAATAAAACATAGGCACAAACTCACGTTGCGTCAGCCAATGAATCTGGCCCTTGTAGGTATGAGGGATTGGCTTGGGGAAACCAGTGCTCCCTGAGGAGTGAATGTAGATAGCCGGTTTGTTTACATCCGGGCGCGACGTAGGAGGAGGATAGGGAACAAAGGGGTGAGATTCGACCTCATGCCCCAGGTGGGGGAATGCGAACGCCAGTGTAGGGAGTTCATCTACGGTGAGCTGAGCATGGAGAGTCTCTTGTCGTATGCCGTCAATGAGACGTTGGTGTGCATGGTGCAATGTCACAATGCGCGAGCAATTCGTTTTCTTCATCATGTCCGCTACGGCTGCGGGCGAGTTTCGAGGTGATACCAGAAACGGCTACAGCGGGATATGAGTTCAGACGCGACCAAGATATGCGTCAGAGAACTTACAACCAAACCTGCGATGCTCATTCCGACCACGACTGTGTGGTGCAGAAGTGTGTCAGTGTTCGCAATGAGCATCACAACTTGCCCTTCGGGGCCTTGGCGTGCGGGGCGCAGAGCACGAGCTAGTCGGTGAGCAGCCCGACCGAACTCGAGGAACGTGATCTCTGTCGTGCTGCCAGGGACCTTGTCATTAGCGTAGACATATATAGGGAGTGATCCATTCTTCTGCATGTGGAAGTTAACCAAGTCAGAGAACAGAAGGGAGCCATCTAGAAGAGGCATCTCGGGGGCCTTTGAAATAGCGGAAGACATGTTGTTGGTAGAGGATATACTGGAAATTACTTGTAATGTTTGTGATGCCCAGTCCTTCGAGCCTTCAAGCCTTTATATCTTGAGCATTGAGCTCTACGGTTGGAGTAACTGGAGAGCTAAGGCAAGTAGTCAGCCTGAATACTTTCATTCGCGAGGTAGGATCAACAATTTGTCAACGGGTAGATGACATCAAGCTTCCGATGATGCAGAGTTTCTCCATACCTGATGAAGTGTCATAATTAGTCTGAAAGTAAAGAAGCTCCCTCTTGAGAGATCGATTACCCGTGGCTCTCTCCGTGAACACGGCGCCGATCACGCATTGCGGTATTGAGCGCAAAAGGGAACTTGAGAGCGACTCAAGCGGAGCTTCTCGACAAAGTGCTGGGAGTCGGACACTCCGGAACCGGGTACTTCACACATCCGAGTCCGGGGCCTCGGGCATGATCTGCTTTGCCCGAGGTCGCGTTTGACTACATTCCACTTGGTTAGTCGTGCTCTGTCACGGTACGACCAGCTGGCAGCAGGCTTTTCAGTTTTTACTCTCCTGCAATGACTCAAACCACCGAAAAAGCCCAGTTGGACGGTGCAAAAGTTGCGATGAGGGAGCAAATTGCTCTCTACCAGGGCGGCTACTATCCATCCCACCCTCCTCAAACGAACTGTCGGCCGCGGGGGCACACCATGTCTGTAGACATGTATGTTAACTCTTACACCACCTTTTTCAAGGGTAGCGCTACCTCTGGCAGGTTTACCCATAGTGCTGTATTTCGCTGTCTGCAGTGGTATCTTTCTTGACGATAACATAGTGAGATGGCCATTGGAAGCTTTCCAGTTGAAGAAACATCCATCTACTCACTCAGGGTCCTTAAAATTCGCTGGACCTATCTACTACCTATCTTCACTTACAGTCGATCATCATTCGGGACGATAACGCGATCACCGGGGTGCTTGTGAACCGCGAGCAAACCTCGAGCTCAACGACATCTCCCACGCCTCACCGCCGATATCCACTCACGTGTTAATTAATATTGAACTCAGGCTCCAGAGAATTTCTCGTGCTCTATCAATTAATCCTACCGCTGAAAACCAGTGATTCGACGGTCAAATTTCCATAACTGCCGGACACTGCTGAATTCCAGAGGAACGTGAGCTACCCCATAACTGCGATCAAACTAAGGTCCAAAATCAAACCAAGTCATGCATGATGCCTGGCTCGTTGCGGACATCTTCTTCGAGATTCTAAATCACATCACCTATTATCGCTCAACCCTCGCTTCGCTCGCACTCACATGTCGCGCTTTTCGAGAACCGGCTCTCGATATCCTGTGGAAAGCACTCTTTACCACGAAGCCCATCCTCCACTTGTTGCGCGAAACCCTGACGCGGGAGTGTGTAAGCTAAATTTGCTATCCAGCCCTGCTTGAGCTCGATGCTGATAACGTACGGTCGTAGGGCAACTCGGACGAGCCCTCTAAGGCAGATATAATGCGAGTTCAGAGTGCAATGTTGAAGTACACGTCTCGGGTTCACTCAATTCATTTTGTACCTTTGAATGACTTTCAACCTCCATATCTCTCGAATATCGCGACGTTGTTTCCCATGCTGCGAGAGCTCGAATGGACCATGGACGGGCTGAGTGCTGCCTCGCAGTTCCCAAGTCAGGTTATCAGCACCTTGCGCAGACTCTCGCTTCGCGTCTCATCGGACATGACATCCGAAACGACCTTCATCTCCTCGCTCCCCGATTTGTGCCCCAACATCACTGTCCTGGCGATGTCATGCCACTGGGGGCCTGTGTGGGATGCCAGCACGGACGTGTATACAACTGCTCTCAAGCACGCTTTCACCAGCGCCATCGAAAGATGGCAAAGTCTCAGGGAGGTCAGACTGGATCTCCGAAACTTGGAACCACGCACACTGCAGCATCTCGCGGCTCTGCCCTCGTTGAGAGTCCTGGATCTCCATGTGCCACCTCGCAGTTCACTGAACGAAGCGTTCCCGGACCTTCGACCGCGCCCAAAGCCCCTCGGCCTTGAAACATTTCACCCACCACTATTTCAGGGCTTACAGAGGTTTACTATGCATGCTGGAATTCGCACCTATGAGGGCGATGTTGACATTAGTGTCCACGCGTTCCTCCAACATCTCAGAAAGCTAAAGTTCTCTCCACGTTGCGTGACCCTCGTCGTCACGTATGAAGAAGCCGACCTTCCTGCGATTCTTGAAGCTACTGCTGGTTCCACGAACCCCTCAGAGCTCCAGGAGTTTTGCCTTCACCCTTGGGTCATGGGTGATGCCGGACCGCAGGCTAGGTTTGACAAGATCAGGGGGATGCTAGGCTGGTACAACCTAACGAAGGTCAAGCTAGGAATTTCGATCGCCATGAACGACTCTGAATTAGGCGAAATTGCAATGGCATGGCCCCTCTTGGAAGAGCTTCACTTCGCTGTAAAGCATGCGGAGAGCCCCTTACTCCCAACATGGATCGGATTTATTGATCTGATCCGACATTGCCGGAGGCTGGAGTCTGTCGGTCTGCATGTGGACACGACGTTGGGCGCGGAAGGTATACTGGAAGAGATCGACAGCCAAGGGAGGTGCAAGGACAAGGAGCTGATGAACTCACACCTCAACTCCATCAACTTCCTGGGTTCGAAGATCCAGGACCCAGATATGGTCGCTCGCATTCTCAGAGCTCTCTTCCCTGCACTCTCCTGGAGGGGATTTTTCGTTTTTAGTCGAAGCCCGCTTCATTTCAAACACATCAAGCACCTCCTATCTCTTCATCCCGTGGGTACCCTAACTGATCGTTTCAGTCGCGCATCTTCTGATATCTCTTTTGGACAATCGGACAGCAATCCATGGAACTAACCATGGAAGATGGTAATTCGGGCGAACGGCTCCCAAGCCAAAATGTCACGAGCACGAGCACGCGCGATATGACCGACGCGCTCTAGGGTATACATGTACGAAAATGTCGGAGAACGGCCACGATGCCCCTGCTCTTGTTCTTGTAGTAAGTTCAAGGCTCGCCGACTCCCTCCGAACCAGTGGGTACTCACAACTATATATACCTTTCCAGATACTTACAAATTGTCGGATGACCTCCTGGCAGATTGCAGCACCGCATGACTTGTGACTTGTATGTCTTTAAAAAATATAGACGCTCCTCAGCAGAGATCTTAGCGTCTGCATGTCATCGTGCCCGGATCGGCGACGAGAACGGTCGCCGCGATCGAAATGCCCATATAAGGTTAAATGACAGTCTCCGCAGGTTGCAAACGGCCATATCAATCGTGGCCCCACTACAAACCTGACAGACCGAGGATTGATTGAGGGGTGAGCTACATATCTCTATTATTGTTTGCTCGTGTGATTGTTTACAAGGCGCAAGAGTAGTGATTCTTGTGAACAGGCTTCTAATTCATTTGGCGCTCACGAGCGCAGCTTTACAAAGTTTCCTTCGTATGCGACTATATCTGTACATTTGTCCCTCGAGACAGCTGAGTATCAGTCTGAGCGCAGTAAGCGAGTACCCCAATAATCGTCAAGTCCAGCGTAGCTCTTGGTGCGCTTCTGGACGCACACGGGGTTCGTACAGATCTTATGGAGTTACACGAGGCACTAAGGCACTTTCAGGTTGTGCCATGGATGAGAGCCCAGGAAGTCGCCGCCTCTGTTCTCGACGTCGCTTTCGCGCAGAAGGCACCGCCTCCAACGCTGAACGTCGTCGACTCTCGCTGTTACTTGGGTCGATGTCATTATCTCCATCAAAGACTCTGTCATCAAACAGAAATCTGAAGAATAATGACTTATCCACGGTTTCGTTCCAAGACTGGTTCGCCCGCTTGGAGAAAAGAGCCGAGGGAGCGTCATCAGAGGATCCGAGTCTTGTCAATATCGCGAGCTTCTCCCACCGAAGACATCCACTATTATCGAGGTGCTAATCGTTTCTCGTCAGCCTGCTATCAAGCTGCTCGAGTTCTTCCGTGGAATGGCCTGCAGCGACCAAATTTCTCGCTCCCAGTCGGCCGAGACTGACGCAGGTGGTATTGCCAACTTCGACACGTCGAAGTCGCAGTTCGTAAGCCAGACTATGGCACGGATGCAAGCTGTAGGAGATGCAGAAGCTGGGTTGTGGGTTCGGTACTGGTGCTCCAAAGGCTTCTTCTAGAACTTGGAGTAATATGAACCCCACCTTTGTTTGATACTAGATCTCATTGACACAGACTGTAGTATGCACATAACCGGCCTTTCGAGCCCTGGACAGAATTGAGCACCCTTGGTCGAGCAGCTATCAGGTCGCGATTATCGCAAATAGCGGATCACGTTCATCATTGATTACCACTGATTCTGGGCCTTCCTTCAAAATGATGGGACCATTAAGCGTTAGGTGAGCACGAAAGCGCCCTGGTAGCGCAAGAAAAAATTAGAGAAAAAATTGAAGGTACATATGCATGACCACAAACCACGCGAGTAGTAAAAAAGAGTCGAGCCTAGCTCGTAGATCGGTATTTACTGAATCACACAACCGGAAGACCGCTTGGGTTTGCTGAGCGCCCGCTGCTTTTTGCGTTCTTGCTCCGCGTCATACTCTCTAGCACGTGCAACAGCGGAGGCACGGGCGTCCTCCTTCGCTCTTGCAGCTCGTAACACTGCTTTCCTTTGTAAGGCAAGCTGCTGAGCTCCTTCCTCGCGTTGTCGCTCGAGCTGAGCTGCTCTGACTTCCTCCAGCCTAGGCTGGAGCCATCGAGCGCGCTCTTCCTGCTTGATACGCTCAGTGGCTGCAGCTTCTTGTTCCCTTTGCAATCTGCG